>WBMZ01013629.1:0-32681 GCA_013400975.1 Atrichornis clamosus
GCCGGCTGCCCGCGGACGGCAGCTGGAGGAGAGCGGGGCGGCGGCGCTGCCGGCCCCAGGTAAGCGCAGCAGCGGCGCCCGGCCCGCGCCCTGGGCCCGGCACGCACACGCTGGGGCACCGGCGCCGTTTCTTAAAAATAACTTCAGCTTCTGCCCGAAGGGTGAAAGTTAAACCCATTTCTCCAGCCCACAAATACAAAAACGAAACACTAGACTAGGTTAGCCCAAATCCTGTGAACATACATGTGCTTTCCTCGAACCGGGACCAACTAGCCAGAGAACGGCTACACACGAGGAGAAAGCTGTCTCCGTTGCTCAGTGCGTCTGCTTTTTGCTCCCCTATTCACAGAAACCCAGCGCATTACCAGATAATTATCTCTAAAACGAATGCTGCCTTAATTATCTAATTGTACTATTTCTAGAAAATTTCTCCTACACTACTTTTAACAATAATGACAGAAACATAAAGAGACATTTCCTCTATCAGCTGCAAGGCCACCACATTACCTGTGACTGTTTTAGGTCTTTGCTTTTCCATTCTACAATTTGAAATAAATACTCATTTTGCACTGGCCCTCCAGTGCACTCTCCCTTTCATCCTTGTGTAAGTGCTGCAACAGCAGAAGGCTTTAATAACTTTGGCCTGTTCCTGCCATCCACTCCTACTGCTGGAATATTTACCATGCAATAGATCTCCATTTACATCAATTCAATTAATAGTCTGAGTCAGGTGCATTAAAAACTGTTACAATTAAAGTTACAGTGCAATGATGAATGCACGATAAACCAGACATAGAGTAATTCAGCAGAACATGAATAATTTTTCCTGATAAAATCTTATATGAGGTTATTTCTCCATAACATGAACAGAAACTTACATAGCTAAATATCTTTTAAAGGCAGCATAGAATCATAGAAAATCCTGAGTTGGAAGGAACCCACAAGGATCATTAAAGTCCAACTCTGAGCCCTGCACAGGACCACTCCAAGAATCACGTGATGTGCCTGAGAGCATTGTACAAACACTTCTTCAACTGTCAGGCTTGGTGCTGTGACCACTTCCCTGGGGAGCCTATTCCAACCTATGCTCAACCACCCTCTGGATGAAGAACCTCTTCCTAATATCCAACCTAAACCTCCCCTGACACAGCTTCAGGCCATTCCCTTGGGTTCTGTCACTGGTCCCCAGAGAGCAGGGATCAGTGTCTGCCCCCCACTTCCCCCTGTGAGAAAGCAGCAGGCTGCTATGAAGCCTCCCCGCAGTCTCCTCCAGACAGAACAAGCCAAGTGACCTAAGCCTCTCTTCATAAGGCTTCCACTCTAGACCCTTCACCATCTCCATCGCCCTCCTTTGGACACTTGCTAACAGCTATAGATCTTATATTGTGATATAAACTGTGATCAAAACTGCCCCCAGCACTCAAGGTGAGGCTGCCCCAGTGCAGAGCAGAATGGGACAACCACCTCCTCTGACCAGTGGGTGAAACTGTGCCTGATGCACCCCAGGACACAGTACAGTTTAACAGAGAGTTGTGTTTTGATGGTTTTGGCTTTCTATTGTTAACCATTGTTTGCATTATTATACCAGAAAGCACATGCTGACAAGCCAAAGGCTGAAGAACACTAAACAGAGAAAGAGACAACATAGACTATATACATCTCATGGGAATATTTTAATTAGTCACATTCAGTCAGTTTAGCAGAAGTTGAAATATTTCAGAATGTGCATAAGAGTGGCCCTACTTGAATATAGGCTAAATATGGTACAAAATTATTAAACTTATATACATGCATTTAAAACAAGCAACTGCTGATGCTCTCCTGGCTGTTTCCAAATGACTGCATCTGGTAAGACTTGTTTTAAAAATAAACTGTATTCTAAGTGAGATTTCAAAGCATAGTTTATCCAGTGTCCCACTTGAGAAAAAAGAACCCAACATTTTCCAAACAAATTAATCAGCTAGGCTCATGTTTACACAGTAATTGAGGCACAGTGTTCTATTCAAGCACATTAAAAACTCAGTTATGTCATTTATTATACTGTGTAGCCCATACAGTAATGCTCACACAGCAGTTGTGATATGTGCAAACATACATAACTGGTATAGATTCCCATAGAATCCACTATAGATTATAGTTCCTCTCTTAAGGACAAGCAGTCCCATGCCAGGTAAGTGACAGCGTACATGACAAATTCTTGCCTCATCTCTCCACAATGTGGGAACTTAGTCCTGCTGGTACCAAGTTGTATTTATGAGATGCTGACTGAAGGTGATGAAAGCTGAGGCTTTCAGCACCTTTCCAGACCACAACATAAAGAGCAAATGAGAAGCAGCACAGAAGATCTCATTTCATTATCAGAGGAAAGTAGATCCTTAAATACTTACTCCCACTTTATACCATCAGGAAGCAAATTATGTTAATAAATGCTTATGAATTAATTATAATTTCAAAGGTAGTTAACTCTTAGCAATGCACACAACAGGTTTATTTAACAATACAGGTACATATAAGTGATGTGAGCATTTTGATCTACTGCTAGCGGTTCAAAGGTAACAGAGGAACAGTGTTTGAATCAAACAAGGCAGTCATTTCCATATTATGAAAGAAACAGAATTAAGAAAATGAACTGAGCCCATCAGAGTAAATATATATCATGTATTAGTGACAGGAAACATGGTATGACAGAGATGGTGATTATAGACCTCAAATGAGTGATGAAAATACAGCTGCACTCATTTTTCTATGTTTCTTAAACTTTTGACATTCTCATCAACAACTGACTTTTACTCAGCAGTTTTCAGTGTCCTCTAACACAGTGCTTACTTATTTCAAAAACCAAGTCCTTTTATATATATATATGAGCTTACCTAACAGAGAAAATTAAAGCTGCTTTCTAAGCATTATCAACCTGGAGGAGTAATTTCTTGAAATCCCTAAAGAATTACTGTATCATCCTAATGTGAAACAGAGTAATTATTTACATTTAAGATGAATACAATGTATCTTTTAAAAAGGCACAGTCAGGACACACAACAACTTGTGAACTCCAAGAATTTCACTAAAGCAGTTCTAGTATTTTTGAAAGATACCAGTGTTTGATGTCAGTTCCCAAGTAAATTCCAGAGAGGAAATAAACATTGGTCAATAAAGCTAAATTCTCAGCAACATTTTAAATGAGTGAATAATCCTAATTCTTCAAGTAGATCCACATTGATACAATGTTACATCCCTATAGAGCTACACTGGAGTCTGTTTCTAGGCAAGTGTCCAATTACACTCCAGTTATCCTAAGAGTTACCTGTATTTTGTAGATGGAAGAATTACTGTGACACATCTGAACTAGGAAACTAATACCACCAACAAAAACCCCCTACTTTTCTTAATACAAATTGTGCAACAATCTGAATGACATTTAGAGAGAACCACAGCATTCACCTCCACTGAATACTGATTCTTTAGACATCTGATGGAAATGACATTCTACAATGAAAAATTCGCAGAATTGCTTAGGTTGGAAGACACCTCTTGAAATCATCTTATCCAACCTGTCTGCTCAAGCAGGGCCAGCTAAACCAGGTTGTCCAGGACTGTATCCAGCTGGGTTTTGGTTACCTCCACTGATGGGGCTGTACACATTCTCTGGGCGATCTGTTCCAGTTTTGATCACCTTCATAGTAAAAAAAAAAAGTTTTCCTGTTAAACACATGGAATTTCATGTGCTTCAATTTGTGCTCATTACCTCTTTTCATGTCAGTGGGCACTACTGAGAACAATTTGACTTCCTCATCTTCATTCCCTCCCATCAAGTAGTTATACATGCTGATAAGATCCCATTGAGCCTTTTTTTTCCTCAGCTGAGCAGATCCCAAATTCTTGGCCTCTCCTCATTTGAACAATGCTCCAATTCTTTAACCATCTTTGCGGTCAGCCCTGTGGGTCCTTTGGGACCCTGGGACCTGCTTCATGTCCTTCTTGTTCTGAGAAGCCCAAAACTGGACACTCCATATGTCATCTCACCAGTGCTGAACAGAGAGAAAGATCAACTTCCCTCAAACTGCAGGCAATTTAGTTAAAATTACTGCATATTTACTCAGGGAGGAATAAGAGATCACATATAACCACTCTGGGATCTCTCATTTCCAGTGTTAAATTCCCAATCAAGTAAAACATTATATAGAATAGAATCATATGAATTGGGTTGGAGGGACCTCAGGACATCATCTGGTCCAATGCCTTTCCTCAAAGCAGGTCTAATATCAAGATTAGTTCAGACTGCTCAGGGCTTCATCCAAAGAAAGTCTGAATATATGGAAGGATGGCAATTCCACAACCGCTCTAGGCAACCTGTCTCAACCCTTGACTATCCTCATTGTGAGTTTATTTATTTAGATCCAATTGTAATTTTCCTTGCTCCATCTTGTATACCTTCTCATATATATCAATAATTTACTAGCAGCTAGTAAACGCAACTCTGCCATTATCAATGTCTTTGCCATAATCCTGGGATCATGCGACACACTTCCGTGCTTTTTAGGCAAAGAGTAGTAACATTGTTTATCGTATAAAAGTAGTACTATGCTCAGTGTGAAGGCTGGCTTTGATTTGATAGAAAACAATAGGAATTAAGCTATACTTATCCCTATCACTTACTTGTGAAAATGATCAGCAATGAGGTTTTGCATTTCTACCATGAGGGTTCTTCTTCATCCCTACTGAGCTCTCTATAAGAAGCTGTATATTAGCACATAATAGCACTTCAGGGATATATATAGCATTCCTTAATGCTTACTCTTCTTTTATAGCCTAAAGTAAAGCAGCAAAGCAGGTTGCAAAATGCCAACATCTGTATTATTAGGCCATTGACAAATACATAAACAAGACAAATGCACTCAAGATACACTTCAAGGGAAAGGTAAATTGTGTCACAAAGTGTTCCAACTGTGTTGAACTAATTTCAAGGAAATTTTTAAAAGTAAGAGAAATTGTAAAGTAAGTTTCTATGGATTTCATAATAATAATTGGCTACTAGGAAAGAGGAGAGAATCAAATAAGTGACTCTAGCAAGAGAAAGATGAGCACAACTGTATTGCTAGATATTTCCTTGGCACACTAAAAAGCTGGTCAGCCAGAGCACACACTATCTCTTCTCAGCTAGGGAGACACAGAAAACAAGTAACAAACAAGGTCATAGCAGTGGGAGAGGGAGATTGCCAATGCAAGGAAAAAAAAATCATAACTCAAATAAAGTTGATTAGAAATTGTCACAATCATGAAGGAGACAATTTAACTTTAGTCACTTGTATGCAGAAGGGAAAAAATATCTGGTTCAGAACACATTATTAGCTGACCATTAAACACACTGAGTGAAGATCTTGTGACTGGTTTGACATACCTCCCTGGAAATAACAAATTTAAGAACTGTAGTTATAGTCTTCAGAGGTATTGCAAATTTAAAAACACCAATCACAGCAGAATCCAAACTTTTCAGCTAAAAGCAGCTGTAGATTTAAAAATTAAGTACAATGGGCATATTTCAAAAAAGTATTTTCCTTGTGTTTCCTTGATTAGTTTGTCATTTTTCTGTATTTTTATTTTGAAGAATAGTTTTAATAGGCACGATTGTAGATATCAGACACAAACATTTCCAGAAACTTCCCAGAGAAAGTGAGACAACCTTCTAAAATATTAGTGACCCAACTGTCTATTCAGTTATCCTAGTGTCCAACTGTGTGAACAGGGAGTGATGCAACAACAGGAGGTTTACGGGATGTGAAACCAAGATGCTTCTGTGTCTCTATTTGCCCATGTGCTTGGTTAAAAATCAGTGATCTGCGGTGGAGTTGGGATCTCTGGGCAACAGAAATACGGGTGGTACCCTCAATCTCTCCTGGTTTTGTCTCATGGCACACTAACTTCCATGCACTTTGGTCTGCTCTGCTACATCTCCTTTAGCTTTTTATAGGGTGTTGAAAAAAATGTTTTGTGGTTCGTGGTATGTTCTGCAGGCTGCAATGGGGCAAGCATTATTTCAGAGTTGCTTGTGATTGTGGGGAACCACAGGGCATAACCAAAGTAGTCTTTTACAGTCCTGGGTTTTATATAAATTTCTAGCATTTCTGTATAAGTCGAGCAAGTAATGGTGGAGTGTTTTGGTAACATCTTAAAGAAGATGCATAATTTGAAACAATTGCCTTGGTTCTTAATCAACTGTTCTCTATGTATCACAAACATCTTGCATCTTCAGAATTACTATTTTGGTCTCTGGCCAGTTACTTCACTTCTACTGCAGAGTTCATTAGACTGCCTCTGAATTAATGGAAATCACACCTGTGTTGTCATTTCTATTATTGTATAACCTCCAATAGTTCTTAACTACTTTACCTATTGCTATCTGATTATATGCTTCTGCCATTTCAGTTTCCTTTCACACTGCTCTCTACAGTAGTATCACCTGCTGATTCTGAGGTTTTTCCAGAGAAAATCATCTCAGGAATTAATGCTACTTCAAGTCTCCCTCCTACTGCACAATGGAAAAAAATAAATCAATCAGGGACAATCAGAAACACATTATCAGAAAAATTCCAGTGGTGTACACATGCACAGTCCAGCCTGAATACAGCTGTTGTCTGCATGGGCAAGACTACGTCTCCTCTAGAGATTTCCAGGATCTGTAGGTCAGAGTGCAAGCACTTTGCCAATTCTGTGTATGCATCCTTCCAGGGGAAAAGTATTTCTACACCAGTATTAAAAATTGGTTTCAAGTTTGCTAATCAAGTCTCAATGTAGTCTATGCTTTTTTGCAAGACATCCTAATGGCTGCTTGCTATAATTCTATTACTTTTTAAAGAATCCTTGTTTCTGTCAGTAATATACTGCCTCTCCCATTCTATACTGCATTTTATACATATAATATATAAAAATATCTATTATATATAATAGATATTTTTTCCACTCCCTTTTCCCCTCAAATTATCAAAGCCACTTACAATCAACATATATAGCTCGGCTGAACAATAACCTGAAGTGTTCAAATAGTTTTATAAGAGTGTCATCTCTCAATTTCCATGAAATTAAAAGACAAATGAAAAGAATGAAAACAAACTGTAAGAACCCTCCAATGACTCCCACTAAAATTGTTACTAACAGATTTTGCTTCTTACAGTTGAAAACTGGCACGAATGTAAATCAAATTGTATCACACATGTCAAACAGCTTCACAATTATGCAATCAACTTGCACTGCAAATTAAAAACAAGACTTGCTACTAGATCTTAAGTCAAAACAAATGTAAAACTTCAATAAGCTCAGCAATCCTAAACAAATCTACTCATGCCTGTTATGGTGGCAGAACCAGCAGATACAGAGGCTTGAAAGTAAATAAAAAGGTAGCAACCAAGTTGCCTCATCTTTTACAAGACAACTTAATGACATTCACCATGTCTTAGGGAGTGAACTACTCTACTTCAATCAATTTTCAACTGGAGTTCTGTTTCCAGCTCTCTCAAGAATAAAACCTTTAACTTAATAACACAAAGTTGGATAGACTGCATTTCGTTTGAACTGCATGGGACTCATTCATGGGAACTGTCACTTTGTCAGTCCATTTAAACTGTCAGCTTCAGTGCAGAAAACCTAACATGGATGCTTGCAGATTTAATTTTAACTTGTAAAATAGCAAATGTTTACTCTGAATAAACTAAGAGAAAAAGAGTGGGCAGACCGAGATACCAAGCTTCCCATCCTCCTATGATCTTTTTTGACAGCAATTTAACCTATGTATAGAGTCAAGGTTTGTGCAGCAACATGTTCCATGTCATCCAGTCCATTCAATCATATGACCATAGTCACTGTGAAATTTGGCCTACTGAGTTAGATAAAAAACTTTCCATAAGGAAAAGCAAAAACAAAAGTTACTTATGTATTTTAGATGTTTGTAAGAGTTCACATTAATAAATGAGAGCCAATCCGAACAACATTTCACTGAACACATTATCTTGACATTCTAATAAATTTTATCCACTAAACTAATGGAAAAAGATTAAGCAAAACTGAAACATTTAGTTGATTCTTCATGTGAATAACATGTTAGTTTTGAGGAGAGACAAACTCAGGATTCTAGCCAGAACCTACTCTCAAGTGAGCAATCATTGCTCAGCCCGTAACTTGGTATCATACACCAGTTCTGCAGTGAGATTACCTTAGGAAGTTGACAGTGCTGGTTTTCCCAACCTTAGTCCCATGACTGCAGTAAACAAAACGAGTTTGCATAAATGGTGTCAGTGCCTGACATTAACATCACTGAGTTTTCTAAAGAAAAGATGCATAAAACAATTCTCAAGTTTGCAAAGTAAGTTTGATTTTTTTTTTTCAATTACAAAATCAGACTCTGCCTGTATGTAAACAGCATATTCTTGGTTTATGTGCATTTAATCAGATTGAGCACAAAATCAACCAAAAGCTGTGAGACTATGTTTACCACCCCTGTATCTTCAACTTCCTCTTGTAATACTTGGAAGTCTGGGTTCAACACAGTGTTAATGAGATCATGTGGCTTTTAGCTGAGCAGGCTGTGGCAGTTTGGACTCCCGGCTTTTAGGGCTCTGAACAGTGTAGGGCTGAGTGTCTCTCAGAATACAAAGAATATACACAATCCTGCTTTTAACAAACTGTACTGTCTGCAGAAGCTCATTCTCACATTACTAACTTGTCCAGTCTCATCAACTAGACACAACTGTGGACTACTTTGCTAGAAAATTCTGGAGGAAGAAAATGTTGGTTGAGAAATGAAGCTAATACTTCAGGAAATTACATGCTTTTGAGTCTAAAAAAATGAATTCTTAAGCATCCCAGTATAGGCAAATCTCCCTTCTAGAGATCAAGTTGTTTGAATAATAAAAAATGCTACCTTTTGGTCCTTAAATATACAATGGCACTTAATAAAAACATCTGACAAATGCACAGAATGGATCATTATATTAAGAATCTTGCTTTATATTTAGAAAAACCGATCTTTATTTCCTCCTCAAAAAGAATCACATTTGTGCTAAAATCACTACATTCGCCTGCAGGGATATGTATACTTAAATGACAGGTAACTACATTTGTATTTCCTATTTAGGCCTGGATTCTAAAAACATCACCATCCATGCCACACTGTGCATGCCACAGGCCATGCAAGTCTACGGTCCTCATTAAAAGGCATGGCTATCAGCTTTCATCAAGCTTAGCATGGAAGTCCACACAGCAATGTACAGAATATGTCTATGTAACAGTCACCTCCCTATGTCTTCTAAAGGTGTATAAAATCAGCAGAGAGCAGGCATCATTCTTCTCTATTGTTTCATGCCTCGCTGCTACTTCTAATCTGTATTGCAAGAGTTCCAAATCCTACAGTCACTGTCAAACACCAAGAGATTCTGTGAGGTGAGGTTTATCACAGATATAATACCTCAGCTTCAAGTTGCCAGCTGCCTTTTCTTTCACTGAATCAACACACTTGGAAAAGCACAAACATACCTTAAACATTTTTACTTTGAAAATTTTCACATTTGGTAATGAACTGAGCTCCTTGTTAAATACTTTTCAAGAATGGTTTTCTAAAGTAAATGATAAACTATGCCAAAGATATCCAATTTCTAACCTTTCTACATTACTACAATCTGTATGCATCTTACTGAGGTTTTTTAGATGTGACTATTTTCTTCAGTGCTGTAATAAATCTAGGTTCTAGAGGCGTAAAGCTAGAAGGTTTCACCTATCAATTTACATGGCAAATCTCACTCCATTCCCTAATCTAATATCCTTGGGAGGCTTTTAAGAATAAAAGGCATTAATACTCTTAAAATTACTTCCCTTTATCACAAATGCATAGATGGGAATACGAAATTTTGACAAGGTATTTGGCTTATGAGAACTTGTTGATACATGTAACACATAGTCTGCTCCTATCATCATCATGCTACTTAATAATTCACATTTAAATACAAGACTTCAGTTGCCACAGATCAGTAGGAATAAAATTAAGAAGATTTACAATTCCCTGCTGAGAAACCTGGAATGCTGTCTAGTGTTTTACTCTGTGTCTTTTAAACCTGTCAGAAACACGGTTGCCATCATAACCCTCTTTCAGTCAGTAACTAAAATACGTATTTGGGGGCTGTGTCTTCCATTATGCATCAACTTACCAAAGCCATGACAGAAACCATTGTTACAAAATATATCTAAATAGATACTTTCAAACACAGACTGCCAATTTACAGTTTTACCTGATCTGTTTAAAATCTATTGTACAATTTTCTTCACTGCATCTGTTCTTCTCCACATTTGTACCAGTGAAGAAACACCCTCCTCTGCCTTTTTGTTTATGCAACAGTGAATAGTAAAAGAAAAGTTCAAGAACAGGTGAAAACTCAAGATGAGGTACTGAAACTGTTTCCTAATAATCCTGTTTTATGTTAGTATCCCTCAGTCAATAAGGACAAGCTAATGAATTTCAGTAGAGAAACTCAATGTACTCCTGAAAACGAATACTTTTGGTACAATTAACAGGGTACTAAAAAACCTATGTAACAAAGATAGTTTTAAAGAAGAGAAATGGAAAGTATACTGTTTTGCTGTAGATAGATCACATCCAGTCACTTTTTTGATGAAGGTAAAAGTAGCTCCATAGTTTGTCTGGATTCTAGGAACACCTGCCTGGAACAAACTTTACAAAAAATTTTGATTCAGTAAAAAAGTCAATATTATTTATTTGTTAGAGCAAACATCCTCGCTATGAACACGACCTCTCAATGGTGTTATTGTCTAAACCACTGTCACTGATGTAAACATGGGCCAATTTAAATGGCACTTAGTGGTCAAAGAACAATAAACTTGTAACCACTTACAAGAATACTGTAATTTACTTAGCAAAGACAAAAGGTGATGAAGATCCCTACTTCTTTGATAAGTGTCTTTTCTTCAAAACCGCACAACACAGTAACATTAGACAGACAAGGTGCAAATATTGGCCATAAAAAGTGAAAGGTACCTGCTACTCTTAGCACATAATTTTCCCCCCTCTGTTTATGATTTTATCATACAAAGTGCTTGAACAATCACTAAGATGATAAATGAATTGGAGCATCTGTTATATCAGAAGAGGCTGAGAGAATCGAGGTTCTTTAGTCTTGCTCAGGGGGCGTTCTTAGCAATGTGTATAAATACCTGACAGGGGAAGTAAATAAGACAGAGCAAGAGACTTCTCAATATTGCCCAGTGACAGCACAAGTGGCAATGGACACAAATTGAAACATGGAAAATCCCATTTAAACATAAGGAGTAAAAACAAAATCTACTGTGAGGGTGAACAAATGCTAGAATCTATCTACACAAGGGCAGGCAGAGCTGGGAGTGTTTAGCCTGCAGGAAAGAAGGGTCAGGAGAGACCTTGTTGTCCATAAATTCTTGATGGAGGAAGCCGTAAAAAAGACAGAAAAAATCTTCTCAGTGGTGCCCTGTGAAAGGACAAGAGGCAATGGACACATACTGCAACACAGGAAATTCCACTTTAAAATCAGAAATAGATGATTTCTACTGTGAGGTTGTACAGTTCCAACGCTGGAGTTGTTTGCTCAATGGAGCCTCCATCGTTGGAGATTTTCAAAACCAAACTGGATTAGGTCATGAACAATCTCCTCTACTGATCTTGCTTTAATCAGGGGAGGTGGAATAATGAGATCCAGAGATCTTTTCCAACCTCAGTGATTCTGGGGCTCTGTGAAATACTGACCAGAATGACTCAATATGTTTGGAATATGTTCACTTTGTGCAATTTTAGGCTACCTGCAAACAGAAGGTGTATGAAGTGTTAGTCATTCCAGTTGTCCTGTATCCAGAGTATGCCATGGTGAGTGCTGGGGTCTTGTCTCACACCAGGACATTGGTCTCTCCTGAGTGTGCAGCGTGGTTACCAGGGAGACACCCAAAGCTGCACTGCCTCTGTCACCTCCTCGTCTGCATTACCCTTTGGGATCCACTGAGGTGAGCACCATAATGTAAACCAAACAAAAGCCGCTGGGTTTTCCTAAAAATCATTACAGATCAGTATCATATTACACAGCAGCTTTGTGTCCATTCACATTTGCTCCATGACATGTCTAAAAATTTAAATTATGAAAAAGCTATTATTTACTAATTTAAGGAAAAACTTACCATTATAGTAAGCTTCCTGGAACAGTGCAGAACAGCAAAATACACAGTCCTGTTAAACTGGGATAATAGCTGCTTTGCATGCCTCAACTGCCCTCTTCTTTGCCTTCATTCAAGTTTTTCTATTTCTCATCTCCCTTCTGCATTCCCCTGCTTCTTTGGGTTGCTACATTTCTTAGAGGCACCATATATTAACTCAAAATCTGATGAACAAATTTAGCTTCTAGAGAAATAATTGCGTTTTCAAAATAGTATAGCTTTGGGGTAGAGATGTTACTCCATGTTATTTACATAACATGAGTCTAAATCTTTCTTGAAGAGGAAAATTCAACAACCTCAAATTGAAGACGTCCTTTCACAGCACAGAACTCTGCTTAATGAACAAAGTTTTATATTCAGTTCACTACCTGACTTTAGAAGACCTATAGCCCAATTGTCATAGAGGAGAATGTCCTTTCAGAAGTGGGTAATTCAGGCAGGAAATGGGCTCTCTGTTAGAGGTGCTTCAGGACGAGAATGAGGGTAGCCAAATTTAGGGTCCAGGCTATGCCCACCCCTAGGGAAATATGGACAAAACTCTATAGACTCAAGCTTTAATTATGCTTTTTTTATTTTTTGTTTTTCTGAAAGCACCAAGGAAATCATTCATCTTGGGAATTCTGGGGCAACTGTCAACTATTATTCCCCAGTAAAAGAGCTCTGTTGAGCAAAACAGCCACAGAGGTTGTGCCTCTGGTCTTCCTGGCACAAAGGAGGAGTCCGTGTATTTTGGGGCTGGGAGGGCCAAGCGAAGACAGAGGATGGAAAATGCTTGCCTCTACAGGAAAATAAAACAGAAGAAAATCTAAAGGTTCACTGCAGGATTTTGTAAAGGGGTAAGGCAAATGATGATAAAAATAAAACAAATTTTTTTTTGAAAAAGAAAAGCTATCTTTAAACCAGTTAGCCCCATTAATAACAGAAGTGAACATACATATCAGCATAATCTAGTCACACAAGGTTTGGGGCAAGCTGGGTCCCATTTACTGAAACACCTGACACCACTTTTAACAAAGTGGCTATTTAACAAAGCTGGCTAGATTATACTTAGGGCAAATATATCCAAATATATCCATTCAGCTAATACCAAATATATCCATTCAGCTAATACCTTCAGCTGCAGTGGAAACATACCCTTTGAGAGTCCATCTGGTCTAAAAAAGTCTCCAACATAGACTGCATTAAGAAAAGGATGCATTACAGAGCCTGTTTTACATAAAGACTAAAATATTTCTAGCTGTTTCCTAATAAATTTTTGATGTCAGCCACACAGGAAGACATGACTGCCCAGGAATTAAACCTCCAACTCTCAAATTCCAATACAATGTGTTAATCACAACATTATTCTTCATCTGAATGTTAATTTGACATGCATTTAAACCAGACACCTAATCTCTGAGGTGAGAGATTTTATTTTAAAAAAATAACCATACTGAACACTCAACCAACATTTTGCCTCATATTGCTGTTGATATAGGCTCCTGAAAATAATCAAAATATCTGCAGTTAGTCTTAGAACAGACTGGTAACAAATTAAGAGTTAGGTCTCAAATTTTCAGCATATGGAGGCAAGTATAATATTTTGCAAGATAAAGTATTTGAAGATAAAAAGCTGGGTTCTTCAAAATTTCATGCCTTATATAGTGTGTGTCTATGTATTTATAGATACAAGATTTTATATGCTTGCAACTGAAACAGAGCACTGGGTTTTAACTGCATTTTTGAATTTGATTTTAAGCAAGAGCAAAAGACCACATAAGATGACAAAGATTGAGACCCATCAACTCATCTTTTTCATATAAAGAAACACCTCATGAATGTGAATATTGCTGTTTACACAGCCTAGTCCCACACAACACCATCACAACTTTCTGAAACAAGTTATTTTTATGTCCCTATGATGTAATTAAATGTACTTTTATCTCTGCTGTGATGAAGAGATTGTTTGTTAATACACATCTAGTACTGATATAGTGTTTTACAGCTATACATTACTTATTAAAAAGGAAATAAAAATGCAGTTATGCTCATTTCCAAAGCAGCAGTTAATATAAATAACCACTGAAACAGAAATACTGTCTCACTTTCTATTTGTAACTAACTGAAAGTATTTTTGGTTGCAAATAGAAGAATGCTGTTACAGATTAGCTCTGCTGTGAGGTTTAGATATAACATCTCCATCATTGCACTGTTTGCAGCATGGTTAGAAATGTGCTTGGAAGCTACACTCACTCCACACGTGCACAAGTACCACAATGTCCCAACAACCGGAGTGAAGATGTCAAATAAAGGACACCACCAGTGTCCACAGTGCATTGATAACTGGGAGAACAAAGTGTCACTCCTTCCAACTCCTGTAAGCATTCTTATGTGAGAAAAGTCCAGTGTGTTATCTAACTCAAATGTGCTGGAAGCCTGTGGACCATTAAGAACTGAAGTGCTCTGCTGCTGTTACAGCTCTCAGTGTATTCCATTATAGTCCCAAGAGTGTTCTGTTATGTTTGCTTAGGTTGTGATGACCACTGCACAGGCAGAAATTGCTCATTTGAAATTGCCAAATACCCATTCTTTTATCTAGTCCCTTCCTCACACCTCCCAAACCCAGGGTGGTTAGACACTGTAAGTACCTTTTATTCTGTCTAAAGTACTTCCAATACTTCGTAAGCACTCAAGCAAACTCTCTACTTCACAGTGGGGTCAGTGACTCACTTCACTAATAACATGTGAGCAGAGATGAGGAAAGAATAAAGTTTTCACACAATATTCAAACATTGTTATGTAAAGACAACTACTCACATGAGGAACGCTAGACTGCTTACCTCCCTACAGACTCTGTGCCAACAAAAATAACAGCAACCTTTTTTCTTTCTATTCCCAAAACAGCACTGAAAGTAAACCTGCAAAACTCTCAGTAGATTCCGGCAAAAAATTCAGTTCCACTACAGACTAATGCCAAATATGATCTTTCAGATCTCATTCCTCTAAAAAAGGAATGCATTATGTTAGACAGGAGTAGGCAGAAACATAAGACATTTAGTCAAAACATCCAAACGGCTCCTGCACAAGAAAATTGATACTCTAGTTAGAGAAAGTTGAGCATTATGTAATGCACACAACACTATAAGTAGTCTGTTTTCTGCAGTAAAAGGAATGAAACACAGTACTTACTGACCTAAATACAAACTTTTGTCCAAGACAAACATAAATTCCTATTTTTCAATTCTTTCTGTTCTTGAGCAACTTCAGTGGTACACACAAATATGTACCCTGAACATCTTTTATGTGTGGTTTTCCTTCTCAGTCTGAGTTAGAAATATTCATCTCCCATACCATGAAAACTATGAAATGTGATCAAAACCACCAAGGTTACCTACAAAATACTGTATTCTTCCTTCCTGAAAAATGTATTGTTATTCAGATGCTCTCTATACCTTTTCATAGCTTAAGTCTCAAACGTTTCCTAGCTCATCCTGCTAAATAACTGTACTGGGCCTGGCTAGGACAGAATTAACTTTCTCACATGGTCTTTTAGTTACCTGACCAAAACAAAGCTGCCAGCACACTCAAGTTCTCCCTACTGCTGAGCAGTGCTTGGACAGCACCAAGGCCTTCTCTGGTTTTCACTCCCCACCACAATGAAGACTTGGGGGTGTGCAACAGGTTGGCAGAGGATGCAACCAGGCAGACAATCTGAACTAACCAAGGAGTTATTCCACGCCATGTAACACCACACTCAGCCATAACAAGGGGAAAAAGAGGGGCTTAGGGAAGTTAGCTGCTGTTTCCTTGGAACTGGCTGTGCATCGGTCTGCCCGTGGGAAGTGGACAGTGATCACCTTTGTTCCACTTGTTTTCTTTCCTTTCCTTTCTCTCATCTTTCATCTATCCTTCACTTTATAAACTTTTAAACTTTTTTTATCTCGACCCCCAAACTTTTACGCTTCCCTCATCTCATAGGGGCTTGGGGGTGAGCAAGTGAGTAGTCTGTGGTGCTTAGCTGCCTACTGGGCTTAACCCACAAAAAATAACATAATCAACAAAATTAGTAATTTCCAGCCTTTCTGTTGTGCTGACCGGTGATGTATGAGTAGGTACTGGAGGTTTATGCACACTTGTGGCATGAGTAAGCCTGCATTCGTGTTACAAGCAGAGGAATGCTGTCCCAGTTCTCCATGGCCAGATGCAGATGTGCATTGTATGACATGACCAACATCTCTGAGTGATGGAAAGAATGCAGGAGAGGGCTGGGTGCCAAGTGAAGTACTTACCTGGGCAGTATCCAGCTCAGTCTCTAGTTTGCCCATAGGTCAATCAGCATAATCAGAATAATTTTGTGTAACACTACACATTGATTACGAGTTGTCAACATAAAGGCTTTCAACACACTTGCCCTGAACTAAAGACAAAAATTCTACCAAAACATGGCCATGTACTGCAACATGCTTCTCTCCCTGGGGAGAGGATGTGTGAAAACCATGTGACAGATGTTAGGCCCATTGTTCACTACACTGCTGGAAAATGTTTCATTAACGTGGCAGTAAACACCTCATACAGAGTAATGGCAAGATCTCATAAAAATCAGATATTTATACCAAGTTATTGAATAATTTTTTAGACTGGGAATATACTAGATACAAATGATAGCATTTTTGGGTGTCAACCCACTGACACTTGTTACTTTACTGCATTTACAGTAAGGTACCATTTGTATTACTGAATATTCTTAATGTCCTCTCACTGAGCACTAAAATGCTGTATTACATCAAAATAAAAAACCACTTAGCAATAGGTTTTCATACATAACTTTTAAGGGTAAAATAGAAATCAAAATGTACAGGCTGTCAGTTAGAAACCATTGCAAGCAATTTTCCTTATTGACTTTAAGTGGATTTGAACCTGTGGCTTTTGACTTTTAAAAATAAACAGTGCATCACTGTCACATATGAAAAATATTATGAATACTGAGGGACTGCAGAACTGGTTTAATCTACTTCTTAGAGCAAACTGAGAATCTCCTAAAAAGGCTTGAAGATTACTGCACATCTAAAGCAAAGCTCAAGCTTGCATACCCCTGAAATATAGTACAAAGATGGCTTAAAGAATGTGGTGACTAACAAGGATGTTTATTGATCGTAACAAAATATTTATTTTCTGTCAGTAGTATGAAAAAAATTTGCCACAATGAAGAGAAGAAGCCTAAAATCTAGGAATCCTGACTTCTTACAATTCCTAAGCTTATGTTAGTTCTTTTTACACCACATACACCCCTGTGTTACTTTAGGGAAGTTGGGCATACATTTCCACACAATATTTATTTTCTCTAACCTTATTATTTTAAAAATAAATATGAGACATTCACTCAAGTCTGACTTTCTTCTTTCTGAAAGAATTCTTCTGGAACGCTGATCTTGGACCATTCTGCACCTTAGCTAGTTTGTTTTTATTAATTGTTAAAACAACACATCTTTTCTAGGTTTATTTTTAAAGAACATAAAAATATAAATGGAGAAGGGTTTAATACAGAACAAACAGGGAACAGTATTTTTACAGAAAACTAAATGGCTAAGCAGATGTCTAACCTACTTTGAGACCAACATGTTATGCAAATACAGTACACAGCTCTCCCTTGTATCCCAGGGCTATCTTTTGCAGAGCTACAGGGCTAGCTGTTGCTTTACTTTCCACATACTTTTTGAACAGTACCCACCAAAAAGAAAGATAAAAGAGCATTTAAAACTTAAATAGTCGAGTATTTTACAAGGGACCCTGTCATGCCTTTATAAAATACTGACAAACCACACTAGATATGTTGTACTTGAAAACATCTCATCTGACTAATAGCATCCTGCTGCCTTGTCAATATAGATGTTCCTCTATTCTGACTTAGCAATCTGAATTCTGGAGAATTTCAGGTAATTGCATGAAGAACTCTCTGTCAGGGCTGTGTATAATTAAACTTCCAGAAGTTAGAGCAAAGACTGACTCCGCAACCTTTACTGTAATACATATAAAATTAAAAAAAAGGCCACTAATTGTCTAATCTGAGTTGCACAAAAAAAACCTCTCCACCAACCATAGGATTTACGTATATTCATTTTCTCCTGAAGTTCAACAGATTACTTTGACTAAATTGTCTTAATTTTCTAGCGCTAAGTAATCTACAACAACCATTAGTAGTTCCAATTATTAAAAAAAAATTAAAAATCCTTAATAGTAGTCTGAATTAGTCTGGTTTTTATTACCTCCTTGGCTAAGATAGAGTAATTTGATTTTCTTTTAATCAGCAAGCTGAAAAACCCAGGTTTGAATATGTCTTACTTTATCTCAAATGTTTTAATTTAGTTCATCAAAGATAATATCAAGAGATGGCTTGATTATTGTCTGGAAGTGCTACCTTAGCTTTACTTTTACTAAGCTAGCCCCCAACTTCTCATGATAAAGCATGTGTCTCAAGCACTGTACCATCCTTTTAGGTCTTCTATATACCCCTTTCAAGTTTTCTGCATCCTTCTTGAAGTGCAATTGCCAGAATCAAGTTCAGAATGAGTGGGGATCACAGCATTAACAACCACTGAATCAATGTAATTCAACAACTGCTTGATATTCCTCTTGCCTATTCATCTAAGGCTACCTTCATTCTTTTGTCTCCCCTTGACACTGGCAGCTGATTATACCATGACCCTTCAAAACTCCTTTAGAAGTCTGTGCTTTGTGAGGGAAGAATAAGGCACTCTGTAAATAGAACCTATAAATAGTTTCTACACAGTGATTTCTCTTTTGCTATTTATCCTATTCTTCTATTTTATTATCTTAGATCTTGAATATGCACATGGAAGTGTATGAGACTTCTATTTGAACTCATCTAATGTCAGGGAGCTTAATTACATTTATATGGAATGTATCAATTTTAGAATTACTCCCATGTGATATTTTCTGCTGTTTCCCTCATGAACAACTGAACACTGCAGACTTATTTCTGCAGTTTTAAGTGCAGAAGGAGTTGGTAGGATATGAATGCTTAGCCCCCCCATATGCATTGTTTTGCTTCCATCTCCTTTGTGATGCTTTTTTGATTCACAATTAAGCTGACTCTAGTGTAACATTTGAATCAAATCTCTGCTGTAGGGAAATCATGACTCTGTTACTTTAAGAAAATTGCCAGGTTATATCTCCATTTCAGTTCTACTGAAGCATTGGTCCTTTTTCAAGGATTTGTGTCATCTTGCTAAACTACTTTTGCAAAGAGTTTCTCCTCTCCCTGCTCCCTGTTCTTTCTTCTGGCTGCCCTGAACATAGAACTAACAAACTTCTGGTGGCAGCGCTTTACATCACCTCAAGTCAGCACTTAGCAAACAGTGAGGTCATAGCTTGAATTTCAGTTCAGTGGGCAATGAACAGGTGTTTTTCTCTAAGAGCACATAGGATATGGGCCTGGAGAACATACACAGAGACCTTCTAGTCTTCTGCCTTGCACCTACAAAGAGAAACCTTCTGAAATTGTACCAATTAGTCCATCTACATAAGATTAAAAATAATCAAGCCATTTTTCTATGATTAGGTGACTAATTCCAGTCAGTCAACTTGTAATGCAAGTATACCTGGTTTTGGCCTGATGAGTTTTTACACAGCAAAATTACGGAAATAATTAACAATTAAAAAGTAAGTAATTTTAGTGCACAGAAGTGAAAAAAGAGCAATTAAGGTTTTCTAAATTTAAATACAATTTACTGGGTTTTAACCATCTGATTTTCAATGAAAGACCTTTTTTTCTTGCTCTGTGCAAATTCACAGATTTAAATTTAGAATTTCTGCAATAAGTATAAAGGATTCGAATTGTAGGCCCCTAAATTCAGAGGAATTCTTGCCAGTGCCTTCAGAGGATATCCAGAGTCAGAAATAGACCAAGGTATTCTCTAGGGGAATAATGATAAAGTGTTATTTAAATAAATGTGTGGAACATTTTGACCTTTTCAGTGTTAAGAAAATGAATTGTCTTTTGATTTTATATTGTGGAGATTGAAAAATCTATCTTAAGTAGTATTTACAAATGGTTTTCCTTGCTACATCTTAAGGAAGCAAAAAAATCACACTCAAAACATTAACAGTGGCAAAAATTCTAGCACTAGCAAGTTGACCTGACTCTGGCTAGTTTCCATACCAAAAAAAGTTTTCTTATGTATAAGACACTTCAGCATTGGGTTAAACAATGAAATATATCTTAGTGGATACCATGTACAATAGAGTAGCAGCTATGCTAGTCTGAACCATTTTAACATAGCTTTTCTAGTAAAAAGTAACCTTTACCTGGCCTGCACAGACTCAGCGGAACTATTTCACATGCTATACTCTATGCTAAGTGAGGCTTGTCTTCCAGAGCAGACAGTGACCTGAATTCCAAGGAAAATATTTAGAATTTCATACCAGAACTTGTACTCTAGCTTCTTCTCAACAATCCTTCTGTGATTTCTTTTCAGTGTACACAAGTTTCTCTTATTCCAAAATGTATCTTCTACCTGGAGATTCAATCAGTTCCTTGTGTTTGTGAGTAAGCAGGGACATGCAAAGAAAAGAAAAAGAGGAGATGAAAAAACAGACCCCTGAATATGAAACCTTGCTAACTCAGAAGTGTTGCAGTGAAAAGCACAAGCATAAGACCTAAAAAACAAATGACTGTAAGCATATGTTTTCATACACAGCAATTCCAGATCGTCCCCCCAAACAAAAATATTTAGCACGTACTTGCTTATAGGAAAACAACTTTGAAGAAGACTCTTAGTCATTAAGTCCAGTAATGTGTGGTGCAGGTAATTGTAATGCAGTTCATTCCTGCAGGGACATCATAACTATGAAGGTACTTCAAACTAGTATCCTGCAAAGATCTGATCTACTGCCTTTCCTCTAGAGAAGGAATACAACCTAAACATCTCCTGCATCTGTGCATGTTCCAAAATAATAAAAGCACAAGCTGCTAAAGAGGTTTTTTTGGAGGTCTCTTCCTATGTTAGTAGCACTCAAAAAAGTTCTGGAGCTCCTGCTCTCTCCTCTGTTTCTGGACATATTACACTGACTAATTTTGGTACGTGGTGAGGCAAGAGCAGCAACTGCACAGTCAGCAGTTGGATCTTCCTGCTCTGTTTAGCTTAAATGGCATCACTGCTTTCCTTATATTTGGTGTAGGTCCACAGACTGAGGCATACAGAGCTGGTGACTGCCACGGAAATGATGCTCATGATAACATGACAAAATGAGCAATAGTGGAGCATCAGGTTTTTTAGTCACTATTTAAAACCTGTGCAGCCCACAAAACACTTAGAAATAAGCAGTTAGAAAGAAGTTACCATGGTTTAGCAGTTAAATAAGCATATGAGATGCAATGTAGCAGTTCATGTCACACCGCTGTCAAATATCTGCCCCAACTGTCACAATCATTAATGCCACCATTCTACCACTCTTAGAGCAGCACCACACCAAGCTGTCTGATCTCCCCTAACCTACAAAGAGCTCCTACTGAACAAACTCCTGAGGCTTCTCTCAGGACAGGATGTTCAGCAATGTTTATGCTGTTCTTACTGATAGGAAAGTGCAGAAGTCAACATTTAACTGTCAATTGCCACTCTCAAGGCACGTGTAGGTTTATTGCTGGGAACAAGGTAAATCTCACCCGCTTCAATAAGCAGGAACAATAACATCCCACTCACTGAGGTATAAGAGAAGGCTCTGCATTGTTCAGGCTTAAGTTTTGTGGGCTTCTCACTATTGTCCTACACTTACCCTAGTTCTTTCCTAAACTCTGCCTTTCTTCATGCAAATGAAATATTCAGAACTCATCCACAGGATCACTGTCACAGTTTCCTAAAAAACATTTTCCTTGTTTCGGTAAAGTATTTTTTAAAAATCTTGTTTGCTTTAGTGACAAGAATAGTTGCAAGATGGGTCTACTAGCAGCAAGATATGTCTGCGTTGGAAGTTGACTAGAAATCATATTCCAGTCAGGATTCTGTTTGGGATAACACCCTAATGGTGTTACCATGGCACTGAGCCACAACTAATACATTCTGTCTTTATCTTACACTAACCATTAACAGGTATCTTATTTTCCTCAAGCTCAGGCAGCAGGAGCTTACTTTACAGCTTAAAAATTACATAGATGCACCTCAATGCATAATTCCTTTAAGAAATAAAATAGCACCTTTGTACCTCCCAGCAGCACATCCAAGTATGTTATGGAAAAGTCTACCTGTATGACTAAAGTCTCTCCCTGAACTAAATTTGCCTATTACATTCCTTTGTTTAAATACACAACCTTTAGGCAAAACCAATCTTCTATACATCTCCATGAAGCCAAACTCGACAGAATTCTATATCTAAATGGGGCCTGCCGAGATTAGTATAACTTCAGTAAAAATTACAGACTTCAAAAGAGTTGCAGAAGAAAATCTGTGCCTTTGCATATGTGAACTGCAGCGCTGGTTTTAATACTATAAATGTATATGTCCCACCAAACAAATTAGTATAAAAGGCAGTTATGCTTTTAGTATTTTACTCCCAGGTGTTTGATATCACACACACTCACACCCACTCATTCCTCCAGTATTTCAGTGCTCCCCAGAGAATAATAAAAGAATCTTCCTCACAACCTATTAAACAAGACAACACTGCTAGCCATAATTTACAGGTACAGAAAGAGAAGACATAGAAGTCTAGGTCTAAACTCTACTCTTTAGCTCCATACACCTGATGTTCCAAGGTTCAACTTTTCAGGACCCTCGGGACCCTCAGGACTCAGTAAACCGCTCAGTTTCACATGATTTCAGGTGTACTGGTGATGTCAGAACAACAGCAAATTTGGCTACGTGTGTGTCACAACTATTCGAAAATGAAAGGCCATCTGCAAACCCCAGACTTTTATCACCTACCCAGCAAAAAATAGTCATTTAGTATCCAAGACAGGCAGAAACTAGTCCTCCAAGGCAGCATTCAACTCCCCTGAGCTGAGACCAAACGTTTTCTTCCTGCATTCCTCTGTGCCCGTTCTACACTACTGCAGATGATAATGGGGTGCTGCAGACAAAGCCTTTTAAGAAGAGAAGTGAGGAGCACTACAATGGATAAATTATGGTCACACCAACCACCTAAAATAAGAAACGTCCTAACATTTTGGCCCTTTAGCTATATTAGAACAGTTTAATTTTTAGACTGTTTTTAATTCCCAAAACACAGGAATTCTATTGCTGAGATACTTTGACTCCATGTATTCTAAGTTGTCAGCAGTCCGACTTCTGAACCTGCCAAATAGACTTTACTTGTATGAATAAACAGAGTCAATACCAAACCAGAAAGCACTGAAGTGAAGAGATATTCTTTGCTTGTTCTCTGCTGTTCAAGGAGGAACAATGAAAGGGAAAGTTCTACTGAATGACTTGGCTGCATGTACTGTCTTTGGAAAATATCACTGGAAAACTCACCAACCTTGTCTAAGAATATATATAAACTTAGATTATTTTTTCAAAGGCTTTTACTTAGATCAAACACTTCTATTTTCACAAGAACAGGAAAAAATACATTTATCATACAAGGGCAATAATTAAATAAAATTTGAGGTTCTGGCTTAATGAAAAGGTTACCAAAATAAAAAGTTCAACTGGGCAACATGATAGCTTCTCCCTAATCTTGTTCTTGGAATTATTTAATAACTGACAATTTTATAAGCAATTTAAGGCCAGGTCTATGGTAACTTAACTACGGTAAGTACAAGGACTACTTGTGGTTACTCTAGCTACAGGTATGTTCAGTACTGGCATAAAGTCAAGTGGATAAACTGAAGCTTAAGTTTCAGCAGTTTTCATCAGCTAAAGCTAATGTTCTAAACTATTTGTATTTTTATGGATTCTACCTTGGGTTCATGAGACCCAAGACACCTCCTTTGAAAACATACAGTAAAAATTACATGGTAAGTAGCTATCAGTAGGAAATTTCAGTCAGCACATTACCCATCAATGTTATCACATATTACCCACCCCCCACCAAAAGATGAAAACTGTAAATTCACAAGTCCAGTGTTTGGCTGATCTTTGCAAATGTTCTTTATATATCAGAGGTGCTTGAGAAATCTCTAGGTATAAGACAGCTAGATGGGAAGAGTGGGGAGGGTTCTCCACTGCCAAGAAAGAAGTCAGATGCAGAGTTTGTACCTAGCAGTCCAGAACTAGAGAACACCAAACTTGATCCAGCAACCCTCGTCCATATGACCCAAACACACTGCTAGTGCAGCAGCCTAGTAAGTACCCAAGAAAGGAAGACCAGAGATTACTTTAAATAAATAATAAAGAACTGTTTTCTTAATGTACACTGTTCTATTTACACTGTTCTGTCAACGTAACACACATATTAGCAAGACTTCTAGTGCCAGAATGACTCCCCCACTTCTTAGTTCTGATCACCAAGTCAAACGTGAAAATGAAGGTTCACAGATCTTCTAGACACCAAAAATAATAGACTTAACTGGAGATACTGTCTCTGTTGCATGGTGACACTCCAGCTAAAGCCTTCAGTGTTCTGGTGGTAGTGATCTGTTTTCCTTCTGCCCACAACGGAGCACTACCTCACAATTTCTACCGATACTAATATCACCTTTCTTTTACAGGGGATAACCACACTTTTCATCAGATTAGCTATTTAATTGCCATAATTAAAATAAACTCACCGCAACTCTTTCAAATTTGGCCTAAACCTATAGTGAGCTGAACCAGCAGAGTCGATCTAATGGACCAGTGGTACCAAAAAGAAGGGAAGAACCACTCTGGAGCTTGTTGATCCATCTGTAAGTCCATGCAATACTCTCGACCAGTACAAAACTTGGTTTTAGTAGTTTCTTGGTTGTTTAGTTAAACCTAATTTATTTGGGAGTTTAATGACTGCCAAGGCTCAGAGAGCATAAGCCATAGTAGCAGCACTTCCCTCATTCTGTAGCAGTGGCTGTTGTTGTGTTCTGAAACTGCACCCGTAGTTCATGGTTTGCTGCTATTGCTCAAAACCTGAAGAAGGGCTTGTACACCCAACAGGTTGTGTGCAACAGCACTATTGTACTAGTCGATGTAATAAGAGCTATTATACCTTGAGAAGCCAGATGTTAAAGCTCCTCTGTTACAAGTCTGTCACTAGTTTCATCCAGCTTCACAATAAATAAACTGAAAAAGCTTCTCTGCAATTAATGGTAATTTTGAATTGGAGGCTAATCCCACGTAAATTTACATTTTAAATTTTCAGCAATGAATACACAAGAGTTACACATCAATAGTAGAGTTTAAACGCTAGCCTGTGTAAGGCACCAACTGTCACTGAGTGCATTATTTCAAGTAAATCTATTTGCATTCTATGATCACTATCCACATAAAAAACCTCCACTCGTACTTTTGGTAAATATATATCTGGGATGAAAGCATAAAAATTTACTTTTTCTATGATATATCAAAAGAGTTAAGATGGAAAGCTGAAAAATATTGGTTTGATTAAGCAGCTCTTCAAAATCACTTTGTATGCAGGGAAATTCTACAGCCAGAATCAACCAAGAATACTTACGCAAAATATCATTTATATCATATAAAGGATCTTTTGTCTCTGCAGCTAGTACTGATGATTCTTCAAAAAAGTAAACAACAATTTTATAAAACCATGAAAGAAAGAAACATCTTTAACTTCATTCAATCCACACATTGGCTATTTAAGAGATGATCTTTCATCTGAAAAAAGAACTGTATTTTCATTATGAAATTAATCAAGAGCCTGGTTTCTTACATATTCCATTCTTCTTCTTGAAGAAGGAAATAAATATAATTACATTTTCTTTAATCAGTGGTGACACTTCTCTAAGAATCACTCAAGACTTTAACCTCAAGATCAACTACTTTTTTTCGCGGCAGAAAGAATTTTTCTGTCAGATCTGATTAGTAATAACCAGCACTGAAATCTATCTTCAGAGTATTTAAATTTTGGATTCCCTTACTTTAATGTGCTTTGTTTACACCAAGATTTTAATAGATGTAACACAATGCAAAAAATCACCTGAATAATTCTAAGAAAGTTATATAAACAGATAATCCTGACACATTTTGAAGCCAAAAGAAAAGTGATAATTTCACTTTTGTGGACTTCGAACACATGTTGAAATAATCCAATAAACAAGACTTTCCAATTCAAATGAAATTAATAAGGCAATAATATCCTACTAGTATTGTTAAAGACAGAACCAGAACTAAGAAGCAAAATGCGAGTTCTTCTGCTATTAAGAGGAGCTCCAGTGCTTTTTCTGTCTTCTATGTAGAGCTTCAGCTTCAGGAAATTAGTACCTTGTCATGTAATAATACAGGATAAAAGTGATGACGTCAGGAATTGCTAAAGAGACTCAGAGTCAAGTCTTGAAGAGCTGCTTTTACGAATCAAAACTTGTTATTGATCAAGGCCAGCAGCACTATCACTGTAGTGACAAAGCTAAAATAGAGATTCTGGCCATACCAGTAATTTCAATCTGCAGGTACTTCCTTTCTGCATCACAAATTCACAGACTACAAAAATTGCAGTGATTAAGAGAATGTCAAGACTAGAAATTGAGACTGTACCCTAATAGGAACTTTTTCATGGGTTAAGGTACTCAGTAAAAGCTACAAACCAACTGGGGCAGTATACATGTTACAACCTATGTTCTAGTCTTTTATTAGTAGGGTTTTTAAAAAAAAATCTCTTATTTACATAAATTATCCCCATTTTAAAATTAATGAAAACAAAAATGCAATGTCTACAGGCAGATGAAAACATAAGAATAAATCCAAGTGTGTTCTCATACATCCACACTATCTGTATGAATGTATATTACAATACTTTCTTACAGGATTCTATGATTTTTAAAAATGTAAATGTTAATTTATATTAAAATGTTTCATTTTATAATTCCAGGGAGAAATATCAGATATTCTACTTCTACAAATTAATTTGCCAGCTGCAGCCACTGGGAAATGTAAGTTACTGTCTCATAAAAAGACATAAAATAATAATATGATCATACAACTACTAGTTCACTGCTGTTGCAAACTAAGTTGAGTATTCTCTTGTTTTGTTTGATAAAATGGAACTCATTTAGTACTGACTGAAATCTCTACAGAACAAGTATACTATTTCTGAAAAAGTAATCCATGAACATTAATACTTTTAAAGACCACTGTAGAGAGACATTAATATGAATGTACCAGGTAACACTACATTGAAAATCCATATATTTGCTATAGCATGATACAGTGCCAATGAAATCACCCTTGTAACTAGAAGGTGAAGATAAACTGCCTCTCTGCATCAGGTTATGACCCCAGCATTTGGTTTCACACGGAAGAAGTCAAGTGTAGCTATTTCACCTGTCTATAATCAGTGTAAGAAGTCTCTAACTCCAGATCTCTCTGAAGGGAACCAGGATAGCTCAGGTACAAAAAGAACTGTGTGATTCCAAGTCCACAACTGAATAAACCTCTACTCAAGATACCACAGGGTATCTTGGATACTCAAGAAAATAATTTTTTTTAAAAGAAAAATCAGGAGATACTACGAAAATTACAATCAATCTGTCCCTTACAAAAGTTCATCACATTTGGTAATTGTGAGAGAATCTCCTGTGAGATTTTTCCTGCTGAACTATGTTAAAACAAAACCGATCTCTTATTTTTCATAGTCTCCATCACTTGTGCTTCATATGAGTCACAAAAATGTGAATTTATATTTGCTATTTTCTTTCATTTGTACTGTTGTCTATTTTGAGTAATATTTTACTTTTAGTGTTGGTCTTTGAACAAATGTTCTATTAAAACTACAGAAAAATGTTTTGTTTTTTCCCTTGCACTGGGACAGAAACACAGTAAAGATTCAGGCAAAAAGATCTAAAATGAAAGCTATAATTTATTACTTATTTTCCTGGAGACCAGAAGCCAAATCAGCCTGGATAGTGAAGTGCTGCAAATTTTACAAATACAGAATGAACGACAAAGAGTTCCCCAAGAGCTTGTATTACAAAAACTAAGCTGCAACAACAGGTGAGCAAAACAAGCGTGTTGGGTGGAGTTTGAAAGATGGGAGTAACAAATTGGATGTAAGCAATTTTACAGCAATTACAACTAGGACCCTCCCTGCTGGTATCAGATTGTACTTACTGATTCAGCTGTCAGAAAGTAATTCTGCCATCAATAATATACATGGAATGAGAATCATAGCCATAAATCAGGAAAATGTCACAGTTCACTATTTAGGTCTCACTGCTCTTCCTCGCTACATCTCCTCTAGTGATTTTGTGTGTGGGAAGGGCTCTTTATGATAAAAATTTACTTGGAGTAGGAGCGGGGTGACTACAAAGTGGTTTTCCTCCTTGTGGAAGAACAGATACTGAAGGTGAGCACTAGGGGTGCCACCAAAGGCACCCCCGTCTGCAGCGTGGATACCTGTTCTTCAGCATGGCCATGGCCACGTGCTGCCCTCTTTGAAACAAGGAGCACAAGCTACTGTGAAGACTCAGTGTGGGAAGGCAGTTCTTGAACCATTACGGACTGCAACAACTTGAAGCTCTCTGCCATGTATCGGACACTACCACAACAGGATCTTAAGGAAGTGAAGATCATTTTTAACCTCTTCTGAGAAAGTAAGTATTTTTGTCTTTTCCTAGTCAGGTCTTTTATGAAAATAGGCTTATTATTGCAAATTAGCAGGCTGCTTTTTAAATTTCAGCCAAATCTCAGAACACATATAAATCGATGGCAAAGAAAGAAAAAAAATTTTTCCATTACGGGAAAGACATGCCCAATGCGAAGTAGCAAATGAACAGTTTGGTCTGATGTTAGGAAGATTGCTGAGACGTGTGAATTCCACTATTAATAGTTGGATAAGTGGTTTCAACTTTAGGTAACCAGTCAAAATTATCTGTTTCAAACATAAGAACTAATAGTGACAGCTGTTGAGACCATAGTGCTCAAATTTCACTCTGTATCTTTCATTCCAGCAGTGTCCCACTCTAGTCAGTAAACAATTTTTATTTTATAAGCAATAATCAAGACAGAGACAGTAGCACTGATACGTCCCATGGGCACGCATGCAGCAAGATAGACACAGTCTTGTCACAGCCCCATGGAACTGGCTGCCAGTGCTACACCTGCTCTGCTCATTACGGGCTTCAGTCTCAAAGTCTGTCAAGCTGTTACTTTTCATGGCACTACATCTTGACATAGAATCAACTTTGTCTTACTATTTCTTAATATTTTAAATGTTGAGACTAGTAATAGAAAAAAAAACTTCTTCCCAGAAAACTGCAACAAATGTTTTTAACTGCTTTGGGGAACAAACAACCCCAAGCCAATGTACACTTGGTGCAAAGTTTTCAATAGCTGAAGAAAAGATTCCCTTTCTCGACACCAGCAGTATGGGTCTTGAAAAGCATCCTTTCTACAGGATAGTTCAAAACTTGGTTTGGGACTGCTGCATTTGTCTAGAAAGGGTCTTTAAAGCCACAGCTGTGAAAAGAAACTAATCTTTTGCGTTGGGTTCCCCCCCCCCCCACTGGAATGCTAACCATTCATTTCTAATTGAGAAAGCTGGAAGGACATATAAAGATGCTGTTGGCACCAATCTTTCAAAGCACAGAAAGTTTACAACTTAATGTCTATTTTTATAAAGGGCAGAATAAAATTTGATATATATATACATAAATTGATCATGCTAAGAACAAATCCTATGTATCCCCAACACAGCAAAAATCAAGATACGAAGTTCAGACACTTTACTTTTATCTGCATTGCCCTCCACCGTTCTCAAAGTTCTACTGTGCATCCCACAGTAATTTCTTATCAGTCCTAAAAATGGAGCTGCACCAGAATGACTTTGAATCAATACATTTTATCTAACTTTATTTTGCACATTCTCCAGGCTTAGAAGTGAAACCTAGAATTTTTCACTTCTACTTTGAATCCTAGAGTGTACGAAGAGCAGGGAAAACCAGCTAGAGCAGAGTGGTGAGTCCACTTTCAGTATTACTTCCTTTACTGCTTTCAGCTGGGGTCTGGGCACACAGAACACCATACACACTGTATGTTTTTATCTTCTTTGTACAGAAGTTCAACAAAAAATTGAACTTGATTGTTGAACTAAATGTTGTTATTGTTGAACTAAATGCACAAACAAAGCAGTATTTTTTCCTGTTTGTTAACTTGACCACCCAACACACCTAAGAGATTCTCTATTACAGTGCCTTCACTGTCACGTGCAGTCTTAACTTGGTTAACTTCAGAATCTTCTGATAGGGAGACGTTAGCCACACAATGAACCCTGAAGTAATACAGTTTTCCCACACTTAGCTGCTCCAATCCTCTAATTAATCCTATGAAGTGCTGGTGCACAGTTCTAGACAAACAACAATGGTAACATATCCTTTCGCCACAACAGCCAAACCAACCCTTCCCATGACTGATTTAGTCTTCCATTCCCATTTGGAAAATGACTAGAGGTACGAAACACAGGCAGCGAGATAAAGCACACCTGATGCCACAGGAAAGAGAATAATTTACCAGCAAGACATAAAAAGCTCTTCACATACTGTAAAACCAAGTGGTTGTGTGTGTAAAGCACCACCTCCCTGCTACAAACAGTGACTTCATTTCCTGACGGTGGCAGGTATGTGGAGAAAAAGAAGTAAATCTTGTAAAAATCATAGTTCTAACTCTGTACGGGAAGAGAAAGATGTGTCCCAAAAATGTGGAGGATGAAAATTCCTCTTTGGAAGCAAGTTGGAGTTGAAAGAACAACTATATATAGGATCCAGACTCAATCTCATTTAAAACAGCAACAGGCAAGAGGTTCAGGAACAGAAGTCTATCTAGTTACAATTCAAACATGTTTATTAAATAAACTGGCTTAGCTTTTAAAAATACATATTTATATTTTCTTACTTCAATAAAGACTATTTTTGCTTAACAAAACTAAGCAAAATGAAACCTAGATTAAAAGCATCTGGGATCTGTCTCTGGCTTCAGGGTATGGACATAGTGTGATACAATTTTTTGGTATTTTTGTTTAAATTTTATTTTAAATTAATGCACTGAATAACACAGTTACTTAACTCTTACCAGTTCATCCCCCTTTTGAGAATTTGGCTAAAATAATGGATAGCAAGTTGATAACTGAAAGAGGTTACCATTTAACCAGTGAGCCAGAAAAACTGCAATTAAATGTTGCAAAACTTTCACAGTTCACAAACCAGCCCCAGGAAACCTGCTGGGTTTCTGAGCATGGTCTATACTTCTGACATCCCATTGCGTGTCAGAAACTGACACCAACCTTTCACTATCTACGGCACCAACTATGCTCCCTCACAGTTGTGTGTGTGTGTGTGTGTGTGTGTGTGTGTGTATGTGAGATGATTCACTTGCTTTTATTCCATGGAACTGATGATTCATTCAATCGTCTCCAGATCATATTAACATACTAAATATGCGCATAAAGGAAGCAAAAATCAAGTTCTTAAACTTTTATAATGCTCAAATGTTTATTTTTTTTTCTTTGAGAGAGAAAAAAAGCAATCAAACATGGGAGAGGCACCAGGACAGGTTACGTTTCTGCTCAAAGGCAAGGTCTGGGGAACACACCCAACCCACGTGTAAAACGAGCAGCCGTATTCCAGCGGTGGACTGCCAGGGTAGGGGAGCCCCCGTCCCCTCCCGGCCGCTCCGGGCCGGGGCTGCTCCCCCTGCTCCGGTACCTGGAGCGGGCAAGGCGCGGTGGACCGGTGCGTTCCCACCTCCGCCACACCGAGGGCTTGTGCCTCTCCTCCTCCGGTGACATCTTACATAATGAGCCGAGCTAATCACGCCGGAAGCGAGCCAAACCGCCACGGAGCATCAGCGGGGATAACTACGCGCGGGAGGAGATGCTCCGGACCGGCACCCGCTCCTCGCTCACCGCCCGCCCCGGCGCCTTGCTAGAAAAATCCTCGCCGGGGCGGCAGCGGCTCCCGCAGCAGCCGCCAGACGCGGAGCCCTGGCTCGTCCCCCGCCGCGCTGCGCGCCGTCCCCCCCAGGAAGCCGCCAGCCTCGCGAACGGCATCAGCCTCTCCCGAGCGCGTTCCGCGGTCCCAGCCCCGCCGGCTCCAGCCCCGCCGCCCTGCCCGGCCGCCGCCGGCCACCTCCCCAGCGCCGAATTGGAGGAGAAAGTTACTCGGCGGCGGCCCGGCGCCCGCCGCCGCCGCAGTTCAAGAGCAATGTCACGTTCAACAACTTGTTATGACACATGATCCCCCCCGCACGCACCCGCACCTCGCCGCCGCCTGCCCGGCAGCCCCCAGCGGGCCCCTTACCTTCCCCTGCAGAGGCCACGGGCACCCACGGGCGTGTGCGGGAGTGGGTGCGTGTGGCAGCGCGGGCGGCGCCGGCTGGGCG
>WBMZ01013630.1:0-52722 GCA_013400975.1 Atrichornis clamosus
GCAAAACCACGACACTAGGGAAATCTGAAGGAGAGAAGGATGGCAGGAAAAAGGCTGGAGCACTGGAGACCTTTGTTGACCTGATTAAGGAAAAACTCCGATTACGAATATTTGTTCTAATTTTCTTGAACTACATCACATCAAGTAGCACCAGCTGTGCATCTCTCCCATCTGTTATTTCTTTAGTTACTCTTGTGTGTTTTTCTACTGTTTCACACCCTTGTTTAGATGGAAAGGGCAAACAGCTGGAGACACACACAATTTTTAACTGTGCCAATGTCCTATTATTTTACCTCCAACTAGAAGTTATTAGCAATCTTATTTGAACCTTAGATAGGCATTTCATTGTTCCAAGCATGCAGCTTACGTCCACGCAGATGCAGAAGGCTTAACTAGTCCTTAAAATTCATTCTGACTTTAAAAATCTTTCAGAATTCTAGATTACAACAAAATAGAAAGTGTCAGATTGATTCCACTTAGAATATATTCTCTTTAGAAGAATTCTAGTCATCTCAGCAAAGCCTTGAGAAGGAATTAAACAAATTGGAAGGTATTCTAAAGAAATGAAGACCAGCAAATAATCCAAGACATAGATGTTGCCACGCGAGTGAAAGGGAAAGCTTATTAGAATATAACAGCTCAAACTGCTTTATAGAGACAACAAATCAGGAATTTTCTGGCAAATTGGGTGCCATCTTAACTTCTCATTGCTAAGATTCCACTATTTTTGCCATCAAAATTACATGTTTTGCTAACACATACCCCAGCTGACATTTTAGGGAAAAATTCCAAATATTGATTCTACATTCAAGTATGCCAGAAGAAGGTGTCCCACTGACTGGTGTTATTTTAAAAGCCTGATGTAAAATACTCATAATGAAAACCTGACATTTCCAAAGCTGAAGGTATCCTGATATTTACGTCATTGAACTAGGAATCCTTTTTTTTCCTTTGACTAGAACCACTTCATGCACTTTATCCATCCTAATAATCACTCTGGCATCAATGGGACACCTGTATGAGTAGGAACACTACAATGTGTGTTCACCATTAAGAATGTATGAACTCTCAATAATTGCAATATTCTTCCATAAATGTACATGAAACTGTTTAGAAAACACTTTTTAGAGAATGTAAAGGGTCACTATCCATTGATATTAATAAAATACCCACGTGCCTCTAATGCTAGAAGAGGTGAGTGAGGAACAAATTCATTACGTGGAAACAGAAGAGTTGGTAATTTTCAGGATTTGTAAGTTTAAGACAAGTAAAATACAAAAAAAAAAAATTAAATGTAAACTATGACAAAATATAATCTAACAAGCAATTACTAAAATTAATATAAGATTATTTACCTTAAAGCAACCTCATGTTTTTATGGGATAAGAAAAAAGAGATTTGGGATCTTTTTTGAAACTGATTATGGCATTTATTTTTCTGGAGTAGCATTACAGTAAACGGTGTTACATGTGAAATCTTTTAAAAATCAATTCATTTTAATAGAGTCTGCCCTGTTTATAAATTGTGAGGCAATATGTAAATTGTGATCTTACACCACATTTAATTGTTTAAGCCATAATCATTAAGCTACATGCACAACACCAAATACAGCGATGCAGTGAATGCTTGAAATGTTCATGAGACAGCAAGAACTAAGTGCTTTGGCAGTTGTGAGAAATCAAGTTCTACCCAATCCGTCACCCCATGGGTTTACTGTTAACGTCTAGGCTGAATAAGGTTTGCAGGCAGTGATCACCCATGTACTGTCCTGCACGCCAACGTGCTTCCACAGAGACTCAGACTCTCCTTCAGAACAAGATTAAGCATTTCAAAATTCTGGGTTTAACCTTCAGGAATAATCTGATCAGTTGAGTCTGTGAGGTACAGGTCTGCTGTAATTATGTGGGGAAGTTGAAGAAGCAAGCAGGAGGAAAAAAAGCCAGTGTAAGGGAAGGGATTATTCATACCTTGTCATATACTTGTTCTGCTTTTAATTTTCTCAATTTATCATTTATGTTGAAGACAGGTAAAATCAACTTTATCTGTTAAATATTTTCATATTATTTTAAATATATCTTATTGACGTGATTCACATAACATATTCCTGTGTAATATTTCAAATTCTCTTTAATGCACTTTTACATAATTTCTTAAGTAAAAATTATAAAACCAGTTTTATTTCAAATCTACATATCTGCAAGTTAGGACTCCATGTTGTTACTATTAACTTCAATCAAAAATTTTAACCATAAGCTTTATCTTCAATTAATTAAATACATGGCTATCACTTCACAATTCTGATATTTTTAAAACATTTGTAAGTGTGAGAAAGCAATTTGCTGGTTTTCTATAATCTCATTTTTGTTCAAAAGATAAAACTAGATTCATATAAATTTTAATTGTATAATATTTTAAGATATATAACTGAGTAACATGTCTCAAGCTGCCAATTTTATATCTTTCTAAAGTAGGTAATAACTGGAAAATTTTCTAAGTTCCTGTTTCAAGTAATACAACTGTTGTATGCCTGACTATCTAAGATAGAAGAGCTGATAAAAATAATGTGGCTCACATCAAGTGAAAAAAATTAAGGAAACAGTTTCTGTGAGATAAAAGTGTAAGGTCTCAAGTGTACAAAGTCAAGTGGAAATCACTTGCCCTTATAACTGGAAGATCCAGGAGAGGGCTCCAAATTGGACTGCTAAGGAAAACAAACCAAAACGTTTTGCCAGGGCTTGTTGTCATTTCCACCTTCTGTGCAACAGCATGAATTCAGATTTTGAAATAACCTGTTGATTTCAGTGCTATTTTGTTTAGCTTTGTTATTGACAAACATTGGTACACTCCGGAAATATCTAACTTGGTGCTACTTCTTTGGTCTTCATCTCCTTACAAGCCAACGCTTGATTAGCCAATTTAAGTCAAATTAGACCTCAACATGTTTCTTAATAATATATTTAGGAAAATGTCTCTTTATTTCATAAAACAAATATCTTAGAATCTATGTTTCTCTTTTTCCAGTTTTGTTTTTTTGAGACTATTTGTTTCCAATAACAAAATTGAAAGTGTGTGTTTGCCTTACAACAGGGAGAAAGGAGTTCAGTGAATAAGATGGCTTTAAATTAGCTATTATTTGAATTTAATTTCTGTCTTTTAAAGGCCTGAGAACATCTAATGGCTAAAGGTGAATAGTGCATTCCAATATAGCAGTGGTCATTAGCCCATGATTTCATCATAAATTGAAAGCACAGGCATCAGGTCTAGTCTGTGCTATGACTCAGCAGGGCTTAGATCCATATCCATGTTTCAGCCAGCTGGAAAACAACTGCCCTGTTAGACTGGCAGTGGTGCGTTAAGAACTCACCTGTGCCCCAGAAATCTGACTGATGTGATCAACAGGAGAAACCAGCCTTTTTAGAGTGTGTCTCTGGAGAAAAAAATTTCACCACAGCTTCAAAAGATTTGTGATGAGAAGGAGGGATAGCCACCAAGGTTAAGTTGTCTATCTCATGCCAGAGACAGCAGTTTGGAAGGTTTTGGTGTAGTGCACAGTCAAAGAGAAACTTGAGTGTGTTGTTGTATCATGTCACTGTGGGACAACAGAGTTTTGCTGTTTGCATATTAGTATGGGAAATAAATAAAAAATTGGTTAAAAAAAAAATCTTAAATGCTGTTAATGGTATTAAAACACACCTTTAGTCCTAGAGTAAAAAAAAAAAAGAGGAACATAACATGAGGATGTGAAGAAGCAAGGAAATTTATATATCTGTGGTCATGTAACTGAAAAGGGAACTGCATATTGTATCTTCATGGAATCACAGAACCATAAACTAGTTAGGATTAGAAGGAACCTTAATGATCATCTAGTTCCAACTGCCCTGGCTTGGGCAGAGACACCTTCCACTAGTCCACATTGCTCAGAGCTCCATCCAACCTGGCTTTGAACATGCTCAGGGATGGGGCTTCTCTGGGTAACCTGTTCCAGTGCCTTACTCTCTTACAGTAAAGAAATTTCCCTTAATATCTAATCTAAACCTGCTCTCTTTCAGTTGGAAGCCATTCCCTCTTGTCCTGTCACTACAGGCTCCTGTAAAAAGTCTCTCTCCAGTTCTTGTGAGTTCCCTTCAGGTACTGGAAGGCCACAATTAGCTCACCCCAACGACTTCTCTTCTCCAGGCTGAACAATCCCAGTTCTCCCAGCCTTCCCTCACAGCAGAGGTGCTCCATCCTCTGATCCCCTTGGTGGCCTCCTCTGGACTGGCTCCAGCAGCTCCGTGTCCCTCCTGTGCTGGGACCCCAGGGCTGGTGCAGCTCTGCAGGTGGGGTCTCACCAGAGCGGGCAGAGGGGCAGAATCCCCTCCCTCCCCTGCTGCCCACGGGGCTCTGGATGCAGCCATATAAAGAAAAATACTTTTATTTGGACATAAAGCAATGAAATATATTCTTTCTTGGTTTTTAAAACAGTCTACGCAGTGGGTTGAATTTCAAACAATGATATAGCATGACTTCAACTTCAGCAAGCATTACCACTCATCTTTGAAACATCAGGATGTGCTCGACACTGTGATAGTTTGTATTACGGTAATTCTTTTATCACTGTGTTTCATAATTGGTGACTACAATAAAATCAGCCATATGCTTTTCTGTCCTAATGCTATCTTACCTTAATGCTAAAAGTTCAGAATTACGTTTTGTTTAATTGGATTGGTGGGGGGTTTTGTGAAATATATTTCAACAGTCTATAAGAATCCCTCTTTTAAAGCTATTACTTCTGAAATTTGAAATCAATAGTATGAGTGAAACCTCTTGCATAACGGACTACCTTCAAAATTCCCATATTCATCTTGTTCAAATGAAACTAGTAGGTCTTCATCACCAGATGACTTTTTGAGAGAGCACAGATGAACTCCTTCTCAAGAAACACAAGGGAATTCATTGACAAGAAAGAATGTTTTTCTTCTAAACTGCCTCTTTCTAGCATTATCTCTTTCTGGAGACGTTTCATTCATAGAACTAACCGTGCCTCTATATCTGGATTCATGCTGCAACAAAAAGCAGACATCCACTGCCAGTGATACTTCTAGAAGTGCGTGGTCAGATTTGGTGCTGGAAACAGGGAGGAAGCTATGAGACTCTGAGTCATCTCTGCTGCAGTTTATTTTACAATTATTTATACATACTAAACTAGCCCATATGTTTGCCCAGGGCTGGGCCATTACCATAAATAAGCGATTGCACTGTCTGTTTGAGCACTGCATGAATATTTCAAAAGCTGTGTTTGTGCTTGCTAACAGGTGTGGAAAAGCAGAGACTGGTTCTTTAGCTGTCATTCCATGGTGCTCTAAGAGCTTAGACCAGTGATGCATCAGCCAGGGACAGCTGGGGAGGGAGACTCTTGAGCAAGTCCCTAACACCTCTTTCCCTCTAGCCTCTCCTACCTTCCATTTCTTCCTCCAGAGTTTGGCAGAATCTTTATCTCTGAAAATGCAATAAACCAATAAGTCTTCTTTATAACTGATAGAAGTCTGTAAATGCAGGAAGAGAAGAGTTAATCAGCACACTGTCCATGACTACTTTATCAAAGTAAAGCCCACAAAAGGCAGGGTGGCTGCAGTTTTTGCTGCCAAGAAAGCAGCTGAGATGTCAGGGATGGCAACTATTTCATGAGCACCAAATCCTCCCATCAGCAGCAGATGTGGCATAATGTCCCACACCTTTCTACTGGCCTGACTCTTCAAGGCTTTTCATCTCTGCTCTGCCAGTTTCCTGACTCTGTACTCTTCATGTTTTTGCTCCAGAAAAGTTTTGGCCTTGGTATTGTTAGTGCTTGCTAACACCTACAGAAACAATGATTGTATTGCTTCTGTTGCCTTCTCTTTTTAAGTGTGTAAAATAAAGTTAGTAAAATATTGTAGAAAATATACATTATGTTGTTACTTGAATAAAAATTACTTTTTCTACACCTATATGAAAAAAAAATCATTACACTTTTCTGTGAAATCTTCAACAGTGTTTTTTAAATGCTACTCGTGACTGTATCTTTGATTTCACAAATTAAGAATAGTGCTGCATTTAGCTAAATCCTTCCTTTACACCAGTATTGGGTCAGCTAAATATTTTAGCCACAAGGAAGTAATTTTCTCCTATTTCAACATTCCATGACTGCTGTCAGAAATCTCCTTGGGTTTCACTTGGCTTGAAACTGGAGGTGAGGCTGAATAGTTTTGTTCCAGCTTAGTCAATGCAATTTCACAAGACTTCCTTGGGCAGCCGCCAGAAGTGGAGAATGTAAATATGAAAAGATCAATGCCACTGCTTGAAACACTGTTTTAGAATGAGTTATTATGTTTGTGATGGGTTAAAAAAATTCTGAAGACTTAAAGGCAGTAAACCATAGTAAAGCTAGGGCAAATAGAGTATATCAAATGTCACTCTCTTAATTTATCTTGTCCAACACTCTGGACAATGGTATTGTCAAGACAGAAGACAAGCTGACTAAAAGATAGGAGACTTAGTGTAGGTGTATAACTTACATATTTAATGTATTATTTTATAATTAATTGGTGTTGCTGGACTGGTTGCTATATCATTTATTAGTGAATTTAAATTAGTTTACTTTGAGTTCAAAAAACACACTGAGACATTGTTCATATTACCAAGATTTCACCATTAGCACAGATAAGGCTCTAAAGAAACACGTATGGAAGTTTGAGTTTGGCTAAGTTTCAGAAATAGTAAAGTATTTTGTTTACTTAACAGAATTGCAAGATTACCTATAGAAATACCATCTTTAGGGAAGATTCCTGTTCAGTTTGAAAATTCCCAGGACTGGCATTGTAATGAGACCAGCAGTAATTTTCTCATCAGTCCGCAGGCAATGTATTTATTAAAATACCTGCCTTTCTGCTGCTCCATGGCAAATCAAACTTGTAGAAAGTTTAGTTCAGAAGTTTGATATAAACCATCCAGGAAAACAAACAGTTTACATTTACTATTGCCATTGTTTCATTTGTCATTTTGCATCTATTACTGTCATTTTTTCAATTGACAGATGCTACTTTGCTACAAACATATATTTTGCAACCACATAACCCTCTGACTTCAGATGACCAAGTGGCAAGGAAAAACTTTTTTATGTTGGCATTTGCATGGATGGAAAGTAATTTTGTAAGTATAATATTGGCCCTTCACAAACAGAACTTCGACACTCATTCACTTCAGTAGCAAATGAGGAAAAATATGAAAATGGAAAACATCATTACTAGATGTTACAAAAGTTTCCCACATTTCACAATCTGAAGTCTTCCACCCAGCTGTTACTTTTTCTTACAAACCTTTCAACAAAATAAGATATTAATGTTTTGTTAAGCAGTAATTCATTGAGAAACCTTTATTGACATCATAAATTGCTCCTTGCTGCTGGCAGGATTAGAACAGAAGTCATTTAATTTACTGGAAGACAAGTTACTTTTTGCATTAAAGGAAACTGTAAAAGATGTATTGCTAAATTGCTTGCTCTTTAAAAAGTATTTCAGTCCAGAACTAGGAAACTATATTCTCGCACTTCATTTTGTCTCTTCAAAACATTCTCCTATATGTCTACATTGCATGGACAAAAGCAAATTCCATATATTTCCTCTAAAACCCCCTCTGCTCCCATTTCAAGTTACACTGTCATTCTCACTTTCATCCAAAAATGTGAGGCAAGGGTCATTAATTCATCTTCTATCTTTTTGTTCATGTGTCTATTGACTCTAGACCTAAGGAACTGTTGTTAATGAGATCGTTTTCTGGCCTGTTAGACTGCCACCTTTGTCTGAAAAACTCCACTTGACTCTTCTTCTCTTCCCCACCAATTGGAAACATATTCGTTTTTAAAATAATTTTTGTTTTTAAAGTAAGTAAATTGGATATATTACTTTTACCTTAAGAAAAGTAGGGCATTAGTAAATTTTGTGATCAGTATGTGAAGGCTCTAAAACAATCCCTATGCATTTTTCTCAGTCCTCACATGACTAAGTGGTACAATTTGGTAACACAGTAAAAACAAAAGGCTGGGATAGTCTTCTTAAAGAGATACAGACAATTCTGCTTGCATGCCATATCTCTGGATTTGACATCTCAGAAGTCAGCAAATGTCATAGTTTGGATATGGATGAGCTAATTAAAAAATGTACCAAAGCAAACACATTGTAAATACTAGGTTTATAAATACAATATTCTTGCTTGGAAAACAACAAAAATTGAATTGCTAGGAATACTAACTATTGGGTGAATAAAGGAATGTCTGTTTTTAACAAGAATTTAATAATATTAGAAGAGAAGTGAGAAATACAGGATCATGTATAGTTTCATATATATTCATGTTAATTCTTTTCTTCCTTTTATGTGAATGAACTCCTGCAAACAGAAGCAGGAAAAGAGGAGTGTCCTACAGATACCACTAGACTGTACGAAAACCAGGGTCATTTTTAAAAGAACAGTGAAGTGAACATTTCAGAATAATACACCTTGCAGTATTGTTGTAACGGAAACAAACCAAATCTTGATGACTCACAAAGAAATAAATATTTTAAATTTTACAGTTAAATAACAATTTTCAGGCTTTAAGATAAAATTAGAGAGAGCAGTGAATCACCAAGTACAAAATTATGGGCATGTTATTGAAGAGGCTGCAGCTCTGACAATCTGTTGTAGGAATCCAATTCTTGGAGTGATTCAATAACTGCAAGCAGTAAGAATCACTCATTCCTTCAGAATGTGACTGCATTACAAAGAGGCAGACATTAATGCTAGGAATAAATTCTAAGCAATGTGTGGAGACAGAGCAAATATAATATTGGCAAAGTCTATGTACATTGCAGTTTGACCTTCTGCAGAGTTCAAGAACTGACCTTCTGCCTTGTAAAGGTCAGCACACGGCAGCAGTGGTGTCTCAAGCAGAAAAACTGCCTCATTCTCTCTCTAAATATCTTTCCCACCTGCCTATCTACTTGGAACCTTCCACTTTACTCAGAAGATGACAGCGTGACAGAGTCAGGCTAGAGATCTCTGGTCTCACATTTACTCTAGTTGCCTAGTTTCCTGCCTGGGTGCCTTCATCTGTGTAGGGAAGTAAAGTCTTATATCACACTCATTTATAACTACCTGTTGGCTGTTTAGTACTCATCATGAGATTTTAGTGCCCTAGCTAATCCTGGGAGAATATGCTCATTTTCTGAGGACACTGGCAAAGAATTTTAGTAGGCAGTTACACCTTCAGTATTTCACAAGGCTCCATCTCATCATTCTTATTACACAGACACATTAATTTGTTAAAGGGCACTTGGACAGACATTTTGATATCCTTGGGTGATAATGTTCAGCTCTACATCACTATGTATCATCAGTTTCTCCTCAGCATTGTCTAGTGCTTGGAGACCTCAGTCCAGACAGGCAGTGGTAAGTGAGCTGAATTATTGGCAGAAGAAGCACCCTCCTTACTGAGGAAGAAAACACACAAGTTGGTTTTTGTGTTTGTATATGGGTCTTGTCATATAGAGCAATCATTTGCAGGTAGCTGCTGCAGAGAGGTATATAGGGTGAAAAAAGATGTTTTACTTCTTACTTTACGAAAAAGATTGCTGAAACTGTCACTATCATCATTATCTAAGGTAAAAATTTAAGACACATATGACATGCAACGTGCTGGAATACGTTATTGTAAACAATTTGCTTTTATCATATGATTGTTCACATCAGGTGTTAGGCATTTGTCGTTAAAACAGGGTTAGTAACAACCAATGCTTTGGCCGTTTCTGAACGGTGAGCAGTGACAAGGATTTCTGTGTTTTCCACTCTGCGCTCCACTCACTCAGTGAGCAGGCTGGGAGACTGGGAAGGGACACAGCCAGGATAGAGGGTGCCAGCTGGCCAAAAGGGTACTCAAGACCCTATTAATGTCAGACTCAGCAGTGAACGCTGGAGGTAGAAGAAGGAAGGGGGTGGGTTTGGTTCCAAGGTGTCCATCACTCAAAGAGTGGCACTGAGCATCAGTCTGCTCATGGGAGGTGATGAGGGATTGCCATTCCCTCATTATTTTGTCTGCCTCTTCCCTTCACCAATCAAATCTTCTTTATCTTGATGAATCAAGTTTACTTGCTATTCCCTCACCTGTCCCACTGGACAAGAGAAGGAGTAACTGAGTAGCTGTGTGGGTGCCTATCTTCTGGTTGAGGTTAAACCGCCACATCAAGAAAAAATCTGGAAGTTTTTAGTGAATTAAAAAAAACAGGTCACATTACATTTCTGGAACTGACTTTAGTGGTTAGCCTTTCCTCTTTGTTTCAGCTCAGCCTAGATTTCTTACAGATTTTACTGAGGAAGAAAAGAAAAATCCCTAATAGAAATTTGTTTTTTTGGACAAAATGTATTTAAAGATATCTTAGCAAAAATGAGCATTTGTTACAACAAAAAAAAAAATTTCATCACAACTTCATGTTTCTGTTACAAGTTTTGGTAGAAAAAACTTAGCTAGTTGTGAATTCATTACTGACTTTAATGGAAAATTTTTTTCACTTCAGAATTGCTTTTCATTCCATTAATTTTTTCCTTTTCATACTATTAATGTGGAGTATATCAGTAGGCATATGCTTTAAAGTAGAAAATGAAAAGATGACATAAAATGATAGTGTAAATAAGAATAGGTTTTATTAAATGGAATGTTTCTATTTTGTACTGAATTGATCAATTATAGTGCAGAATCCATGCCAATTTCAATTTTTATTTTAGGCTGTAGGCCATATAAGTGTTCGTAATACTCACAAAAACACTATCTTTGCATTTGATATTAATCATATTCTGCATAATCTGCTAAGAAAGTTTGTGCCAGCCACTGCCTTCCTTCTAATTGCCTGCTTCAGTCACACGAGGTGCTGTGTGGACCAAGACATGAAGGGGATCAGTACTGGACATTGCCTACTGTCTTTATTGAGTATAGACTATGTTTGCAAAGTTAGAACGACAAAAAGGAACTTGGTTGGAAAACAGGAGGGAAGGACTTTTTGTGTTGAATTCTAACAGAGATTATCACTTCAACACAGAGGTTGTAGTGATTTACTCTTCCTTATAGCATCTTGTTGTCTGCAGATGCAGAACTAATGTGATCCTTCCTCTCTTCTACTGAGGGAGATCACTTGTCTTACAGAAGACAATGCCATTATTCTGACATCATCCAAAATTCATTGTTTTCTGACTTATTGTCAGCAAACCATTGTATTATTCCAGAATTTTTATTTTGCTTTGGATTTTGTTTACATAATACCTTTAGATATGAACCTAACACTTCATTTTTAAGTATATCACACTTAGAAGATATCAGTTATTTTCTAAAAACCTCTAAGAAGCTCTCAGGGTGTCCTCAGTTTGGTTTTGTTCATAGAGAACATTTGCCATTTTAAATCTAATCTTTCCTCTATACAACTTCCACTAAATACCAATGTCACTAAAACAAGTCTGATGCATCAATTTCTTTTAGTAAAATTTAAAGGTGTGCCCCACACTTAATAGAAGAATTTTTTCGGAGGTTGTCCAGTTTTGTAACCCTGAACCCTGGCATAGCAAATGTGAGGAAATTATGAAACTGGTCTCTTGCAAACATACTTGTAGCACACCACAAACTTCCTGCACCATCTACCCCTTTAACACCATAGTGTCCCATATTCAATTCATAGGGAACAAATTCAGAGATTCTCAGCATCATTAGAGTGAAACCTGGCAGTGCAGACTCCATTTGTGGAAGCCAAAGAGCTTAGAGAGTCTCTGCTAGGTCCTGCTACCAAGCAGGTTTAGTTGTGAGTAGAACTAACTGTCAGGAAGGAAGTTTTGTACATTTGTATATGAAGACCCCTCTAAATTGAGGGTTCCTTTCTCAGTACCTAAAAAACTGGTGAAAAATTGGTCATTTTCAAAGAAAATTTGTATTTCAAGTTTCTTCTAACTTTCTGAAAATGCTCTCTGCTCTCTTTGTTTTTAATTACATGCAACAGAGCTAGAATCTAGAATTTCTAGTATACAGGATAATTGTGAGAATGAGGAGTAATTTTGTATTCTGGAGAAAAAAAAAAAGGATGAAACTTCAAAGCAGCTACAAAACCTGTAGTGCCGAATTTACTAGCCTGTGTGTAGGCTGAAATTGGCATCTGCACAAATACAGAATGTGAGCCAAGCATGTGGGTAAGAGCTTCCTAGAACACCATGTGAGTTCAGAGTGCTTTGCAAAGCTGACCATGTGAGTTGTGTCATATAATTGAAAAAAAAAAGATAAAAAGAACACAAGTCCAACAGAAAGAAGCAGACAATTTGAGAGCAATAAATGGTCTTTTTCTTTTATACTGCAGTAGTGAGTTATTTGGGCATTCACAGAGTATTTTGCACCATGCGTCAGGGTACATATGGATCAATAAGGATGAGAGCTACAGAGATGCTCAAAGGCCAAGTGTGATCTACAGGGGAAGATTAAGCAGCTGCAGGAAAAGAAAAATGAAGGTGGATAAAATTTGTAAAGGCTTTTCTTAAAAGGAAATGGAAAAACTGTTCTACATGTTCAAGCTGAATAGTTCATTTGCTGTGGGGAAGATTTGGGTTAAACAGTGCATTTAAAGGCTCAATAATGATGACTGTAAGGAACCAGAACAGATTTCCTGGTCCTGCTGTGGTGTTTTCATCACTTGAGATCCTTAGCACTAAGTTAAACAAACTTTAGACATGCTGAAGGTATAATTAACATGACTTGAAGCACAGAGGTAGCGAGTTCAAGGCTTTGTGGTTCTGTGAAATAATAATTAATTTTCAATGAAAAATGTTGTTTGAAACTAAAAATTAAAGGGCTTTACCAAGAAACTTTCAGAACAAATAATCCTCACATCTTCATAATTACCCCTATTTTTTCCTTCAACCGCTTGCTACACTGATTATCATTTTCTTAATATTTTCAACCCTTTCAGGCATGGGATTTTTCTTTTCAGCAGAGACAAAGAAAGGCAAAACTCTTCAGTGTGGCTGCATCCTTGATCCTGAATTTGAAAAAACTGCTGACAAACTCTCTTTCCTTCCCCATGGTGGCTGTAGTACCATGAGGCAGATACTCCAGCCATTAACTTTCATTTTTCCTTTTCCATTTACACGGTTTAGATATTAACATGTAAATTTAGAGCAGAAAATTCAGATTCTAGGAACAAAAAGAACACTGGATGTTCAGACCCATTTCAGCAGACTAAGGCTCTGTCAGAATCTGCTTTAAAATTCCTGGAAGTATGATGGGATAATGTAATGTGTTTTGAAGTGTAGGGACCTGATTAGAAAATTTCCTATTGACATTCTTCATATTATGATGACATACAACCATCTACATAGGAAGCATTTATGCACTTCAGAGAAAACAAAGACCTGAAATATTCTTTGAATTAGCTGTTTTGTGTTTCATGGAATTTCAGATCACATATTCACACTGTGCTGCTTGTTTTTGCAGAGAAGGAAAACAAAGAGGAGCGGTGATTTTCGTAAAGATAGAATGGTCCACAGAATTACAGAAAGGAGAGGTCTTGTGCCTTATGGAGCCTTGTGAAAGAGACATAAATGTGTTGATCATGGCAAGGGAGAAGGCTCTGACAGGAGGGAATATGGAAATGTCATCCCCCCTTGCCCCTGACATGCACCTTTGGCTGAATTAATGCTTCCACTGATTTTCTTTGGGAAGTCACTGGTATTAGCAAAATGTTGATAGGGCTCAGAGGGACTATATGTTACCCCCATTTCACAACATTCCTTCAAGGGTTTCTTAAAAAAAGAGGATAATGCAGAGCTTGTCTGTTCTCCTACTGTTCTGGAAGAGCAGGGAACATTTTTAAAGGGATTTGCTGGAAACAGCTAGGGAATAATTTGATACTGAAACCGCGGTAAAGGAGGACAAGCAAGATTAAAAATATAGAAATGCACAGCCAAATCATGTCACAAGTCTGCCCCCAGAAATGCCAGGCCTTCTGTATTACTCTTGCAACTATTCTGTAATTAGTCTTACATATGATACTCTCCCATATATTTTCCATCCGTAGATGAAAAAAACTGGCCTAGCCTAGCCTAGGATAAGGCATTTCTGATTCTCATATGTTCCCAGACACTCCTTAAAGGAAATATACATTATTTGACTACCTATTCTTTTGCTAGGTACCTTATTATTGCAGGAACACCACTAAAATGATAGTCATTAAAAATCGTCAGGGTAGAATTTTGGCAATGCGTTGACACAGTGGGGCTTAAATTCCATTTTGGGATGTCTGTGAACCACAGAGTGAAGGTAAATTCCATCACATACTGGAAATGTTCCTGTTCAGCTCATGGTGGCAACTAGGCAGCACTGCAAATTGCAGTGGTCAAACCACACCAAGGATGAGACGGCCAAACTGACATGAAACTTTCTAAAAATAAAATTCTCAGCTTCATTCTTATATGAAGTTGAAAGTCAAAGAACACTAGAAATTCCAGTTAATATCAAAGACAAGTACTTTCACTGAATATCAGACGTGTTTCTGCAATCTTTGTGCTATCACAGTGATGCCAACACCAAGCAGAGCCTTCCCATAACTTTTCTTTTAACTTACAACTGCCAAGGAAGAAAGCTCCTGCTAAACTTAGTTTCATAAAATTTATTTTTTGCGCTATATCGTCTGGTTTATTTCAAACATAATAGGTATTACAGACTTGTTTTTCAGAAGTTTTCTGAAAATAATGTTTTAAGGTAACAATTTTCAGCTGCAGAATTGAGTTAGACTTTGAAGTGTAACACAGTGGCTTGCATATAGTGGTAGAAAAAAGGCAAAAAAAAAGATGCACAAAAAAATTTGGTGCATAATTACACAAGAAGTGACAAAGAACTTGAGTTGATTATTTTTGCATTTTCTTTAGGTGCCACAAGATGGCATCAATTAGTTTTTAATGGCCAGGAACTCTCAGCTAAAGACTTTTGTAGTCCACAGGTTTGGCGAAAGCATTAAAAGGGGAAAATTGTGTGTGTTTTTCTAATAAAATGCAAAGGTTTTCAAAATAAATTCTATATTTAATGATGTAATATAAAGAAACTTATTAATCAGAAAAAATGCTTGGAAAGCTCTGTATGTAAACTGGTTCCAAAAATGTGAGCAGAGAAACCTGATGTTGAAATGTATCAGATTATACTGCTTCAATCATAAATATTCTGCTAATAAATAGGTTACTGGATATGGCTAAGCATTCAAAGGAAACTGTGGAGCAGAAAGTATTGTCATAATATACTACTCTGCTCCACAGGACGTTTATCACAATTTTCATAAAGTGGCTTCAACTAAGGAGTTCGAAGCTGTATAAATATTTGGACTGTGAATTTTATATTAAACAGAAAAGTTTATCTGGTTTAACTTTACTGTATTTTTCCATTAAAAGTTTAAAATTCTTTCAGTGTGTCTTTCTTAGCCTCTCAAGGACCAAGAGCAACAGATATAAAGGAAAGGTTTTGAAAGTAGCATCTGTCATGAAGGTCATTTCTATGAGAGGTATATTAAGAAAGCAGAAATCTTGCTGTAAGCATGTAAGAAATAGCAAGAAAACTGTTAAAATTAAGGAAGAAGGAAGGAAATGCAAACAAAGAAAGGAGAAGTGAAAGGAGCAACAGAAAATATTTCAGTTGGTTTAAATAACTGTATTGATATTTCAGAATTTTTCCAAGCCTCAGGACTTGGGATTTCCTCTCATAACCCTTGAATTGCATTGTCCAAACTGTTGCAAAATGTTACCAGGGACTGATTATCCATGGCAGGTCAGAGATAGAGAATGTCATAACAGAGATGGAGAAATTCTAATCTGTAACTGAGAAGTAATGTGTGGAATCATTACTCCCATTCTAAAAGGGAATAACAAGACAAGTTCTCTAGAAATATGTTTATAAACTTTTAAGGAACACATATTTGGGGGATGGGAAGGACTGTTGTTACCAATAAATCAGGCACCTGAAGGCAGACATCTGATGTCTGTTTTTGGAACAGCCTATGCCATCTCCTTCAATATCCTTTACAATTGCTAAATGACATAATATTGGGATGATCTGCTTCTCTTCTCCTTATTTGTATGGGTCACTGATTCTGGCCTTTTTGTCATGTCTACTGCATTAATGAAAACTGAGAATATCTCATATAATAGACAGTATTTCTTTGGTGATATGGAAGTAAAAGGTGATTTGGACTGTTACCAAGTGTCTGAGAGCTCCTAATTGACTTACATCTTCTTAGATAAAACCAGGAATTACCAAGAATTGCACCATGCTCCTTTTACATGCTTCCATTTTTTATGGGGATAATTTTTATTACTATTTATTATCATCACCATTGTCATCATTGTCGTTGTTGTTATTGCTAAAATTTTTAGATGCTTTTGTTTAATCTCAGGTTAAGCCTTTGACAACACTAATGACTGCAAGCTGGCTCCAGTTTGAGAAGCCTGTAGTTCTAAAATCCAGCACCACCCCTTGCATTGGATATTACAGATTAAACACAGGAGAGACTTCAAATAGCAGATCTATCTGCTGCACAGTATCTCAGTCGAAGCCCTCAAAATCAGTATCCTGGATAAGAGGATAAAATAGCTCATGCTGCAAAGAGAGAATATTTGTGGCTGATTCTTTGGGTATCTACTGAGGGAAAAAAGACTCAGCATGAGAAGCAGGAGAAAAGGACAAAACCCAGGAGATTGACAGAAGATTCAGAAGGCTTCTGACGCCAGTGACTAACATAACTGTGTCATTTTCAGCTGAACTAATGGACATATCTTCTATATTTAGACAACGTTATACACTAAATGACAACACAGAATTACATTTATTTACTGCGTATTCATGCACTTACAAGTATCTCCGCATGAGTAAGCAAATGTATCTCCTAAAATTGTTTATATCTCTGCAGACATATAACTACAGCATTTCACCACTAGAATTTATGTTTCTTTCAGCAAGTAAGAAGGGATTCTAAGTGATAAACAGATACACAACAAGAGAGGAAAATTGATGTCTGATGACGTCCTAGATTCATCTGGGAGACAGTTAATTTCTTTTTAGTAGCTGGTCCAGTGCTGTATTTTGGATTTAGTATGAGAGCAATGCTAATTACACACTGATGTTTTGGCTGTTGCTAAGTACTGTTCTACCCTGCAACAAGGACTTGTCAGCATCTCATGCTCTGCCAGCGAGGGGCTGCACATGAAGCCAGGAGGGAGGATGGCCAGGACAGGTGACCAAACTGGCCAAAGGGATATTCCAATCATAGAATGTATGTAAACTGTGGGAGTTACCTAAAGGGGGGCTGTGTAAGGTCTTAGAGAGCACATTTGCCTGTCTTTAGACACTGTCAAGGCCACAGAAGAAACTTTCCATAAAACAAGCCCCCAGAGTAGGAGCTTGAGATAAGCACAGAGGAGAGGAATTTACAAGAAGAAGCTGCTAATTCCAGGCCTGGCAGATATGAGATCTGGTTAGTACATCCTGGTTAATGTATCTGGGCAAAAATTCCCACTGTAGCAAAATGTGGGAAACACCTGCTCATACATTTATCACCCCAAGATATGGGAACAGCATCTGCCACCACCCAGTGGATACCCAGAAACTGGATTGTGTAAAGGTGGTACCCCCAGAAGAAGGACCTGGGATCCCCACCACCGAGAAGCCCAAGGATAAAGAGGAATCAGCAGGATGGATCTGGATTAAAACCTTTTCATTGACTTCACAACATAGTCTCGTTTGCACCTTAATTCAGGCAGAGGCTTCTCTCACAAACCAAATTGTAAGACACTGATGGAGATTCGGAGATGGGCTGGGCATCAGTCAGAAGGTGGTGAGCATCACCTGGGGTTTTTTCTTTTTATTATCACTACTATTATTATGTTTTACTTTGCTTCAGTTATTAAACTGTTCTTAGCTCAACCTACAAGTTTTCCTTTTGATTTTCCTCCCCATTCCACTGTGTGGTGCTTAGCTGTCAGCTGGGCTTAAGCCATGACAGACATTTATACCTAAACATTGAATGGAAAAACACCTCCTTCAGCTGTGCATCTATGCTGAAATTAATCACTGTTAAAGACTGTGAAAATGATTTTTCTTCTCGAAAATATTTTTCCTTGATCTTGGATGGTAACGCTTTATAACTAGCATTAGATTTAGGACAACTAGGTTAATTTATATTACAAATGAAGACCTTTTTTAACTAGTGGGTCAGAGTAAATGGTGTAGTTACTTAGATCACGTGATCTCCCGTATCACCAAATCTGCAATAAATATTGTGTTAGCTGGTTTGTTTAACATGACAAGGACATAATTGTCAGTTTCTGTCCCAGTGGAAAACGAAAAGCTAATTGTAAGTCTTTTAATCAGATCCTTGGCAGAATGCAAAGAATGCTTTTGTTCCATATAGGTGAGTGAGATTGAGAGATTGCTATTCTGCCAAAATATGCTGTACTATTGAAACCAATATGAAATCAAAAAACAAGTACAAGATATAGTCACTCAGTTTGGATGGCAAATATCATTCCTCTCAGTAAGATTTGGTTCTTATCCTTCTGAAATGGGCAGAAGTCTTTCCAATGCTTTTGGTAAAACCAGGATTGGATCCATTATGATAGTGAATGACACCATGTCAAGAGTGACACAGTGGTTTTTATATAGAGAGGCTGCTGCTTTGAATTACAGGGTCATTCACGTAGTTCATCTTCAGTATAGGACAGACACAACATTTACCTTTGGAGTCCATGCAATATTTTAATTAAGGGATAATGTAATTATTATATAATTCTGTCCCAGGATAACAGTCTGTGCTGCTGGATGAAAGCTGAGAAAGCCAGTTACTGAACATAAACAACGAGATGCAAATCTTTCCAAAGGCTGGACATTTTTCCTTGGGATAAAATTTCATATCACCTGTTTCTGTTGGAGAAGGTGGTTAAAAAATGAAACAGATCCTTGAACATGGACACATTACAGTGACAATTGTTTACTGCTAGCCAGACTATGTCCACAGGAAGGAAACTTGTCCATATACTATTTATTGCATAGGGAGGCTTTTCTACTTAGAATAGAAGTAAAACTTTCTGACCCTTGACCTCAAGATATCCTGAAAGCTCCCTTTCTTTGACAAAAGATTTTGTCATTTTCCTAATGTTATTTTCAGCTCTCACGTACAGCCTTGCAACATTGCTGCACAGAGCTCCTCCCCATCTGCTTTAACTATTTCAAATTACTCACAGGGGTCTGCTTTATTATTTATGGGGGTCTAATGCTTCAGAGGCTCCAGCGTAAATATGGACCCAATTGTGTTGCAAATACATCCTAGTAAGGTTCCAGAGTCTGTCCTCTATGTAATTTAACTGTTTGCTAGATATCTGTATGTTTCCATGTGATTTACAGCTGTTTGTTTTGCAATGTCTCTACTAAAACACATATCTACGTTTTATTCATAGATAATCCTAGTATTCAAGAATCTGGACATTAGTTAAGAATTATATTACTAAATTTTCTTGTCTAAACAATACATTTTTACAAGTGCCATTAAAGAAAATAATAGAGAAGACAACAAATACCACTTTATAGACATGCAAAGAACTGAAACAAAGAAGCTAGAAGTACTTTGGCCTGCTGATCTGTTTCTACCAATTAATTTTTTCTTATAAACTATGTGAATTAGAAATGGATATCTATCTCTCTTAGGCTTTCTTCAAAAATCTCAGAGTCTTCAGATTTTCTGTAAATGTCAGTGACAATAACCTGGCATTAAACAATCTTTTAAAAGAGCTGAAAGTTTTTAACATGGCTGTAAGGCAAACATAGGCTGTCTTACTGGGAAAAGTTTCCTGACCATAGGACTGGCAAAACTGTGGAACAGTCTCCATATGAAAATTATGTTGCATTATTTACCTTAGATGCTGTCAATTAAATTGAATACATCTCTGATAAAAATAGCTATGTGAAATTTGCTGTTTGGAAAAAGTGCTTGTAATCTAGTCATGAATTCAGTGTGAGTTCTGCACAGGCTTCAGTGGAAGACTTATCAATCACAATTGTAAGGGTAAAAAGTAGATTTTTTGAACTGAAAACAGGGCTTTCCTTTTTATACCCATTTTCACTGCATAAACTCTTCCAAGTGCCAGAAATCCAGTGCAATCCTTGCTTTACTCATAAAGCTTCATTCTGAAATTTTTACTTCAAATAAACTGGTGTTTTTAATGGATGTCATTCAATTTGAAAGTACTGGAACAGGTTTTAATAGCTTTCAAAACAATTTTACAGCCTTCTTCTTCTAGAAGTCTTATAAAATAAGTAAGATTCAATATTTGGAAGGAAAAAAGCCAGATAACTGGAGGTAATATTTTTCTCTTCTTATTGATGATCACTTTGAAAGACACAAACAAGATTTCCAGAAACCTTACTAGCCTTGATTTTTCACTTGCACTATGACCTTTTCCATCATGCTGACAGTACAAAAGCCCTTTAAAATGGAAATAACACAGTGGCTCAAAAGGTTCTTGATGTAAATGAAAATCAGGTTCACTGAGTTCAAAGAAAGCTGTGGAAAATTAACCCTATAGAGAAGGAAGTTAAACACATTCTCCTGATATAAATGCTAACTCCACAGAGGAGAGACAGTTCAAATGAGACCCTGAATCTCAATGCACAAGAAGTCAAACATGAACAGAGCTAAGGTACCACTGCAACACACAGGTTACTCTAAAAAGACAAGGAGTCCCCCACCTCCTGGCTTCATCTATTGATTTTACAGACACATACCATTTTTTTTTTGTTCCCTACTTTATATGGTGATTTTTTCATTTCACAGAAGATCAAAATCTTGTTCTGAATCACGTCTGAAAGAACTTGGACTACTATCCTAAGAGTATTCAACTCATTGAGGCATTAAATGCATTCCTGACTGCACTGCTCACAAAATTGTAACCATACCAGACAAACTAACCGAGGAAACTCATACTAAATTCAAGATGACACTTCTTTTTTCTTTCCATGAAAAGTCAGGACACAAAGCAAGCAGAAAGTGTTATTATTTCTCTGTGTGTTCAATGACTCTTGGGGTGAAAATACAGTTAAGGATTAAGAAGAATGTGTCATGAACTTTGCCATGAGACTGAAGATTGATCAGCAAGTGTCCAAGAAAGATCAGTGCAAAACCAGACACAGACGTCAATAATTTCTTAAGGAAGTGTTACAGCCAAGCAAACTATTTTATTTGTTGCAAATAAATTGTCTGTCTTATATCTGAATTTGAACTGTCTTTTTCACTTTAGCTGATATGCTTCAAATATCAGAAGGAAGCAACATTAGGCAGTAATTGAAACTAAAATATTATCAATGACTGTGGGAGAAACTAGGAATACTACAAAACTCAGTAATCTTGACCTAAGGCAAAACCATCAGTATTTGTTATCATGCTTGATTTGTTTTAGCTTTTTGTTTTTTCTTTTGTAAGAGGGTGAAAATACAATGTCAACACCTATAAAGTCCCCAGAAAGAGACAAAAAACCCTCACTGAACTACAGTTTGGCAAATCTTTCCAATTTAATGAAAATTGTTAGTGAAAGTTTGATTTCTGCTACCACATGTGGTTGGGGAAGGGTTTACCTGGGGTAAAAGCAAAGACATTCAGAATGGTTTATTTAAGGAAATTTTGCAAACCACTTTAAAAGTAAACTTACTATATATTCCTAGCAATAGCATTCTGTGTTTCTAGAAAGGCCTTGGACTATGCTCCCTACTTGTGAAAAGAAATCAGAGCAAGAATTCTTCTGGAGGCATATGGTATGCATTTCCTAACAGGCAACAGATTTTATTACTAATTTGTTTTTACCGTCTCCTTGGTGAAGTTAAGTATGTAATAAGCCCCACACTATTTGCCAGAAGTTAGATAAATCATCCTTGCTCTTGAAAAGGAACTTCGGCTGTATGAAAATAGTAATTTAACAAAATCAGATCTGGAAGAAAAGCAGTGTTTCAGCATTGCAATCTACCTATCTTATAGAAGTAGCACCTGTAACTCCACTTGTGAAAGAGGAAGATAATTTGAGGTTAATAAGCAGTTTAAAGAAAAATATCAGCTTAATCAGCTGAAAGGTCCCTGATCAGACAGATGTTTTTAGAAGTAAGCAACATAAGTAAGAGATCCGATTAGATGGCATTTTGAGGGAGTCTGTAAATCCCTACTGCACGACCTGGCTGATATTAAAGAACTGATTCTCTCACCAGGGAAAGGAGAGACCTGATAAACTGAGCAACCAGGTGTCAATGGTGAACTTGAAAATAAAGCTCTGTGCTGTGCAATACATTTATTGATGTGATATTTAAATCCACATTTGTGTGAGAACACACCCTTGTGATTCTACAACTTTATTGTGAACTCCATGATACTTAGTGCTCACTGAACCGAAAGGAAAACCTCTCTCAGTAATTCAGGAATGAGAAGATTGTATTTCATTTCCAGTCTGAATCAAGCAGACTACAAAATGAAGTCATTTATAAGACTGTAATTGTCCCATCAGTGACAGATGAGAGCAGTGATCTGAGCCTTTCTCCTTTCAAGCTCATTACAGAAGATTTAACACAGTGAATGACAGCATACTCATTAAGAAACAGAGGTGTTTGGGAGATTTAATCCAAATGAGGAGAGTTTGCAACCATTAACATTTTTGTAGAAAATGCAGCAACCCAAATCCCCACAGGAACCTTAGATTCAGATTTGCTCTCTCTGCTGGGTTATTAATGAATGTGTGAGGCTGGTGCAAATGACTCATGCAGAGCTGCAGCAGATTTCTGTTTTCTTAAATGTCTCATTACAGTATGTGTCAATATGGCAAGGTTACCACTGCTAGGCACATAGAGACACAACTAGACATTAACATCTGAATTTCAGCAGTAATTTTTAAAGCCCTAAATGCTAATCAGAAATTAAATAGAATCTGAACAACATGGTTTATTGCAGTGTAAAGTATTTCATTATGTAAAACTCAATATCTAGAAGACTTAATATCTAGAAGTTCAAACTGAACCATGTCTTACCTTTAAGATCTCCAGAATAAATAATAAAAAATTAGGCTCTGATTACCTAAAAAACGCTCAGTTTACTCAAACAGATTTTCTTTTTTTGAGATGCCTGCATTTTCAGAGAAGATGGCATTGTGTTCACACCATTTGTAAAATCATTAAATAATCTTTTCAACAAAAATTAAGTCGGAAACACAACTCTTTCAAAGGATTGTTTCAGCATTAGTCCTCTGAGAAGTGTACTGTACTGTAGAAAACATAAAGAATGAAATATGTAACACCTACCTCTATCAGGAAGGTTGAAACACAGAATTTTCTTAAAATGTCAATGTTATGCAAAACAGAGTCATTGAGAGTCTGATGTGCTGAGGAACCCTACACAGTGCTGTACATCAAGAGCTATTTTTTTTAATCTAGAGGATAGATTAGGCTCTGAGTGACTGACTTTACAAATATCAAAAGGAAAAAATAATTTTGTTATGCCTGCTGGAACAATATTCCGTCTCTTACCACATGCATTTAATATCTCCTCTTAATCCTCTTTAGAATCACGAGAATCCCAAGGGATCACACACATGACTGTCTCCATATCTTTTTAATATATACATAACTGTGTTTTACAGATTTTTTTCATAAACCACATTAAGATAAAATTAAACATAAAACATTACGTAGCAGTTTTCATGGAAGCGTGACAATACTGCAAAAAGAAAATTAGAGGAAATCTTAAATATCAGCCATTCACTTGTCGGTCCAACATGCAGATTTGAAAGCCCTGGAACTATAACTGAAAACATGTGAATTCAAAACTAAAGAATTATTAAAATGTGTCCGTTGTACTATTTGTAAAGTATGGTTCCACGAGAACTGGAGGAAAAATTTTTCCATACATACATAATTTATTAAAATCAATTTATTGAATGCTGCAAGTAAAACTAATAATTAGCGGAGAATTATTGCATTTTTAATTCTCTTTTGAGTATAGCTATTTTTTACCACAATAAATCTAAGGAAAAGAAAGATACTATGACTTTAAATTAATTTATGTTGAGCACAGTGGGTACCAGAGTCAATTCAAGTTGCCATGACAACAGACACTGAAAATTTAAACATCCAGTGACAGGCTGAATCCCTGTAAAGAAGCTACTCTGCATTAAAATGATATACTAGTGAAACATTAAACAGATCTACATGCAACCTATTTATTTTAAGCGGACAGCTTGATTACAGCTTTTAAAAAATATAAGTATTCCAACACTAAGTTTATTATTTCAGTTTAAATTTCTCTAAGATTTAAAGAGCGACCTGAAGGCCAGTAAGTAAAAAGATCAAGTAGCCAATTAAGAGGGACTCTTGAATATAGATACTTTCTTTTTTAAGCGTGCAATTGCATTATCTGTCTGCCATATATATTTGATTAAATTACCTCTGCAATATTTATCATCCCATACACAAAAAGGAGCCTGTACATACAGCAGGTTGTGCTTTGCATATTCATTACAAGCAGGGCATCTGAAAGCCTGGCAATCCATAACTATTTCTCAGAAGGTTCTTTAACAACTTAGAGAATTACTGGATTTAAGAAGGAGTAGGTTCTGCTTGCACTCAGAAGAGTTTTTCTATAAACAAGACTCGTGTATTCTAAATGTAGAAGAATTTGTTGCACCTGGGCAGAAAGGTTCAAGTCATAGACAAAAAAAAAACTAGAGGGGAAAGCATTTTGGTATCTACCAGTAAAACTTTCCAATAAAAGGGTACAGAAGAGGTAGACATGAAAATCATCATCTGACACTGCATAGAGTTGAAGACACTGCTTTACATCTGGTGGGCAGAATTCCTCCCACAAAAACACATCTTTAAGTGGCTGTCCTTTAAAAGAATCACATTTTGCAGGTCATGCTGACAAGCTGTGTCACTTTTTGTAAAAGAACTAATTGACAATAGCTATAACCTAAGAAGATGTAATTAACTATTCCTACTTCATGGTGTATTTAATTCATACATTAATGACATGAAAATGTTACCAAGATTTATGTATAATTTTAATTTCCTTCCTAGTATTCCTCAAATTGGTCTTTTCAGTTTCTGACACTCCCAGTAATTTTTCAAACCACTGAAAAATCCATCCTGGTAAATTCCAAACATTTACAAAAATAATGATATTATCTTTCTCAACATCAGCTTGTTAAGATGTCCACAAATGGACCCCTTGCATACCATCTTAGCCATAGTTGAAGCACAACATGTGGAAAAGCACTGTCATTTGCTCTTGACCTCCAGTGCACTACCAGGCTCTGCAACCTCCTTCCACCCCATCCATCTCCTCCCCTCGGGGCTTGTCCCTTTGTGCTCATGCCAACTCTGACATGGCACAGCTGTGCTCCCAAGTTGCTGGGATCAGAGCTGCAGAGTAGGAGCTGGGACACTGTCCCTGCTTCTCCTGGGAGCTCCAGCATGCTCAGGCTAAAGTCCCTGGCTGGAGCTATCCTGCAGGTATCCCTGTGTTCCTGTGCCCAGCCATGCACATCCCTGCACCCAGCTCTGACCCACCCAGGGCCTGATCCCCAGTCCCAGCACAGCAGCACCCTCCTGGTGCTTGCTTCCTCGTACAAGGAACTCTATGTTGCTGAACTGCTGAGCTGAGCTTTTACTGTGCAAGTCTCTTGCATTCCTGAAAGCAGGAAACACTATTATTTATTTACGTGGGATTCTGCAGTAGCTTAGGGAAGAAATGAAACATGAAAAAAACATGGCACAGTTGCTAGATCCAGCCATCCAGCTGCATGATGCACATGCCAGAACATCCTTAGCCCAGGTGCCTTCCTAATGCCCACGAAGGACTCCAGGTGCTGTGCCCTGTAGCAGGGCAGTAACACCACACCACTGCAATGGTAAACCCAGAATAATGTGCCTTCCCAGCTGTAATGGAGATGTGGAGCTTGCAACTTCTTTTAAAGATCAGTCAAATTTTTGTTTGCCTTGTGGACTTCTTCCCTGGACAATGTGAACAACATTTTTGAGGAAAGGCTTTCTCTGTTATCTTGCCATGCTACTGTTGATACAATATGGGGTGTTTTTCAATAATTTGTCCCTACTTTTGCATCAAGGGTGAATCAGTAATTGATTACCTCCTTTCAGGGCTTTCAGTAGACAGAACTTGAAGAGAGTTTCTCACACAGAGAAGGGTTATATGTTTGTGGTGACCTTTTGGGAATGCATTGAAAAGATGAGAAAATGGGAACATTCTGCCAGAAAAACAGGGCAACTCTGGGCAGAAGCCAAAAGTAAGGCAGCAAATTGCCTGGAGTAGGAAAACATCTGGCATCCTTCAGTGCTCCTGCTGAAGGGGAGGTCAAGACTGGTAGAGTACCCCTGGGGATATGAGAGGGGAAGCAGAGCATCCCTTCTCAGAAACAGATGCTCTAATTTTGTTCTAGGAAATAGACCAGGAACAGCAGTGAAAATAAGCTCCATTTTCCACCATTCTGCTCATCACTTCCTTCATCTTTGGCTACTGTCCTCCTTCCATGACAACTGTAGATGAGCTCTGTCCACTCTGGCCCATCTCCAGGACAGAAATGCTGTCTCTGGCACCATTGAGAAGCCCCCAGAAGATAAGGACCAGCCTTCATCACTTCTAACATGTTGCAGAGAGGAAATGGACAACACAGAATGTTCCAGCTTAAGCTCACCAAACAACTCCTCTGTTTCTCACTAAAATGAAACATACATTTGTGCATACAAGCCATTGATATACCTTCTTTGTCCAGTCAGGGCATCACATGGGTGAGTGTCTCTGTGGGGGCTGAGCAGCCAGACCTGTCCCACAGCCCCAGCTGGGAGCAATGGGGATGGGGCCTCCTGTGGTGGGGCCCAGCTTGGTGGGACCAAGGACCCTCAGGGCAGGGCTGTGAGGAGCTGCAGAAGGTCCCCACTGTGGCATTGCGGGGACAGGGACTGCCAGTCCCAGGGGGCTGAGATGGAGCCCTGGGCTATGGACAGGTCAGGGGAGCCTCAAGGGGGCTAGGCAGGGCCCGTCAGGGCTTTCAGTGCCCATGGCATTAGTGATTCACACAGCCCGCCATTCCAGAGCAAAATGGACAGCTGCTAAACATCACTGTTACTTCCTTGCCAACTAAAGGAAAGGTTGTTCAGTGAATTTTACCTCAATTTTTACTCATATTTAAATACAATTTTATTTTTATTATAATTTAAAATATTCCTGAAGAAAATTTGTGTTTTTCAAGTTACAGTGTCATCAGCAAAAAATATCCTGCTTCTCCATTTCTAGAGGTATAACAGCTTACAAATATGAAGATTTGTTTTCATATAGGTCATGACTGAAATTACTTTCAGGGTTTACCATGCCAAAAATCTAGTCTGCCAATGATTTCTATTTTTTAATTACACTACAAATATTGCTATGTAACTCTCTTAATAGTGTAGTTGGTTCAATTTTCCCTAGCAAGTTCACACTTTTCTATGTCTTAAAAAAAATATTTGCCAAGTCAATAAATTAACATAGAAATTCTTCCTTTACTTTCAGATTATGAACAAGACTGCCATTTGCCATGAGAGTCACTAATGACATGAAATATCTCATAATAACATTAGATGGCACACAAAGAACAGCAGGGATGATTTTAATTAAGATAAAGAGGTGGGTTGAGTATCATCATAATAAAAATTGCATCTCAGAAACGAAACATCCATCAGCCATTCTTGCTGTAAGTTTTCAAGGCTTATTTAGGAATAGTAAGTAAAATAAATCTTCTCTTACAAAAAGTGCATTAACTTTAAAGAGTTCAAGATATTTGAGGGCCTTTCTGGCTTCTTACTTACCAAACTTTTGGAGTGTTTCCTGTTCTAGTTCTTCTGGAATTGCTGAGTAAACTGCAAAGTTTACATTGATAAAATGGTGGGGGAGGGCTGGTGGAGTTAAATATTTAAGATTCTTCAGCACAAATCAGCACAAATACATGAAGTCAAGTAATTATAAAATTAGCTCTATTACTTTTAAATGGAATGCATTGTTTCTTCTGACTTCCTGAAAGAGTTTCCTATTTTCTGCCGTATATGAAACCAATCCATGGGATGACTAAGAGATGAAACAGCTTTTGGTGATTCATCTGAGCTCAAGAATGAGCATGTACAAAACATAATAAAAGAAAGTATTTACTCAGTACAGATTTGGAGATCTACTTTACAGCAACAAAAGCATACCACTCAAGGCAGGCCTGCACTGAGTAATAATAGCACTGCCTATTTTTTCCCTTTCCTGTGACTGAAAGTAATGTGCATTATTTACGAATTGCTTCTTCTCTACAGAAATGCAGCCACTTCAGGGACATACCTGTAATTGAAATGTCTCTTGCAATATTTTGAGAAGTAAAAGCACTTTCAATGGAATGAAAGGCAAATAGTGAAAAAGATTGCAATAGAGGCAGAATACATGAAGATATTTTCATAATCTTCTTAATTGTTTTTTAATAGGTGGCTTGCTTTACTAAAAGTAAAATGATATATTTTCTCAAAATGAAATGTAAACCACAGTAATGTAGATTTTGAAGTAACAACTCAATTTTAATAAAAATCAAAAATCATTATATTTCTTTATAGTTTTGTCTGATGCTATCCTGGTGATTCTTCAGACAGCTATAGAAGCATCTGAGACAGAGTTCAGGAATTCTCTTATTAAGGCATGTAAGATGGCATCAAAAATTCACTGTCAAATTTTATGATCCTTATACTAGAATGCCTCATCAACAGGGACTTCCTTTGTAGTCATGTCTTACTATGTGCAGCGTTGCATTTTGACCCATGGCTGAGAGCAAATGCCACAGATAATAACATTTCTTAATCAGCCAGAAAGCTTGCAATTAACCCAAGAATGATACTCCCTCCCCCACTTTTCCTATGGCTTTCTCCACTGCATCTGATGCACCCCCAGTGCCTGCAGCTGGTACACTTATTTTTCTAGGATATTGTTAAAAACAGCTAGTGGCATAGACTGTTGTCACAGGATAATTCAAAGTACTTCTGAGCAGCGTTTTTTGGAAGTCAAGATGCTGATGCCTAACTGCAGAGACTGATGGCATTACAATGTTCAATTGAATTTTTGGATCACTAAGACGAAGCATGTATGTCGTTGGTGAAATGACCATTTGTTATAGGGAACCATGCAGAATTTAATACTCGTACTGTTGATTTAAGCCTTTGTAACACGTTCGTGTCGCTTTGTAAGCCTGGCTCTTTGTGAAACATTTGGGGGCCTTCTGCTTTTCTAAAGTGTATTTCCCTTCTTGTACAAATTGCGATAGGGTGCTAAGCCTGAAATAAATGGCATGAACAGATCACCAGATGTTAAATAAAGTGAGTAAGCAGTGCTGGTCAACATCATAGCATTCCTGACTTGTCCAATATGCACCTGACAATACGTGCTCACCCACGGTGTTCCTCTACTGAGACACGCATGCACGTGCAACAGAGCAGGCAGAAAAACAGTGTCAAACAAAGTAAGCCAAAACAACATCTATTGCTTTATCAGAGGACAGCAGCCTCTCAGGTGTAGATCTTGAAGTTCCCTACTGTGGTGGCTTAGCGTTATAAATGTCACAGGCATAACAAGTTCGGCAATTTAAATTAGTTTATATAGAAGTATTGTGTTCCAGAGAAGAGAATTTGGGCAGATACACTAGAGAAGTGTAGTGTACACAAGATAATTATACATAACAGAGTCAAAAATATATTTTGATGGGAGAGGAATCACAAGCATATTTAAAAGGCAGCAAGGCTTCTACCACTTGAACAAATATGAGATAGCATTATAAAAGGCTTAAGGCCCTTCTCAAAGAATGGGCAGGGTCTGTGTTTTAAAGATGTAGTCAAGAATTCTGTGCATGAGATAGAGAATACTATACACAAGTTTGGCATGTGCAAGAGTGAGCAAATTAAACGGAACTGAGACTTCCATAATCACTGACAATTGATTGTGACTGTATTAAACACCAACATTATCATCTGGACTTTTAGGATTCTTACTTGTCAGAATAGTGGGAGACACTAGCTGAAGTTACCCTCAACATGTCATGAGTAATGGGGAATGCAGCAATTTGGAGCTGTCCACATGTTAGCTTCTCAGAAGAAGTAGAAAGCAAGATCTAGAATGCCAATTTTTTATTTATTCTTCCACAGAGAGAGGAAAAAAAAGGTAAAGGTAATTCTCCTAGCTAAGGGAAAATTTTTTTAGATAGCCTATCTGGAAGTGTGGCTTGAGGTGATTGATAAATTTGAAAATAATCTGCAAACATCATGTCATCCTTTAGCAAGCTATACATATGAATGCTAATTTGGATAGATCTCTAGAAGTTGCAGTTACAACTAGACACTAGAATCAGAATTCTGAAACTGGGAGTTTCAGATATTTTCGGATACATGACACAATGAAAATGTTGAGTCTTAAAACAGAAATACAAAATGCTAAAAGAAATGTGGTGGTAAAGATAGACACAGGCACAGAAGTCCCAAAGACCAATTCCTCTTGTTTCCATATTAGACACTCCAGTGACGCCCCTCAAGGTATATCATCCTTAATTGATGAACCACCCCTCCAGGCTACAAGATAATTCACTCTCCATACGGTATTATCAACAAGCAGCTGAGGTGTTCAGAGTTAGAGGTGAATAAGGTTTTAAGCTGAAGTTTAGTGTCTGGGCTCAAGGCCAGATTGTGCTAGGGTTCACATTCAGAGACATAAATCTGATGAGTTCTTCTCAGAAGGTATCAACTAAAAATGACATCCTTTTGAAGTAATGGAAACTTCACAGTATCTGCCAGTGCTGCTGCGTTGTGTTCCTGCACTCAGAGCAGCACAGAGACTAAAGCTCATGAACAGCACTTGGCTCCAGCTCAGCACAACACACCATGAACATACTTCTAAACCATGGCCTGATTCTGGAAAAGAGGTTCTGACAAGAGCACCCCATCTGCTTTCTATATCTCTGTCAGCCAAAATATTCCCTTGTTTCACAGAGGTTTTAGATTATCAGTTGCAAATTATTTTCATAACAATTTGACAGCATGTATAACATGTTTAAGAACATCTTATAGCAAAGAAAACTGAAAGAAATATATACAATAGAAAGCTTGCAGTATAATACTGATGTCATTTCCAAAATGCTCAGGTTTATCCCTGACTTCCTTTACAGCATATAATGGGTATTTACATTTTCTGTGTAGTTGCTGCTACCATTTCAGAAGAATGGATGGCACTTGTACTGTCAGATTTAAAGACTAGCTGGATCAGGGAAAATAAGAGTCCTTGACTCCAGGCACAATCTTGGTGCGTTAATGAAATGTGGTAACGTTGTTTAAGATTTGGAACACATTTTTCAGTTTCAAACTTACTCAAAAAACAAAGAATGTTTAAAATTACTATTTAAATTAACTCATTATCTATTTGTGGTTTTAGTCTTGAAAATTTGTCTTTGGCTGAATTTTAGTTTTATACACTATTTAAAAGCCGGTGGTCTTGATTTACTCTTCAAGTAGTATACAATATTCTTGATATGTTTAGCCCACAAAAAGGATGAAGTATTCTTGTGTTTCACAGCTGTAGTAGAGGCATAATCCCAATTCTATGGAAAGTAAACAGAAAAAAAATGAGTAAGTTATATTTTCAACAGCAAGAAAAAGGAATTATGATACCTGCATGATTATTTCCTCAAAGTAATATAAAGAAAAACACTCTCGTAGAATAATTGAAAAAATAAAAATATTTAAAATACAGTAGAAGCGTACATTTGGGGTCTTCCACTCAGAACAAATTATACTAAAAATGGAAGAGGAAATACAAAAGAATTTACGTGGCAGGGAGCTGTGCTGGCTAGGAAGTGGTCAATTTAATTTCTCCAGGAGCATGAAACTCCAGCATGAATTAATTTGCTTCATGCAGAGTCCTGCTGTTTTCTCTTCTTTCCTCAATCACTGTTTACTACAAAAAAAGTCACACCTCACCTATCTTCTTTGATTGTTTAACTTTAGTTGGATTTTCTTTCCGTGGCACAATTTGTAGAAATAAGCTTTGTTCTGCATTAATACATAAACACATTACTTTAGCCCACAAGATCACTGAGGCTATTTCAAGTTTGAAACAATGTTGTTCCAATATTTCATTTCCAGCAACCCATTTAACTGAACTTTAATAAGGTCTCCAAACCATAATGCGACATTAGTTTTGCAACAACTCCCACCTTCTTCAGTGGATGCCTTGGATTTCTAATGAATAAATTAACTCCTAAGGAAAAACAGGCAGATGAGCTCACCTCAGTAAGATTAACACCCACTAAGCTAGTAGGGTTACTTTTAGGATGTGAATGAAGAAAACCAATAGGACCAGGTCATGTTTATTGGCCAGAACAACAAAGAGACATCAAGAATGCTTTAGAAAGGTTTGAGAAACATTGGAAAATGCAAATCACCAGGGAAAAGTGATGAGTTTTTAGGTGGCACGCACACAGACTCTCAGAAGTTTTGGACTGTATGTACAAAAGCCAATTATGTTCCTGGTTTGGATGACTTACAGCAAGGTCTCTAAGAACAGACTCTATTTTGTCAGTATGGAGTGACCATTCCTACCCAAGTAGCACAAACATGTCCACGTTTGCAGATTTTTTTAGTTTAATACTTAACTAAATACATTAGCATATGTATAAACCACAAAAAATTATCAACAAATAAAGTGAGAAATTACTTACGGTAAATCATAAACTTAAGCTAATTAGTAGGTTTGGTATACTAATTATTATATTGACTTTCATAAACCAAAATTTACTTTAAAAACTTTTGTAATGGCAGCAGTTTACGTATCAGTCCACACAGTGCCACAGAACTAATTAAGTTCCTGAAACAATAGAAGAAAGTGAGCCCTGTATATGCAGAATTTGATCCTGTATTACTGAAAGGTGCTTGTATATTTGCTGGTTTTGCCACTAAAATGCGCAATACAGCCCAAACTGTGGAAAGGCTGGTGTTCAAACCGGTCAGGGAGCAATTCATCTTCATAATGCAGGGATCATTTTCCATAGTCATGTCTCAGAGATGCTTATCATTGCCTGGAGACTTTAGTGACCTTTCTATAGACCACCAGATGTAAAATTATGGTTGTCCTTACATTGTTTTGTCTTAAACAGCATCTTAGAAAATTTCCACTACCTAAAGTAGGTCTCAGTCAGTCCTGCTATTAACAATGTCAGAGAAACATATTGTGTTTGACCTCCGAAGAAAATAAAGTTACCTGATTCATTCACCTTTCTCAGTCCCCATCTCCCCCTCGCCAGTAATGGAAAAGGACTGGCTAATAAGCACCCTTTAATTTCTCTGCCTTACAGTCTGAAATCAACAGTGTGGAGGTCACAGACAGTGCCAATCTATGGAGATAAAGGGGAAACCACCTTCACGAGCAACCAGAAAATTGTACAAGGAACCCCCAAGAACACAGTCAGATTTCTAGCTCCAGAAGTCCCTCCTCCTAATTCCTCCCAAAAGAGAGAGGGAAAACACCAGGAAGATTCTTGGCTTATCTGATAGTCTTGGAGATAGCTAAATTTAATGTGTTCTACTAAACCACCTGGACTATGATGTAAATGGGTAACTTCTTCAAATCCTACATTTTGCTGCCTCTCAGGTAACAAACGGTCCCTTGGGAGCAACACATTGCTCATGCATTTACAGCAATCTCGGGGCTCTTGCAAAGGTTGGATTTAATCTAAAGGATGACATGGATCAGAGAATCACTGAAGCAGGTTCCTGGCAGTTTTACATTTCTTTGTCACTGGACATTACAAAAAATTTGCCCTGAAGCACTTTAGATATGATTTGTAAATGAATGGTAAGGTATTTTCAGGCTAAGTTAAGAATGTATGTGAAGGACAATGCCTGCAGGAATAGAAGTGGAGTACAACCATCATGGCACCTTCTGCTGTGGTATTTTATCTTATTTTTGTTTTATTCCCCAAAGAGAATCAGTAATTCCAGAGGTGAATGGAGACAAGAGACAGAAACATCATATCTACAAATGGGTCAGCTTAACCTGGGGTGCACTAAGCACAGAAGAGCTGACCAGTCAAAAGCCACTGCTCCCCTACACCCACTGCTGATGTGGCCTCACCTCCAGCATTGTGTAGAGTTTTCAGCTCCCTAATATAAGGAGATACAAATATCAGATTGTGTCCAAAGGAGGGCAACAAAGGTGGTAAAAGGACCACCACAGGACATGGCTTATGAGGAGCAGTTGAGGATATCTGGTTTGTTCTGCTTAGATGAGCCTGAGGGGTGAGCTCATTGCTATTTATACTTATCTCACAAGTGGAAGGAGAGATGTTGATCTCTCCTCTGGAGTCCAGTGACAGGACTCATGGCAACGACTTAAAGCTGCATCAGGGAAGTTCAAACTGGAGATAAGGAAAAAGAGGACAAGCAGTTGACCAAGCTTCCCAGGAAAGTGGTCATGGCCCCAAGCCAAGTGTTCAAGAGGCTTTTGGACAACAGTTTAAGTTTTAGGTTGCTCTGTGTGAAGTCAGAACTTGTACTCCCTGTTCCTCACAAGTCCCTTCCACCTCAGGTTATTCTGTTATTTATGATTCTAAAGACTCTCCCACTTTTCACAGACAAGAAAGATCCATGTGTTCCCACAACTCTAGATAAATAACTCTGTAGCTTTTGAACATTTTTCCATGTGCATAAGTAGAATTCGTCATGCCAATAAAGAAAATATCACAGTGAATACACAAAAAAGCCCTAATTCCAGTATTTCCTACATTTTCAGTGATGCTAGTGAAAGCTTGTTCCTGCTAAATGAAGCATCTTTTTCTATACTGGGTGTGATATAGAGGTATTTTGTATAATAGGTATTAGCATTTTAAATATTGTGGTGGTTTAGATATTGTTAATATTTTTCACAGTGTGGGACTCTGTTTTGGATTTGTGCTGAAAACAGTGCTGATGTTTTTGTTATTGCTGAGCAACACTTGCACAGTTTGAAGACCACTTCTGCTTCTCTCCCCTCCCCACCAGTGAGCAGGGTGGGGGTGCACAGGGAACCGGGGGGAAGCAGCTGGGGCAGCTGACACTGATCACAAGGATTTGGCAGACCATGTGGAGTCGTGCTCGGTACATAAAGCTGGGGGAAGAAGGGGTGATGGCATTTGTCTTCCCAAGTCATTGTTACCCGTGGTGGACCCCAGTTTTCTTTGGGATGGCTGAACACCTGCCCAGCCATGGGAAGGGGTGAATTAATTGCTTGGTTTCCTTTATTTGCTTGTGTGCGTTTTGTTTTACTTGTTAAACTGTATCTTAACCTATGAGTTTTCTCACTTTTATTCTTCTGATTCTCTCTCCAATCCTACTTGGGGCTTAGTTGTCAGCTGGGGTTAAAGCACAACAAATATTCATGTATTTGAGAAAAAAATACGCTATTGACTATCTCCTAGGACCAATTTTGATTCCCTGCAACAAAGTTTATTCTGAACTTCTAAATGCTTTCCCAGCAAACAATCATAGCAATTATGATGGATGTCTCTGCATAACACATAAAATGAGGTTTATGAATCAAACGCGCACTCTGAAGCTATGACATTGGCCCAGAACTATTCCTGTTCTTTGACCACCTTGCTTGCTGCAATCTTAGTATAACAAGGGAAGGAAATAATTTGTGTGGCAACAATTTGCAGCTGCTAAAAAGACATAGAAGAGACACTCAAAAAGGATGGACAAATTGCTATAATTTATTTCTGTCTGTTTGAAAAGGAGTCCTTATAGAAGAAACATTATGTTTTTAACTGATTCTACAGAGCAGGCAGGCATCTTCTTGCCATCTGCTGTATTTCTAAGTCAAGAGCCCTTGTGGACGTCACTAGTGCAACAGCAGGCTAGACTGCTATTAATCAAGAACTGCATGAGAAGAAATTAATTATTTTTCAGAAGTTTTTGGTGTGCAATCCATTCTATGGCTTCAGAGTGCCAGACCTTGCCTCACAACACCTTCAGCATTTTTCCAGAGAGCTTCTTGTTGAGTAACTGTTTTTCTGTTTGCCTTGCAAAAGAGGAATATTGCAGTTATGTCTTCAACTGGAGTTCAACATTCAGGCCAAGGGAAAAGATGAAAGAGCACTTTAGAAAGTGCTTCCTCTTTTGCACTAGAATTGATGGGAAAGGGGCAGGAAGAATGAGTTTAGGTGATGCAACTGCCAGAAACTTCTCAACCGTTCCTTCATGAAATAACCAGACTTTCAAATATACCCATCTTGGGTAAAAGACAAGCCAAGTTACATTATTTCTCAGGAGTGGACCTGGTCAAAGGAGGCAAAAGACATACTGAAGTTACTAGTGATTATCTCATCATCTCCTTCAAGCTCCAGTGCTCCTGGGAAGATTTAAGGCAGGTTACTGCCTCAGAGAGCTGTGTTCCCAGATTGCTCTCGCCTCCTAATTTACTCTTGAAGTGCATCTGATTTCCAGAGTACTCAGTGAAATGCACTGAATATGTATCAGGATCATTATTCTCATATGCCAGATGGATGGTTTACAGCTGCCTGCAGTAGCTGGCATGGTAATAGACTCCTGACATGAATTGCCTTTAATAAAAACCAGGGAGTTCAGCACAGAAACTTATCAAATTTTCAATAACGCCCAGGAGACAAAATATCTCAGTTCTGACCGGAGCTTTGCAATCTAGAGCATACAGAGAAGTAGTATATGGCAGCCTTGGAGAGAAAGGATTAGAACAACACTATTTTTATCCCACATGTCTTGGGACAAATAGTTTAATGACCTTCATTTGCATTGTCTGTGAAATAGGGATAAATAATACTTATCTTCCAAATCCATTGAGGTATATGAAAGTACCTCTCTGAAAATTTTTATAAAACATCATACTTCACTAGCATTTGCTTATTAGCATGAAATTGGCTCTCAAGCTGCTCTTGGCTTTTGCATGAATTTGGTTTTGTGCCAGAGAAACATATTTTTTTCTTCTGTTTAATTTGTCTTTGTCTATTTACTTTAAGGCTTGCTCTTCTGGATGAAGTTTCAGCCAGGGGCTTCATGAAAATGCATATGTTTCTTATTTGCTGTCTGTGATACAGTTAGCTGTGCAAACTGAATGTTGTGTCAGCACTTTGCCACTCAGCGTGGAAGGACACCACACACTTGGCTTCCCCTATTTCGTGTGGATGTTGTCTTTCCCCTTACAACTCCATTGTGTTAGGGCATAAACAGCACAGGTAGAAAGAAATTAAAAGAAAAATGCAGCCAACATTTTAGGTTTTAGTTCTGTGTGAAGTAGCATCTGCTTTTATCAATCATACCTTTACTTACCCTTTTAGCAAGCTTCAGGCATGTGATCCATTAAGGAAATGAGCAACTTCCACAGGCTGTCCTGGCTCTCTTGAGCAAGGCATAGGGACAAAGACATTTCAAATATTTGGCTTGTGCATAGGTCTGCATTATTTAAAGTTTAATTTACTCTATCAAAAGCAAAGGCTATGCAGGGCAAGACTCAGAGCAGCCAGAGCTGGAAGAGTACTCACACGAACACACCCCTTTATGATAGCTTGGTGTGCTCCTGACATGTATTTCTGATGGAAGCTAGGAGAGTGCAGAAGAGACTCATTTATGTATTTTGCCCAACGTTACACTCCAGGGATGTTTCCAAAGAATATACTAGTTTTCTGAGCCCATCTATTTCACAAAAATTCCTCAAATTGAGTCCAGAATTGATATTTGAAAATCTTACTCAGCCCTTCCTAACATTTTTAATAGAGCAAAAGCTCTATCATTATGAGAGGTTTTTTTACATAGACTACCCATACTACTGTGTTTTTTGAGTCAGCAGCCATGCTCAAGAAAAAGACTTTGAAGTTAACATTTAAAGACTATAAAAATACACAAAACTATTTTAGAGTTGCAAGCAAGGACAGAAACATCCTTATCTAAGTAATTAAACTCTTATCAGATCAGGCATCTACTGCAACATATGCAATTTATGAAGTAGATACACTGTGCTAAAAAAGATAAGGATGTCAAAAATTTATTAAGTGTACTATATATGTATGGCACTCAAATTCAAGTGTGTTTGAAATAATGAGCTTACAAATTTAATTAAAATAATAAATTCTTAGTACTTAGCCTGGCATAACAACTTAGGCAATACATTTGCCTTAAAATTTCAAGTAACAACAAATTTGTTGCATAAGGGTCTAAAAAGATCTCTACTGAGTTTAAAAGATAGGAAGAATATTATTTAATTTGTAAAACAAATTCTGAAATCAACGGGTTTTCCCAATTCTAATTTAAGTTTTAAGAAATGATTATATTGTAAATATTATCATATAATTTTTTATTTTGTGGTGCATTGAATAGAGAAGGCAATGAGGTTAGCTGAAGCTGATAATAGATGTCATCTTCCAGTTGTCTTGCAAACGTATGCTAAAGCATCTAGTGGATAATTTATGCTCTCTGCTGCCCTAGGTCTGGAAAGGATTAGCAGTTGTGCTAGCCTGCATAGTGGTTTTCATCTCCTGACAAGTATCCATTAGGTATTACATATAAATGCTCATTTATTTCACTTGCTGGCCTGAGGAAGAATTGAATTGTGGTTACAGTTACCACTGTGTCAGAGGGCAGACTTCTCATCACAAGTCTGCTCAGTATGTAGCCAGCCTTTTTTGGTCAGGTGTAGTTATAACATGATAATATTTTTATTTTCAACCACAAGAAAACTCTTGCAAATTATAATAACTTATAAGCATATTTTAAAAGATAGCTCCTTAATCATAGTGTATAAGCTTGAGTTTCTCAAAAAACAAAAGGTTTTATGATAAATTGAGAGCTGCAAAATCAGGAGGGCACAGGGGTGTGTGGAGGTGTGAGCGTTTGAGGGTATATGCAGACAGTTTCAGCTGCCATCACCAGGTTTTCCTTGGGCAGCTCCATGGTCTGTATGTTTTCACCCTGAATAACTGCCACCAAAACTTGTATCAGTCCTGTAAAGAAATCCCAATTATAAGTGGAAAAGGGTTGAAATTATGTCACAAACTATTGCCTTCCAAGCTTTCATCTTCTGGTAAAAATGCATTTCTTTCAGATTGACCTACATTGTCATCACATGAGTGTGCGGCCCCAACGCAGCTAAAATACTTGCATCAGTGTCTGTGATTCAGTGCATAAAGCACTCTCCACTAAACTCACCTACACCTAGGCCATTCTTTTCCTTTGGCAGGTAGAAAAATGGAGAACAGACAACAGGTGAGATAAGCGTCATATTTCTTCCAGTGTGGCAAAGAGAGCTGTCTGTTGCTAGACAACACATTTCAGCTCAAGACAAGAGAGGTAAACTGCCCAGCCACAGCTTCAGGACTCCAAAGAGTTCGATGGAGCTGACTGAGAAAGCTGTAAACCTGCCACTACAAATCACCATGCAGATGAATTATCAGTTGTGAGGGGAAAAAACCCAAAACCCTCAACCTTCCTTTACCCAGAATACTGTGCCATTCAGGAAAAACAAAACAAAACAAAACAAAACAAAACAAAAAACCCCAACCAAACAAAAAAGCATACTTTAACCAAGCTTGCACACCACACTTTTGATCACTATGATATGATATGAACATCAATTAATCTGTCTATATGTCTCATACATCCTATCATCCTAACTAGAGACTGAATAACAAAACACAAGAAAATTGCAATAAAAGTGTACCAATTCTCCTTCTTGGAAAATCTCTGTGTTCCCATCTTACTGGCTACCTGATTATTCACCCTCAGATAAGCTTTGGGAAAAGTTGCTCTTAATCTTTGTGAAATATATCCATAATTTGGACAGAAGAAATTACTGTCAAAGTGCTTAATACTGTCAAGACCTGCCCAGGATTTGAACCAAGATCGATCACTTGCGTTTTTTAACCAGATGTTGGCAAAGGTGCTGGTCGTGTATCTTCTAACTTCCAATTAGCAAATGCACACTCTTAAACTGAAGATGTCAAAACCAAATCTCTTCCAGGAACTGCTGACCCCTGAAAAGTGCAGTGGATAATGGAAAATTTAGCACATCCCCCTAAGCAGAGATTTGTTACAAGCTATCTTTGTAATAGCCTCTGTTGGGTGAAATTATCAATCTAATGCCACTGAAGCTCTACTCATTTGCACTTAGTAGTTTTCCTGCTTCATTAGTTCCTGATCCCTCCATCAGCTGAGTGATTTTCTGTTTCAAGTATTAGATGCTCATATTTGTGCTATTGGGTTTTGTAAATGCCAGGAAGGGGAAACAAGCACAAGCTCTGTTTTATTTGCAGATTTACCTCAAGAAATCCACTGTGATTTGTGCTACAGACTGCAGGTCCACTGCTGCTGGGACTGCTGTGATTTATCCTCCTATACAGGTGGCTTTTACAGTAGCTGTAGGTGTTATAGTATGTATTTAGAGTGGGGGAGAAAGAATCCTATGGATAAGGAGAAAATTTGTACTCCTGAAGGACATAGTTGGATGCCAGTCCTTCATTTGTCTAATCTTCTTACATAGTCTATTCCCTGCAACTATTCTGTCTCTGCTTCCTTTATTTGACATGACAGACATGATGGGTTTGGAGCAGTAAATACATGCTATCAGTGCTTAAGGAATTTTTTATCCTGTTATCGTCATATTTATCAGTCTAAATGTGATGCCGGATATATTCCCCTTCGTAGGCAGATAACACTAGCACAGCAGCACAAATGTCACCCCCTCTGTCTCCAGGGACAGTCCTGTAGTACAGATCTGGCATTTTAAAAATTTGCCTCATATGGCTCAATGAGTTCAAATGTGAAGCAGTGGCTTGGGTAACGACGGGGTTACACACAGCAGCAGTTTTCTCTGATAATTCCACGTTGAACTGAAAGGAAAAACAGCTCTTTTTCTTCACCTCTTTCTACTAAGGTGATTGTAGGAGCTAAACAAGACAGGTTTGTTGAGTGCAGAGCATGAGAGAAAGCAGCTTCTCTTCTCTTAAGGAATAAGAAGGGAGAAAGAAAAAAAAGGAAAAGAGAAAAAGAAGACAAAAAAGCACAAATGCATGAGAAATGAGCAATTCCATGGCTTTTAAAAGAAGTTTTTCTTAAAAGTTTGCTAATTTCAAACAATAAAAATAGTAATTATTTTTCCACACACACCCATTTTGTTTTATGGGGATTTTTTGGTTTGTTTGTATTGTTTTGGGGGGTAATGAGGTTTTTTATTTTGTTTGTTTGCTTGTTTTTTCTTTTTTGGGGGAAGGGGGTTTATTTGGTTGGGTGTTTTGGGGTTTTTTATTGAAATCATCCACCTAATATTCTGAATTAATAAAAAATTACATTGATATTGCCATTCACAAAGCTCTGCTTCTGGTATTCCAATTTAATTATATACTTGAAAATTGATTATATACTTGAAAAATGCAGGACAAGTCTTCCTGGAGGAATAAAATTCCTTCTCAGGGTCACATAGAAATTCTCTAGTAGAGCTAGAAATGGAAAGTTAGTCCATTGCCTTTACCACAAAACATTTCCTTCCTTAAACATATTGGCTAAGTGCACCACATTACAAATTGCTCCATTGGTCACCAAAAAAAAAGCATTTCAGGAATTGTGAAAGTTTAATTTCTGCAGAAGTGAAAACATCATCAGATTCCACACACAGTCATTAATTCTGCCTTCCGGTGTGACTCATTTTTGTGGCTTCTCCCAAAAAAAAGACACAAATCCACTCACACCATTGTCTGAACAAGACTGGGGTGTTTGTTTGCTAGGGCAATCTGGTTTAGGAATGTGACTCCCCGTGAGCCTGGGGCTCTGCCATCCCTCCGGGGTGCTGGGCTGCCGTGGCTGGCTTGGGGACCACTGAAGACTAGCACAGCTTTGCAGCAACATTTGTTTCAAACCTTACAACACCAAAAAAAACACACAGTCATTACACATATCCCCACTTTACTCCCTTATCTCCACTCAGTGTATAGCAGTATTTTTTTATTCTACTTTATTTAGTCTAAGTAACAGAAGTTCCGCTTTTTGTTACATAAATATTGACACTTTATAATCACTTTTCCTGAGCAGAAGAAAACCTGTGGCGACAAGCCACTAGAGAGGTCTTAACTTCCATGTAATGAGTTTCGTTTCAACATGGAAGCATTTCTCAGTGGAATGTGTACTGGAAAACAAGGTTCCGTGCAGGGCAGCCAGAACTCAGCATTGTCTGCACTGACCTGCCAGAGGCTGCCAGGAATAGCAAACAAAAGCAGTTGTTTCCAGACCAGTTGAGCTGCTGAGGGTTGTTTTCAATGATTTCTTTTAAAATATTAATTTCATTCAAATAGAAATGTGGCTATGGAGCCTGTCTGATGCTGTACTATCACTTAATTTTCCATTATTTCTTTAAAACAGCTTGGTAGAACACTTGGGTATATCAGCAGCACACTGAGAGCAATTTTATTTGCAATGCTCATTGTCTTTTCCTCCTTTCTCCTCTGTCTCAACTCTTTAAATTCAATCCCCTGTTTTTTTGGTAGAGTGGCTGACTTTTTCTATACTGTTGAGAGCCAGCCAGATGGTGTTTTGGGCTTTCTCCTAGAACACAGATCTTATTAAGCCAGGAGTCAGTGGCTTAACAGGCCTTTATCCGTGTTACCTCATGATAAAGACAGCAAAGCCAGATCAAATATCTTAACCCAGTTAGATGCTGCTCTTCAAGACAGCTTTGCAATTTTGTCTCCTTCCTTCAGATGATAATGTAACACGTGTGATATTAGATGTACGTGTCTATCTGCCCATGTACACACGCACACACGTGCCTGCCCCCACGCCTTTTCCCTTGTGAATGCAATTTTAGCTCTCCATTTATTCTACTGAGGCACAAACTGCTCTAGCCAGCTGTCATTTCACTTGCTCAGATGGAAAGTGCAGCTGAGTGAATTGTGTAACAGTACATCTGACTTTTTATTTTTTCTGATAACTACATAAATTATGGACTGTGGGTATCAATACCACATTTTCCAAGTCTTTTCCAGTATACATATATATTTTTTCTGTCATGTTTTCTACTTTAGTGTAGTGTTTTCTACTTGAGGCATAAGGTTTAAAAAAGAGCTAGATTTCACATTTAAAATAACACCTTTCATACATTGCCAAAAGTTTACCAACAGAATTTTTATTAATCTCTTATTTGTAAGACCTGGTGACACTCAGTTTAGTGTCCAAAGCTAAACTGTGCCTTAAGTAGTCAGCTGTCAACCTCCTACTCTTGGAGGAAAGGAAGAAAAAAAAAAGGCAATTTCAGCTTTCAGCTACAAAAAACTCATTCTATATATTTGATGAGGACTTAAAAAAGGAAGAATAAATGGAAGAGAATCTTTCCCATGTTAGTAGTAACATTAAAAAAATATACAATAAATAAGTAACCTCCTTGCAAATAAAGGGGTTTAAATAAATAAAGGGAAATAAATATATCCTTTATACTGTGGCATAACTTGTCTTTAATAAGGCACAGTCAGGGAATACAATACTGCATTCAGCACCAGAATATTATCCAAAAAATTTTCATGTATTTAACAAACACTATCTGGTGATGGAAGCTGGTTCAACTGGAGTTAGATTTTTGCATTTACGTGGCATCTGAAGAACTGCAGCTGCAGAGAAAAGCTTAAAGGGCTGTGAGCATGCATGACTATTTCAATTCATCCTCCTGCACTGAGGTCTTTATGATGGGACTGCAGAAGGAAGAGGAGGGAAAGGAATGCAGGAAAAGGGAGTAGACAACGAAAGAAACAGGTCATAGTAGAATATATAGATACATTACTGCACTTCCTTCTTAGGAGGATTGTTCAGCATCCTGAATCAGGTAATTAATACACAATTATGCAACAGTTTCAGTAACCTGACTGTACTGCTGCTACAGTCAGAGTGGAACAAGGGAGCGGGAGGTCTAAGAGAGACCTCCAGTTCGTGTCTCATGAGCTACCAGCTGACACCATTCAGCACAGACACACTGGCACGCACTAGCAAGAGCCGTGCAGTGGAAAGTGTGAGCCCATTCTGCTCGTGACTGGCACAGCATGGGGAAGGGGGAATAGATATGACTGTGGAAATACGAGGAGAGAGAAAGGGTGTGAGAGAAGCAAGCAAGGCTGAAAGCTAACAAAAATAAAATAGTTTTGCTAATTTTGGCTCAGTGTGGTTTTTTTCCATGCGTGCCAGTGTGAGGTGCCTCCACACAGAACCAATCTAGGGCTGTGAGGGAAGTATAAAATACCTTTCTCCTTCAGCATCCATCTCAAGTGATTTTTGATATTGGTCTTTGTGACTAGGGTAAGCAGATGACCAAAAGATCCAGTCAAATATCTAATCTTTTATCAACCCAAAGATACAGCCTTTAGATATTTACCTGGATAGTCTGAAACAAAGAAATTCTGGAGGTGGGTGAAACTCACATATAAACATGGTATGTTTATACCTATTACTGAGTTCTTCATATTCCTGCATACTATTATGACCTTAAATAAAATCTATTTGGTTTTTGTGTATGCAGAACAGATTGGCATTTCTCTTATAATTTCTCCTGGTACTGTCATAGCTTCAGAAGAAAACTATCTCTCTTGTGTAAGTTGCAAGTCTTGAAAAATTAATAATTATAGCAGTGTTTTTCCCCCTGCTGTTCTGAAACTGAAGAGAACAACCAGGAAGTGCATCAGGTACTGGATAGAAATAGACCAACTCATATTTTCATAGCACTCCTGAGTCAATTCCCCTTCCATTTCAGTGGAGCATCAAGGCATCACAACAAAACACTGAGAATGCAATTGTGACAATAAAATTAAAATGAGAACATAATAATAGCAAGTATGAATGCACACATGCAAAATCTGCTCATTTGGTGGGAAATGTGCTTTCCCTCGTGACTCATTCACCTGTGCCTCCAAATGCCTGTAAACGGGATGGGCTGGTTAGCTCTCTGCTCTGTACAACACTTTCAGCAGGACTGTCAGACCAGCTGCAAGTCTGTTGTGATTGCAGAGAGATAGGGCCTATGTCTGCGGCAGAGCTCTTCACCCATTAATCCGAATATCTGCTCCTTTCTGATGCAAAGTCAGCATTTAGATTCTTAATTTTTCATTGTGATGAGTTTTTTAAAATGTTGAAATCTGAATATCCTGCTGCCAAAAACTTCCTCCCCATCACTGCCAGCATAATGCCTTAAGCACCTGATTTCATATGGTGAGTACCAGGATGACCACTCACAACAGGGCCAGGAGCTGCACATCGAGTAATGGGCCCACAGGGACGCTGCACAGATCGTGGACAAATACTCACACACAGCAACTAGGAAACCTGAAAAGTCAGATTTGCTGCTTCTGGTCTGCAGTTTATCACACTCATTGAAGTTCAAATATTTGGCAGGTATTTTATCACATTCAAAGTAGTCTAGAAGGTTTTTAAGTTAAATTTTTCACCTTTATTTTTGATAGTTGTTTCCCCTTCTTACCTCCTCTTACTCCAGGGAGTACCCTGAACTACCCCAAAATGAAACAAATCACTCTTAAATTAATCCTTGCTGTTATATTTTGCTTTAATTTCGAACGATTAAAGTCACTGTATCTGTTTCTCTAGTTTCAAATCCCCTAAACCAAATCCCAAAGTAAGAGAGAAACAGCTACTCCTTTGCTTATTTCCTCACGTGCAACCTTAAAGGCTTCAGATACATTTCATCAAGGCAGCATGCTTTGCCTGCATTAAGTGGATTTAAGCTTTAAAGAACCAATTCTCTAATCTGTACATATCTATTTCACTCTCTGTCATTACTTGTAAACTGATCTCAAGCTTGAGCTGATCTCCTCTGTGTTTCTCTGTAAAGAGAGATGCAAAGCTAGTGTTTAACAATGCTGCCACTGTTACAGTATCTCCTGCTTATAAACTGTCCGGTATCAATTTGAAGTGGCCCAGTGGTTTCTTTAATCCTCTGATTAAGTGTTTCCAGGATAACATTTCAAAAGGTAGCAAAGGTCATGTCATTAATATACAGGTACATGGGCCGTGCACTCACTGCTCTCACTCCAACCCAACATGAAGAGCAGGCAGCCTCATCAACAAGCAATGCATGCAAATATCTTGTTCCACACAAGGAATTGATTGTTCTTCTCCTGCACATTGATTTTACTGCAGTGCAAGCCTCAGACATCCATTTTGAAATATTCTGAGAGCTGCAACAGGCAACATCCCTTCCTAAAAACTTTTGCTTGCTAAAACTACTCCTTTAATTGTATGTATAAATCTTTTTTAAAAGAAATATCAGATGCAAAGTTAAAATTTAAACAAGCTATGACAACACATTATGTACCTGTCATACAGAATTGTCTTACACAAAAGGCAGATGCTGCACAGTTACTTTGCTGACGCATGATCAGGTACACATATTGCATGAGGAGGCAGGGCAGTCAAAAAAAGAAACATTATTAATACCTTGGGAAAATATATTCCTGCTTTTTCTTCATGCCCTCTTGATTATAAAGAGGATAGAGAGAAAGAGTCAGACTGTTGTCTGTGTTTTTAACAGGACTTTGTGTTGCTCTGCTTGACCTGCAGATATCTCGGTTGTCCTGCAACAAAATTCACTGTGATTGTAAAAAGAGCTTTGAAAGAACAATGCAAGGATCAACCAGATCTTATTATTCTAGATAAGAATTGATGCATCTTAAGAGGAAATAATAAAATTCAGAGTATCTCTTTTTAAAATGCTTTCATTAGAAAATAACATTCATTTTTTCTGAGTTTAAATGACGAATCAGACACCAAGATCTGAAAAAGTTAATATATAAATAGCATGCACAGGAGAGCACACACTGAGTGAACAAGAGGAAAAAGTTGCTTTAGACACTGCTTTTTCACTGAGTCACGTGATTTTGAAAGAGCCTCATATTCTTCATTCCCTACCTTTAAAATTGAGTAAAATGGATCAAATTTTTCTATTCTCTGTTTGGAAGTTTCTTTTGAACTAAAGTGAACATGTATGAGTTTTAGATAGAAAAATATCTGCTGAAAAGTCTCGAAATCCCTAAGTCCTCTCCCTGAACACATATATGATTCAACCTCAAAAATCACTTGTGTCTAATTCCAGTTGGTATACAGTATACTTTTCTGATTGTTCTTAAAAAGTACATGTTTTCTTTTCTTCTTTATCAGCCATTTTGCGCCTACTGGGACCTCAGTGTCTCAGAGGTTTCTGGGATTGTCTGCCACTGAGAAGCAAAAACTGGAATATTTCTGTTACAGTAATTTTTCCTGAGGCAGAATGACATTGTCAAAGATGTCCTGCTAAATTCCTTGCTGGTCTGCAGCTTTATGTCTTGAAATTGGCATTGTGTTGAGTGGTTTTAGTAATATATTTTCTTTTAATTTTGTAAATGGTGAATTTATTGTGTAAATTCTACATTTCTGCTGTTCTTTCTGTATTTTTATATATTCTTTCTAATACACGCTGGATTTGCTTTTCACTATTATAAAGCTGAGTTCAAATTTTTGTTTCTGTATCGTATAGCATGTTCCTATGTAAATAATGTGTCAAAATACAAGCAATATTTAACTGCATTACACTTTAGTAGAGTAGGCAGTATTTAATACAGTGTTGTAACCCGTTGTGTGACTTTACTGAAACAACTTTTACTAGCATCTACAATAAGATTCCTAGGACTCACAGTTTGCGTCATATTTCTGCAATGTGTTCTCCAGACTCTGTGCACAGTTGTAACATCCTAAAATACAGCAACAGTGAGAGGAGTGTAAGAAAATCAGCCTTTAAGGATTCAGATTCTCTTTCTAGTCACTAGCCTTTTTCAAAGCAAAGCAAATGTCTATCTTTGTAAAGCAGTCCAAAACTCACATGTTTAGGGATGGTTGTATGAATGTTTGAGAATAGAAAAAGAAAAGAAATTTTTGTGTCTGCCCACATCCAACATAACACTCAGGTTGAGAGAATTCTGAACCTGTATGGAGTGTCCTGGAACTGAATTATGAATCATAGAGTGTCTTGAGCTGAAAATTGTAAGTTTACCGATTTCCAGTCCACTAGGACCTTTCCAGATTCCCAGGATCATCCGAAAATTTATTAGAAAAGCCTCAGCATGACATCAGCCAGCTGTTTGAGCCAGTACAATTTCTGGGCTGCCCTTTTACCTATTCGAAATGCTCTTTTTACTGTCACCCACAGTTCTGGTCCTCTTCAACTCCAATTGACTTTCAGCTTCTTGAATTTTCTCCCTGCAGTGGTGGTCAGTATCTCTGTATTCCTCCCATGTCACGTGATCTTTCCTCCACTGGACGTAGATTTTCTGTTTCACACCTCAGCTCCAGAAGAAGGTGCCTGCTCTGTCAAGCTGGCCTTTTGCCCCACCTGCTTGATTTCAAATATTTTGGAACTGCCTGTTCCTGTGTCCTTAGGAGGTGGTATCTAAAAAGTGATCAGCACAGATGGACCCCGACACCTTCTAAAGTATCTTTCCAGGGACCTCACCCAATTGCTCCCTGAGCAATCTGAAGTCTGTTCTCCTCATGTCCAGAGCTGGCATTTTGCTAGCACTTTATCTCCTGTCACCAGAGATTTTAAACTTGATTGCTACACGGTCACTGTGGCCAAGATGGCCACCACTCACCACTTCACTCATAAGACCATCTCTATGAATAAGGAACTGTCTTGGGTTGAGCGTATGACGCAGTTTTGTTATCCCATATCGCTGCTTTATACTAAACATGAATTCTGTGCCTCTGACTCAATTCCAAGAAGTTTCAAGGACAAACACGAATATTCCCGTGCTGGGACTCAGATGGGTTTGCTTTGTTTTTTTTTTTCTTCACTCACTCACTCCTAAGCTCTCAGCTCTGCCACAGGCAGCAGTGAAGAGAGAGTTGGGGTTTTTTTTCCTTTTTTTTGTTTTGGCCAGTTTTTTCAGCTCTGTTTTTTTTCATGGGAGAGAGAAGGAAAGCAAATTTTTTTTTTCCTTCTCGGGATCTTTTTTTTTCTTTTTCCCTGGAACTGCTTTTCAATCGAGCTCGGATCCAGGACAGAAGGTCATCTTAGCGCTGGCATCGCCGGGACGAGGGGCCCTGCCTCAGCCCATCAGCAGGGGACCACGCCAAGGACTCTGTACTTTACACAGGTTTCTCCATCGCAAGTAGTTTATCATTTAATATTGTTCATTTATTTCCTATACCTTGTAAATAAAACAGGTTTTTTTCATTCTACCTCTAAGGAATTGCCTCTGTCCGGACCTCATGGGGGAGGGGTGGCTAATAGTCTACCTTCCCCCAAGAGGGCATTTTCCTCCTCATATTGTCTCAAACCAGGACATCAACAAATCGACAAGAGCACCTTTCATCGTTGTCTCCTTCGGTACCTGTACCATGAATCATAGAATCATACAATGGTTAGGATTGGAAGAGACTTTAATCACCTTGATCCAACTCCCTTGCTCTAGGTGGGAACACTCAAAATGCCATCCAGCCTGGCTTTGAACACATCCAGGGATGGGGCAGCCACAGCTTCTCTGGGCAACCTGTGCCAGGGCCTCACCACCCTCACAGCAAAGAATTTCTTCCAATATCTGATCTAAACCAACTGTCTTTCAGTTTGAAGCCTCCCTATCACTACACAAGGAGTCCCTCTAACAGCTCTCTTGTAGGCCCCCATCAGGTACTGGAAGGCTGCTATAAGGCCTCCTTGGAGTCTTCTTTACCCCAGACTGAACAATGCCAATTCTCTCAGCCTTTCCTCATAGGAGAGGTGTTCCATCCCTGTAATCATCTTCATGACCCTCTTCTGGACCCATTCCAAGAGGTCTATGTCCTTCCTCTTAAATTATAATCCAGGTGTTTTGAGGATTTTCTGGACTTGCTTATACTACCTCAAGTGTGTTTTTCCCAGTTAATATCTGGCAGGTTGAACTGTCCTATAAGGGTGGCTGAATTAGAGGTCTCCCTTAGTTCCTTTAAAGAACAATTCACCAGTGTTGTCATCCTGGCTCTGTTGTCCATTGCCGCTTCTTGCACCTTTTCAGGATCAGGAACGGAGCAGGGGGAGCGAGGTCTGGGTGCAAGGCAGCCTTCCAAAAAGCGTCCCTCGTGGAGCTGCCCTTGGGGGGTTCGCAAACCCTGCTCATGTACCCAGCACTCCCTGCAGGGTGGGTGCAGGCACACACACACACTCACGATCCTAGAGAGCCGACAGAGACATAGAGGCAGGAGGGGTTCTCTGTATGGGGTTCTGAGATGTCTAATGGGGATCCATACACAAAGAAATCCAGGGACAGAGAACCCTGAGGCAGGGTCTTACAGTGGGTTTTATATGGGGGTAAAAAGGGGACGAGAGAGCATCAGGGTCCAGTGGGGGGAGGGTCCAGGGGCAGTACATAAGTGGGGTGATGTGGGGAGAACCAATTGAGGAGGGAGAGGGGAGGAGAAGGGGAGCCAGAGCCAATGGGACACCGAGGGAGAGGGGACTTTCCAAGGGACTTTCCAGAACAGGGCAGGGCAATTAACACAACCGACAAGGGGGATTAACATAAAGGGGTGCACACCAACCAGGAGATGAACCATTACCTAGACTTAGGGAGAGAACTAAGGCAAAACCATAGGATACACCAAAGCGGGGAGAATCTTGCAGCAGCGGCAGATTTAACGCACAGCAACAGTCCATAGCTCCCATGATGACATCTGCATTATTTGCTTGTCCTTATCCAGAGGCTCTCAACTGGGCCATTGCCAAATGTGAGCTCCACACATTCCAGCCCCTCCATTACACGCACCACCACCCCATCACCACCATCCCCACTGCATCTTCAGCTCTACTATCCCTCCTGAAGAGACTTTCAACAAGGCACTCCATTCACGGGAGTCATCCCTCCAGGGATGCCAGCGATGCATCTCAAAGACTTGTTCCTGTCTTGCTTGTTTCTCAAGCTGCACCTGTTGATGTAGAAACATTTCAAGTGTGGGTCAATGCAGCCAACACCTCATGGAGCAGACTGAAGGGTCTCACTAACATGTAGTTCTCAAACTTTGGTGTACCATCCTATTTTTTATTATTGGCAAATCTGGTTTTGTTCCTTTCCCCCTTTCAATCTAGTTTAAAATTCTATTGATAAGTACTTCTAACTCCTGTACAAAAACCCTTTTGCCCCTCTGAGAAAGGTGCATCCCACCAGGTGTGAGTAGACCTGGCATTGTGTAGATCATTCCATGATCAAAACCCCCAAAATTTGGCCAATGACACCAGCTTTGAAGTGGCATCTTGATCTGTTGGATCTGCCCATTCCTTTCAACATTCTTTGCTGCTGTTGAAAGGAATGAGGAAAACTTTACCTGTGATCCTGGTCCTTCAAAACAAACCACCCAAGGCCCTAAAATCACTTTTCATTTCCCAACCAGTTATGGAAAGACTGGAACAGCAGTAAGTTAAAGAAATAGTAGGGGTATAATAAGGTGATAGTGGATTTTTGTATCAACAAGGTAAAGCTACAGCTCTGTCTGGAGTCGTAACAGAGTAACAGATTAATGTAAATTAGAGTGAAGCTTTTAGAGAGAAGTTCACAAGAGTTCAAGCCTGCCTCTGAAAGCTCGTGTAATACTGCCCTCATTTCTGCATACACCAGTGCAATGAGCCGGTTCTAGGAAATGTCTGCAAATTTAGGCCTTGAAGAAAAAGCTAAACAGTTTGATGTGTTGTAACTGACTACAAACTTCCTCTTCCTATTTTTTTAACCTCTCTTACTCTCCTTTAAACCATAAGAGTGTCAAGTCAAAAATTAATCCCAACTCCAGGCAGTGTTAGAAATGTCAAGCTTAACGGCACCTCAGCCATACGGGGTCTCAGCTCTTGTTTCAGCTTGTAATAGCCTGAGTTCTGGTACAGTTAATATGTGCTAGACATACATGTTATAAGAAATCACTGTTCCAGTCTCATCTTTTTTCTCTCCTCCCTCTCTTTTCTCCTAAATTGCAGCAATTTTGATTGGAAATAAGACCAAACATGGGATGAATGTGGAACAGTAGCAGAAAATGGGGTAATGTGCTTTATTTATCTCCATGAGGAATTACTGTATGTACTTAGAGATTATTATTTTAAAATTGACATTATCAGTAGTTGCAGTGTGGGGTTTTTTTTCTGGTGATAGAAGCCTCACTCTGGTACAAGAAGCAGCTGTTTTTGGTGGGGAATGTCACGATGTTTCCTCCCCCAAACCAAATAAAAGCACTTTGGAACACTGGACATAGGAATAGTACACAAAGTCCATAGTACCCAAACAGCTATAGCTGCACCATATACTCCAAGTTGGAGAATTTTGTTATTTTTGGCAACTTGTTCAGAGATTGCTTGCTGCTTTGCACCTCCTCTTCAGGCAGGAACAGAGCGAGGGGGGACGAGCCCAAGGTGCACCGCGACCTTCCAAGGAGCGTCCCCCTCAGAGCCGCTCTCGGGGGGCTGCACACCCCGGCACACGCACCAAGCACTCCCCGCTCGGTGGGTGCAGGCACGCACACACACTCCAGAATCCAGCAGGCGTAGGAAAGGACGGAGGCGAAGAGGT
>WBMZ01013631.1:0-19607 GCA_013400975.1 Atrichornis clamosus
GGCGGGCCGGGGCGGCCGCGGGGTTTTAGGGCCGGCGGGAGGCGGCACCGCCCGCTGCCTGGTGCCGGCGTCGTGCGGCCCTGCCCGCCATGGAGGTCGTGTGGGCGGCGGGGCAGGTGGGCGCGCTGTGGCTGGCGCTGGTGCTCGGGCTCATCGTGCTGCCTTCAGCGCTGGGCATCTCGCTGGGCATCTCCGAGGCCTATATGTGGGTGCTGGTGAAGACGCTGGAGGTAGGCGGGGGCTCCGGGGAAGGGGTGTCCCCGGCGCGGTGTCCCCTGCGGGGGCTGGGCCTCGCTCCGCTTCCCTCGGCTGGCCCGGCACGGCTCCCTCTGGCCGGAGGGTGGGCGGGAGTGGGTGTCCCCCAGGAGCGTCTGTCCCGTCGCCGTGGGCAGCGATGGCTGGAGAGCAGAGCGGGTGGGCACGTCCTGCCTGGCATCAGCTGTGCCGCGTTGTGGTTTCGGGCTTAAAGCCCTGGGGCAGAACTCGAAATCTGTATTAATTTAGTGGCAGTAAAGGCTCTGGAGTGTGCACCTTGAACCCGCGGGGCAGCGGAATAAGTAAACCTTGTCACCTAAGGCTGTGCCGTGGCCTGGGCGAGGCTGTCACTGCTTGGTGGCAGCTGTTCCCCAGCTGGGAGAATGATGCCGGGTCAAGCTGCTGCAGCGTGTAAAGGTCTGGCACCAAGCCCGTGCCTGTGACCGCAAGTGCTGGGAGTGCCGATGCTCAGAGATACGCTGACTCGCGTCCAAGTTGACCGTGTCCAGCACCTCAGTTGCCACCTTCCCCTAAATTCTCTGGGATAGCCAGTTTCTCGCAGAGGAACTGCTTTCTACATGGGGCATATTTTATATTTGTGTGAAACCCCTCCTTCTGAAGCTCTCTGGTAGTGGTGAGGAAGAGTGTTTTTAAATTGCTGGTGGAAATGATCGGAGTTAAATCTTTATTATGCTTTTTCCAAAGAGGAGGGGCACACAAACCAAAGAAACAGTTGTAAGGAGGAAAAGTGAAATGACTCACAGCAGAGTCAGTGGCCATGCAATATACAGCAGTATGTGACTATGGAAACTTGATTTTGTCTAATTTCATCTTGTTCTTCATGGTTTTCAGGCTAATCTTGTTCATGTGCTTCAGTGCCTTCGAGATCCTTGGTGCCTGGCTAAAAAAATCCTGCCTATTAAAACAGCATCTATTAAATGCATCTAAAGTTAAAATGTTTTAAGGCTTTTGGGTGAGAATGAATCTGCTTGAAGTACTTTTGGGGCTGTGAATGGTATCAGCATAACTGTTAAGGGGAGAAGATGCAGTTCTTACTGGAAAAAGGTTTTTGAATAGCAGAAGCCAAGAAGATGAAGGTCACACTGGCCTGAGGCAGCAATCCAGATAGCCTAGTGAGATAGTCTTGTTTGGATGACTTGCCTTCACCTGTGATTAACCACAATTTGCATTCCTTATTCTTAGATCATTAATCATTATTTTTTAGCGTCATCAAATGTTGCGACAAGACGTGACTCAAAATATTTTGTGCAAAAGTGTGGAGAAGTATCTCATGGCATATTGACAATGGTTAATTGCGAGAACTCTTCTGTTGCCTAAGGGAGGAAAAAATGACTTATCTTGAGAATTGCCATTGCTTTTGCATGAAATACTTTCTGGAATTACTTGCTGCTCAATATATTAAAAATGATATTAATACATAGTTATATTGAACATAAATATTACATAAAATACTATATATAAAAGATAAGCCAATGAGAAATTGGGAAGTGTTCTGAGGAGAAGAGTTAGCTAAGTTGGACTTGCTGTGGGAGAGTGAAGCAGCTCAATCCATCTAGGCATTCTGCTTATCTCAACTTAGCCTTGCTTTGCCTGTGAATTCTTTGTCCTCAGAATACTCGCATGGGGAGAATCCCTGAAAGGAAGTGGTTTATTGTGGAATGTTTCCTGTTCCTTGTCTCACAGGTCAGGCTTGGTTAGAAGCCTGACAGAGACAGGCTGATTGTCTGCCAGCCAGGTCCAAGCAGCACCTGCAGGAGCACCTGAGGATATGTGCTGTTGCCAAAATTATGTTAACAGTGGAAAGTGCTAAATACCTAGCTGCTAGCTGGGTGTCTGAATCTTCCTGGGACGTTGAATCGAGTGTGCATGTTTTCTCTTGAGAAGAGTTTTCTGGCTATGGGGAGTCATAGGGTGCTGCAGTCTTTGATGGCTGAGATCTTTTCCAGCACAGTATAACTTCCTTAAGCTTCCTCTTCAGCTTCCAGGCCTGGTTCTCCCCAGGCCCTCTTCCTTGTCCCTTTCCCAGGAGGAGGGTGGGTCCTTGGGCCTGCAGAGTGTTCAGTCAGGATGCTGCTACTGCCTGCATTGCCTCTTTGATGGGCTGGCTTGCAGGAACTGTCTGCAGAGTGGTGGCTGTTTGTGCATCCCAGCTGAATACCAAGTTGCTCCCTGGCTTTTCGTGTTTATATCGCACATGTTGGCGTAGAGGGAGGACACAGTGACTGTGTGGTTTGTCTCTCACATGGCATATGTTGTCAGGTAACAACGTCTGCTTTATTAAAGCTAATCTGTTGTGAGGGTTCAAGTCTGCCCCTGGTTCAGGGAGTCTACAGTTTGCTGTGGTACCTCTGCTGGTCCACTGTCATGTCAGATAGAACAAGACATCCGAGAATGAGTCTGTGGTGTTTGGGTCTTGTGTAGGCTGTGGGATGGAACAAGTTGAAAATGATAGGGAACTTGTGCTTGAATTTTTTCCTGCCAATAAAAAAAACCCCAACTTTTTCTGCTTGTCTCAGGAGGGCAGAAGCTTGTTCCCAGTGCGGCAAGCATGATCCAAGAAAAGGGAGGGGAAAGCTCCTTTTAGGAACAAAGTGTTTTTGTACTTTGGCCATCTGACATTTCTGACAAGGGACATCAGCTGGCACACAATAGCTTTTTCTCTAGGCTGAGCTGCCTCAGCAAGGCACCTCCTCCTAAGCAAAATGCAGCATGTACAGAGGAGGATGTGCTTCTGTTGGTTTGCATTTGACCCTGAAGTACTGCACTAGGGATTATTAGCTTTATATGGAGTATATGGGTGTATTTTTTCCTATGTAATTACATTTTTTAACTTTTGCTAAGGGGAAAAAGTGTAGAAAGTTGTGACCAGTTGTGCTAGAGAAAAGAAGTACAGCAGGCAGGCCACTTACTATTAGAAGCCTGCTTCCCCCATCGCATGGGTATTCCTTAAAGTACATTAACTTGCTTTTGAATTGCCTTACCAAACTCAGCAGACTTTTAGGAAGTTGCCCATTTCTGTCTGTGACTCTCCTTCCAGTGTTAATAGAAGGATTTCTGGCACCATGTTAGTATGGCTTTTAAAAATGTGGGAGTACTGCTGCAAAAACATCTCCAGCAGCTGTTTTCCCCTATGAGGAGCTAGTCTGGGCTAGTCACCTGCCAAGGCTGATGCTTGTGAAATCACTTGCCACAGAAATCTTTCCTACTGCTGAAATGCTGGGGACTGCCTCTTGCAGTCATCGCAGCATGCTGCATTTCCCCCTGTTTGTTTTTCAACACCATCACATAACTTCCAATTTTAAATTCAGTCCATCTTTGTCTCTGGGTCTCAATTTTCCTCTATCTTAATCCACTGCCTGTTTTGTGAGCTTTAATATGAGCTGAGGCCGTTGAGGCCCCATGCCATTCAAGCTGTCTCGCCAAGCACTGGAGAAATTCAGCCTTTCAGAAAGTCTTTATCTTTCATTAAGGCCCATAGAGCAGCCACTGTCACAGAGTATCGGTTTCTCTATTTCCATGAATCTGTGGATCTCGAGGACTGGTTTGGGCTGTGTGTCTATATATTTGGCAGCTGTGATGAGCCCTGAGTGAAGATCTCTGCATGATGGATTGCAGCTCACCTAGTTAAGTTCTTTGGAGTTTTTTGGGGTGTGCCTAGCTGCCTGAGACAGTGGGGTTGCTATCAGCAACACTTTGTACAGACTGCCCTGCTTGCCCTTTCTAATGGGAAAAATTTCTTGTATTTTTTAAACTGTGTGGGGTATAATACTTGTGAAATATTAAGAAATGAGAGCCTGAGGGAAGTGAGGTCTTTAGGTCACATTTGTGTCAGGAAACAAACAACCTGGCTATTAAATAACACATTGTCTATTTTTGGACTAATGGTTTGTTGATGACTGCAAGCCCTTTGGATGCACTACTCCTGCAATCTCTCGAGGCTCTTTGTGGGGGCTTGCAGTGAGCAGAGCGGGCACTTCTTGTGTGGTTGGTTTTGCTGGCTGTAATGTACAGCAGATGCTTGCAGCCGTAGGTGTTTTTCATGTCCTGTAACTGATCCATCGGGGTTTAATAGCGGCCCCTTGTAACAGAAGTAATTTCTGATGGCTCATCTGCCCTGCAGGGAATGTGCATTTGCTAGACAAGAGTGCAGCACTATTCAGTAGCTGGAGGTTAAGCCCGAGTTCCCTGTGTTGCAGATGATCGTGGCAATACGAATGGACCTAGATGTGAGAAAAATATATATACACCTGTGGGGAAAAAAAGGACCTTTCAGTGCCCGTGGTCAGACTGGAGATTGTGGCTGTGCAGGGCAGGTGGGATGGGCTGCTGTGTCCTGTCCTAGGTATGCCAGGCGGCAGCTTCTTCCCATGAGTCACCCTCAGGATTGTGTGTGGTGCCGCGTATAAGGGTGGGGAAGGGAAAAGGAGACGTAAGCTGATACACAGATGAATCATTGTGGGTTTTGACTGTTGCTTCTGTAACTCTGTGGCCTCGGCAGCAAGCTTTGCTGACTAATGTCATTGCACAGTGTCAGTGAAGGCCTCTGTCTGTGTAATTGGTATCCTTCAAGGACTGCTGGGCAGAGGAGGATCAGAGAGCTCTGAAGTGAGAGAGGAACTGAAAGCTGCCAGCTCAGATGGTGATGAGAAGCACGTCAGCCTGATCCGAATGATGCACCCTTGTTTACAGGGTTCAGACTGACTTTTGGAATAGTATTTGAGCAAATTTTACGCAGAATCTGGATGTAAATCCCGGGCTTCTATTAACCTAGACCCCTCAGTCCTTTGAAGGCCTTTATGCATGTTTACCAAAAATTTAAAAATCCAGGGTCTTTGCACATAAGTAAGTTTGGCAGAGCTGGGGGTTGCCCTCTGCTGTGGTTGCATCACTAATTAATGTACCATATTCCAGGTCAACAACTCTTATCTGAAACTGCTCTCAATTTCACAGCATGTGAACACTGTTGATAAGCAAATGCTGTTAAAGAAAATAACAGCAGCTGTATTCAGAGCTTGCCTTGAAGTAACAGTTTATGAAGCTGGTGTAAAAGAAGCTTCTTGGCATTTCTTTTTCTGATGCCCTTGGTGTTAGCCTGTAAAGCTGGACTCTTTATTGCTCTTTGGATACCTGTCCACCAGGAAGGTGGTACTATGCAACTCATGCGTGCAGAAGAATTTGGAAAGATCCTTGGAGGCAGTGCCAAGGATGTCCCATCAGAATGAGAAGTGCGTGGAAGATGAGAGAGGACCTTTTGCCCTCACTCGGAAATGATTGCTTCTCGTGGTGGTGATGGTGTCCTCGCCTCACACAAAACAGCCCAATAATTGGCATGCAGATTTTGCTGTGTTAAATAAGGTAGCATTGTGTGGGAGGTGCTATGTAATGTTTCTGTTGTTATTGAGGTTTGGAGAGATTCCAAGGAGGAGTGCTCACCTAAACTAACATATAAACTTTTGGCTCTGATCTGACAGTGCCTTTAAATAGAGGAACACCAGAGGTCTGTCTCCGTATGACTGCAGATTTTCGTCCTCTCTCCCTTCTGAATCATCGTCAAACATTGCTATTAAGCCAGAGGTGATGTAAAGGTGGTAAATGAGGTGAAAGGCCAAGTCCCATCTGTTAGGGGAACAGGGCAACACTGAAATGTTCATTGTTACTTGGCTTTTGATCCCAGCAAAGAATCTTCAGCTGTGCTTTCATGAAACAACATGTCAAGCTTGGCTCTGGAGAAAGTTGGACCTCAGAGGCAAAAATGGTACATTATTTACAGGAGAGAGCAAAAGCCCTTCCTAACTCCAGATGAGACAGTTGCCAAATCGACAACTCTCTTTTTCAAGTACTGCACAAGTCCTCTGTGTATGGCAGTTGCTTAGTAATGCATAAGTGAAATTGATCTTTTGGCCATTTTGGATGTTTTTTGAGGTGCTGATAAATTAGAGGCCTTTCCTAGGAGGATGAGGAAGGAGACCTTTTCAGTGGAAAGCTGATATTTTCCTTGCCTAGTGAAGTGTGGTATCTTTAGGTTCTGCATTGTGTGATTAAAGCATCCAAGCTATTTTGTTGGCAATTGGAATGCTGAAATTTCAAAATCAGACTTGTGGTGATGTTTGTAGTTCTGTGATCATGCTGTTTTCTAATTTTATGTTTCAATGGGTAATCCCAGCTGCAGAAGTGCTTTTAATCTGTTCAGGAGCCTGATTTTTTTACTTATTTCCCAAAGCTGCTTAAAGAATTTCAACTAAAAACTTAGGTCCTGCACCAAGGTACTTGAGAATGCCTGCTCAGCACCAGCTGGTAGAAGACACTTAGATTTGTGTCAGTGTTACTGATAGATCCAAAAAACCTGCCAGTCTTCATTTTTGCTCATTTCCTGAGTAGAATAGAGGTTATGGCTTATAATTGTTTCATGCTTTTTGAACTCTAATACACAAACACATTATCTTCCCCTCTGTGGGATGGATCAGCTCACATTGTGATAGCTCTTTGTAGCATAAAGTTGTCCTTCAGCAAAGGAACCAGCTGAGACAGCGATGGGTGGCACATATCCCTAGCTAGCAGGAAGGAAGGGAAATTACCCACGTTGCTGCATGCGGTGTCTCTCTTGTTTCCCAGCCTGGATATAAACATGGTTTTCACTTGATCCATGTTCAGATTGTGGCTTTGCTGATAGTGCCTTTATTTCAGATGCCTGAGAATGTGAAAGAATTGGATGTGAAGTAAAAATTTTATTTCTTGCTCCTTAGTTGCTAGAATATGCATAGAATTTGGAAATCTGATGGATTGAGGAAAGAAGAAAGCTGACATAGAGAACTTAAAACTTGTTTACTGTAGCGTCTGGTAGATGTGGGTTCTTAGGAATGCCCAAAGGTCTCCTGACCAAGAGGGAGAGCTGGTCTCATCATTGCCTATTTTATTAAGTGTGCTTAAATCTCCTGTGAGACCTGGTATGGAAAGTAAAACTGCCCCAGCTATTGACTTTTGGAGCACAAGTCAGCTGTCCCCTGGAACACTCTGCAACCTTTGTACAAGATGCCATGCTGGTGTCAAGCTTGTGGCAGTGCTCCCATCTCCTGGGAAGGCACGGGTAGAGGGCAAAGGGAACTGTCCTCTCCAGTCCTTCTCTTTCCCACTGTTCCTCCATCCCCCAGGTGGGCTGCTGCACCTTTCTGGAGTTAGATGAACCTGTGGAGCAAAGGTCAGGCCACTTAGGGAGAAAGAATGTGCTTTTCTGCATAGGGCTCATAAATGCATCTGAGCAGCAGAAACTGACTTGTTATGTGACCCTGAAATTTTTCTCTACACTGGGGAGAGTCCACTGCCTCCTTTGCGCAGCAAAATGTCAAAAGATACTGCAGTACAGGAGGATGTTGCAAGCTTTTGAGCATTACAAAGGCATATCTCAATAACCTGTGTCCTCACGGTGTGTGCTGAGGCTCAAGCTTTTTGACACTGCCTGCATGAATCATAACTGCAGGATTTCTGTAGCAAGAACTTTGTGAAGGGATTGTTGCATGCTCTTTCTGAGCACCAAAGTGTTCTTCCAGGTTTTGATTACCCCATTGCGAGGATCTGAAAGATGAAAACTAATTTTCTCTGCTAGTGTGTATGGCTGAGACCATTAGTCAAATGTGCTCTGTCTCTTTCATGTGATAAGTAACTTATCTCTTTGTTTGTGGAGACTTTAATTCGTTGAATACAGGGGTTCAAGTCTGGCCAGCATGATCAAATCTGGTCAGAATGATTGTGTAAATGTATTTGTGGTCCCTCTGCACCCCCAAATCTATTGCATAGAAGAAATGTAGAAATGACAGTGCTGTGAATAGTTCCTTCTCTGAACAGTATTTTGGTTTGGTGTTTCCCAGAACTTCTATGGCCACAGCACTGCTGGGAGTGATGTGTAGCCAGGAAGTACTGGGTTATTCCTACAGTTAAAGTTAGTTCCTGGAAGAGCTGTTGCCTTAGCAGCAGCAGAAGTGAGAAAATGAGTATCTGTGTTGGCAGGGTAGGTTGTGATTCAGCAAGACTGATACAGTAAGCAGTACTGGCTCTTTCTGGCAAGTTATGTGGTGGAGATACTGCCATGCGTCAGGACGCTGACCTTTCAAAAGGGAACTGCATCTCCAAATTCCCCACAGCTCATTTGGAGGGGAGACGTATAAAATGCAGGGTTTAACATTGGGCTTGGTCTTTCCTGTGCAGACCAGCAAGCACCATCTGTACATTCTTTAAAAAGTATGTCTTTGACACTGCTTAAGTTACTATGGTTTGAACAGGATAATATCGTCATCTTTTGATATGAGCTCATTTCTGCCAGGTCACCTGTCTGTCTTGAAAATGCCTGTTATAACAGTGTTCCTAGAAATAGTAAGAAATCTTGTGGAGGAGGAGTTGCTGTGCATAATGGGGAGTCAGAGAGTCACATTTCTTTGTCTGAGCTTTCCATTCCTTAAGAAGGCTGCCAATTAGGGAAAGGAAGGATCCAGGCCGGAAGGGCTACTCTGTTATCAGACTTCAGGGTGGAAAAAGGATTATAATTGTTAACCCAGTAAAAATGAAGCCTGAGATAGCAGGCTGTATTGAAGCTCTCTGTGGAACTGAGTCAGGTGAAGGTCAAGAAAGGTCACAAAATCCTTTTGGCCTGAGAATAGGTTAAACTGGCCCTGGCCTCATCAGGGCTGTAAATGAGAGGAAATCTCCTGAATCTGACGTGGTTCTGCCAGGAGATTGTGCAGGAACCAGGGCAGCTGGGAAGTGCTGACAGTCACTTGAGAGCAGAGCTTATTTTATCACCTATTTCAATCTCATTCTCTCAGCCCACTCACTGGAAAAGAGCAGGTTAACCCCAGTGAGCTGGCAGCCCTTCCCAAGGGCAGGGGAAGGTGCTCTCTGTAGCTCACCCTAGAGCTGGTGATTTGGCCTCTTTCTCTGCTGCTCAGAGCTCTAAAATGAGAGCAGAGTTGGGGTAGTTCAGTCTGGAGAAGAGAAGGCTCTGGGGAGACCTTATAGCACCTTCCAGTATGTAAAGGGGGCTTACAGGAAGGTTGGAGAGGGACTTTTCCCAAGGGAATGAAGTGATAGGACAAGGGGTAATGGCCTTAAGCTGAAGGAGGGTAGGTTTAAATTGGATATTGGGAAGAAATTGTTTGCTGTGAGGGTTGTGAGGCACCGGCACAGGTTGCCCAGAGAAGCTGTGGATGCCCCATCCCTGGAGGTGTTCAAGACAGGGTTGGATGGGGCTCTGAGCAACCTGGTCTGGTGAAAGGAGTCCCTGCCCATGCAGGGGGTTGGAACTAGGTGATCTCTAAGATTCCTTCCAACCCAAACCGTTCTATGATTCTATGAAAATGCCAAAAAATGGGCAGTTGCAGAGTCAAGGGAAATTTTGGTTTTGTTCAGCCTGGAAAATTCTTGGGTGCAATTCGTTTTGGCCTGAGACTGAATTTAACTGAAACCTCCCATGACTGCAAATGCTGTTTTGGTTTTTAGCAAAATCAGCTGTGTGCAGGCTTTGGTTTGACTTAACCCAGTTATGACTTTTTGATGCTTCAGTATGACGAAACTACTCTGAAAGAAGACAAACTAGAGTTGTGATGTGTCTGTCAGCTCTGTGAACACGTGCTGTGTGCCCAGGGGCTGTTGTCTGGCTCACCTCCTGGGGCTGCCCATGCAGCCTGGACTCAGTGGCTGCTGTGCCAGTAAGACTGACAGGCCCTTCAGGCTCTTGGTGCCTGGGTCTCTGAACTGGAACTGAAACAGCTGTGGAGCACTGAGTTGACTCTCTGGAGACTGACAAGCAGAGTTGGGAAGTACAGACTAGCACTGAGTGTGGTTTTGGTTTGGTTTGTTTGATTATTATTAATTAATCTGAGTTTCTTCATAAGAACTGTGTATGGGTTTGGGTTTGTGGACACATCTGAAGATGATGAGTGATGATTACCTGGTGAAGATACTCTTTGAAAATCACAACGTCTTTGACTAACTGTTGTTTTTTTAGGTGACTTTTTTCTTAAGTGAATACTGCATTTGTGAAATTAATGTTTTCTTTCTGTTCAACAGTGGGCCACTATACGGCTACAAAAAGGTGTCAAAAAACCACAGCCGCTACAGACTCCTACTACTAATGGTGAGAGCTTGGGGTAAAGTCATCTTGATAAGACTAATGTTCTAATGTTGGAGTACAGAGGCCTTTTCAAATGTAGTTAGATGTGTGCATGAGAGAACTGGAAAAGAGGTGGGGTGGTTACATGCTCACTGAAACTTATGGTTTGTCCCCAGGCAGCTGCTTGCTCACTGCCCCACCAGAGGGACAGGGGAGAGAATCAGAAGGGTAAAAGCTGAAAACTTGTGGGTTGAGATAAAGACAGTTTAATAAGGGAAGCAAAGGCCATGCACAAGCAAAGCAAAACAAGAAATTAATTCACTGCTTCCCATGGGCATCCAGGTGCTCAGCCATCTCCAGGAGAGCAGGGTCCCATCAAGCATAATCTTTACTTGGGAAGGCAAACACCATCACTTAAATTAAAANAAATGTCCACCTTGCTCCTTCTTCCCCTCACTTTATATCCTGATCTGATGCCCCATGGTCTGGAATATCCCTGTGGTCAGTTGTGGTCACCTGTCCCAGCTGTGTCTCCTCCCAGGCACCCCCAAATTCCTCACCAGCATGGCAGTACACAAAGGAGAAAAGGCCTTGGCTCTGTGCAAGCCCTGCCCAGCAATAACAAAAACATCTCTATATTATCATCACTGTGTTCAGCACAAATGCAAAACACAATCCCATACCGGCCACTCTGAAAAAAATTAACTCTACCCCAGCCAAAACCAGCACACTGGAATATCTAATTGTTTTGCAATCCTGCTGGCACACAAACTGTTCCTGGAGAATGAAATGCTGCTTTCATTGGCTTGAAATGTTGAAAAATCAGGGGATGAGAAAATGAAGGGTATGAAATAGTGTGAAGTTTAACAAAACAAAGTAGAGCTTAAGAAGGAGACCATCATCAGCTGATGGAAATTTTCAAATTTAAATATGAGGTTGACTTTTATAGTGAAATTTGTCTTCAGAGTGCTGCTTGCAGGGTTACTGGCCAACTGTCTCAGTCCTAACAGCATCAGAGTGCACTTAAATATTCTCTGAAGAGAAGTGAATGTTTGTTGAACGGCACTTTTGTTTCCCAAGCTGAGTGCTTTTTCTGTAGTAGGACTGCGAGCTGGAAGTGTGTGGTGTTATACTTGTCCCCTTTTTTTCAGTCTGCTGCTACTGACCTTTTGCCCTCTGGAGTTCAGTGTTTGCCAAACTTCTTACACTCACTATCTGTAGAAAGACAGCTGAAAAGTTGCTTCACATTTCTTCCTTTAGCCTAATTTTGAAATTAGTTCTGTTGCTATATCTTAACCTGTAGCAGTGTGTGAGTTGTGGTAGGCTGTAGTAGGTCAGAGTTGGCTTTAAGGCTTTGGAGCTGTGAGAGCAGTCTGAGTTCGCCTGGGAAATAGGAGAAGGCTGAACAAGGCACTGCAGCCACCACTCGGTTTCCTCCTGGTTGCTGACCGCCTCAGTATTGCTACTCAGTTGCTGGGTTTTGACAGCATTTGGCAGCAGTGTGAGCATTTTCTGCGTGCTCCCTCATTAGGCAGCACAGCTGGAAACAGGCCCGGCTTGCCCGTTAGTAGGCAAGGCAGTTGTTACCTGAGTCTGTGAATTAGCTCCTGTGAACGTGATACCATAATGGGGACTGAATTGCTGAACTGGTTGTGTGTGTTTCACCTCCAGAGGAATATCCTTATCAATAGTGCAAACACTGCTATTGGACTGTCTGCAGGCCAGGCATGAAACAGGCTTCGATGGCAGCAGATGCAACTGTCAGCACCTGTAATAATAAACTGGAGGTACTGCACTGCAGCTCTTAAAACAGCTTAAAGCTTGTCTTGTTTAATTGCTGACTTTAAAGTGGCTGAGAAAAAGTACATCCTATATCACCCACCAGTGTCCTGGAAGTTGTGGGTTTTTTGGCGGGAGTGGAGGAAAGGCAAGGTTAATGGTCCTTTCAAATAATGTCAGTGCCATGTTATGTGCTTCAGACATTGTCAGTGATGCAGGAAGATATCCTTTCCCTTCCTGTAAGGCTGATAGTGCCCCATCATGTCACGGGTCAGTGAGAGGGCAAGAGATCCAACAGCGCTGCTTTAGCTGCACAGTAGGAGCTGTCGTCTTCCTAGATATCTGATCATTCTCACACACAGTTATTTGTTCTCTGGAAAACAGAGGTAAAAGGAGAGAGGTCCCAGCTAGTAGATTGTTCTATGAGCTGTCTTTCAAAAACCTACAAGTAGCTATTTCCCCTGTGTGACTGAGGGGTGTGTAGTGTTAATATGTGCTGTGGTTTAGAACCTGAACTGAATTGAGTGTAGACCACTGTCTGGAGGAGCATCAGTGAATGTAAAACTGTCTTGATGTAATTCATAGAGATGACTGCATGCAGGCTGTGTTCAAGTGGTCCTTTGGATGGAGATACACAATCACGATGGTGGCCTGAAGCACTTTTTAATGTCCTTTGTATATCTGAAATTAAAAATTCAAACCTTTCCCCACTGTACGTGGTTCTTTCTGCAGGAAGCTGGAGTCTTAGCTGTTCCTTACTTGAGAAAGTATGGGGAGACATGAGGTCTGCAGTGCCAAACTGTGCTCCCTGCATTGTTCTTGGGAATTTTTTAAGCATAGGAATGACTGACTTGTGATTATGTGGATGAAAGTACTTGAGGGCCAGGGCAGCTGTAGATCTAACAGCACATAAGTTGGTGTCCCCTGAGGTGACAGAACATGAGCAGACAGAGAGGCCCTATTGCATTACACAATATTTGCTGAGGGAGGAGAAATTCCTGCTGATAATGAATTACAGAGCAGTTGATTAAAACAGGGTAAAGGTAAAGGTTTGTGTGTGCACCTATGTGTAAGTGCTGATATGTATCACCTCTTCCATCTTTCCTGACCACCCAGCCGTCACTAGGAGGTGGGTCAGGCTAGGAGGAAGCACTGCAGATGCGTGTGCAAGGGCAAGTTTTCCTTTTCCTTGGCAGAGCAAAAGTGGTCCTCCACAAACATCTTGAAATTGTGTCCCTCAATTAAAGAAAAGACAAAAAGACAAGTGGGCCTGACTGAGGAGACACCACCTTTCTCTGCAGTACCAAAGCCAGTGTATTTCACATCTCTTGTCAGAAAGGACAGCCCGTGCTCCTGCGTTGGTGGTGTGATAAGGAATAGTTCCAAGAGAAATGTTGTCTGGTGTAGTTATATGGGGAATTACGTGGTGCTGTCACCTCAAGGTCCCTCTGTGTTAGAGGGCAATGTGTTTGTGGTGCACCCAGTGGTAGCTCTTGGCTGAGCAGGTACTTAAGAGTGTAGATGTCTATCTCACTGCAGCTGAATAACCAGCTCTCTGCTCTCTGTGTGCTGGCTGTGTTGTCTTTAAGTTGGTGGGCTTAAAAAAGACAAAAATGCTATTAAGTCAGTCTTGAAAATGACATCCACTAAAAGAAAAGTTTATGCAAATAATGTTAGTAGTATCTACTTACATAGTAGATATATACTACTAAGTAGCTAATTGCTAGATGCTAGTAAGTAGATCCACTTACTATGTAAGCAGATAGTGTCACATTTGAGCCTGGTATAATTAGCCTGGTATGTGAGCTTGAAGGCTTGGGGCTTGTGCTGCAACACTGAGAAAAGCAGTCACTACAGCTTTTCTTTTTTTGGTTAAGAGAGATGTTTGCTGTACTCCTACATAGTGCTGTCTTTGGCAAGCTCAGCTCTGCCCCTGGCCAAGGGATTAAAGGCCATTAAATGTGACTTCTGATTACAAGAAGGCTAAGTACATCACCAGAGCAGTGTGTGTTTTCATTCTGTTCACAATACCTTTGTGTGCTGCTGAGATTTTGGCTGGCAGTAGGTGTCCCAAGGCTGTAGGGCAGCTGTGCATGTGCATGGGGGTGTCCTGTGACAAGGACAGCACAGCCTGATGAGGCAAGACATTACAGCCCTGCTATCTTGGCTTGCTAGCAGTCTGGTAAACTTGAACTCTGGGCTCCAGCCAAGAAGCTGGAGCCAGATGAGCCAGCTGCTTGACTGGTGCTGAAAAAGGGGAAAGGATAAGGGTTAGATGAGGAGGAAGTTATGGTTGCCAGGTTCAAATCTGAAGGTGCCAATAGGTTTTGTTGCTGTGTGACATCTCTTAGATATTGTTCTTTAGTGTTTACCTCGGTTGTTTGTGGGACTTGTGTCTTGGAGCTTCCTGTGTTGTCCCAAATGTATGCTACAGTGCAATATGAAGATTCTCCATATCACTTGTAATTTAAATGTTGCTTGTGATTTGCAGAGAAAATATATTGAGAGATTTTTCTGCTGACAAGACTTCATGGGGAGGCAGATTTCCTACAAAAACACATCCTATGATGTGGAAAGTTCCTAGTATCTTAAAGTCAGGTGTTACGTCCTTTCCCCCTTTTTTTTTTTAATCTCAGCATGGAAACACAGAGATTATGCAATTTATCAAAGGGTGTCTGACAGAGTGGCAAACTGAACTTGGACCTCTGTAATCCAAGTTGAGTGTCTCAGGGGATGGTTGTTCTGGTTAACTGTTACATACTTACATTTCTTTAGTCATCGGTTTCTGGACCAAGACTTGCTTACCAGAAAGCACTACTTGATTTTTGTTTAGCTTACACAATTTGTCCTTGTCTTTGAAAGCTCTAGTGAGAAATTAGTACTTATCAGACTTATGCAGTTAAAAAATGAAAAGGGGGAAGGAGAGGAAATACTTGGTGTTTGCACTGCAATTTTGAACTGTCCAGGTTTCTCTTCTATTGCAAGGCATTATGTAGTATGAGTTTAACTGAGACACAGCTGTTACCGCTGAACTAAATCAAGGCACCACTGGGCACAACTTCCTTTGACATTGCGTGCTTTGGAGGGTTTTTCTTTGTTTGATTTTAAGTAAAATAAAAACAAGTGTTTAGTCTGTCTTATAGTAATACAGAAACTTACAGAAAGTACTTGTGCTGCGAAGGCAGGGAGGTGTGTTTGGTTCAAAGCTGGTCTATGCACAGTGTAATGATCTGGGGCTTTGGCAATGTTGTGGCTGTGGGACACCAGCATGCCAGACAAGAGAAGGACCTAGGGAACAGGGAGGCCTCCATCAGGGAGATTGAATGCCCTTAAATTCACAGAGCACAGAAGGGAATGGAAAGGCCGAGGTCTCACTCAGTTTCTTCTGAAAGCATAATAAGGTCCTGGATAAAGTTGCTGAGTTGAGAACATGCCAGATTGTGGGAAGGGATTTGCCTTCTTGCTTCATGTTCAGTAGGTAACAGACCTTGATACCTTTGCTGCTCAAGGTGTTGATGTGAGTAAGGGGAGCTGGAACTTGCCTCCTGGAGAGTGTGCTGAGTTCAACTGCAGAGCTTCTCTTCCTGTCATAGGAGGGGCTGTGACAGTAAATTTGTCTCTCTGAGCAATGCAGAGTGACAAGTGATCTGGAGGATGACTGCTACTTCACAGAGTTCTTTTCTCACATGGCTACCCTTTCCTTCCCAAGGTATCATTGAAAGGGATGAAACGCCTATGGAAAAAGAAATTGCCCGTCTGCATCCAGCGGACTTCGAATTCTCTCACATTTTCTACTTCTGCAGAAAAGGGTTTGAGGCCATTGTGGATGATGAAGTCACTCAGCGATTTTCCTCAGAAGAGCTGCTCTCCTGGAATCTGCTCACAAGGACTAATGTCAACTTCCATTACATCAGCCTGAGGCTGACTATTGTGTGGGTCATTGGGGTGATAGTGCGCTACTGCTTCCTGCTGCCCCTACGGTAAGCTTGTGGTGCTGAGGGATTTTGTTGGTCTGGGAACAGGTAAATCTGTGTTGTCTTGGTAAATATCATCTCAGCTTTCTTTAATCCAAAAGCAGCATTGGCAGATATAGAATATTAACCTGCTTAAAGGCTCCTTTTATGTTAAGAAGCCCTTCAGAACACTTTTAATCTGCCCTTTCAGTATGGAGAGTAGAGTAGGGCTGATGGTCATCTTTTCCATGAATGCTTCCCTTAAGTCATGTGTATTGGCAACATAAAGTGGGTGAGCTCTAATGCTCCCTGACACTGTGTGTGTGGGAGTATCTGGATCTGCTACCTTTGCTAAACCATGATTTTAAGCAACAGGTCAGGGAATTACTGAGTTAGAGAACTACATACGTCAAGTATCTGAGGAATAATTGAATTTCTGCAATCCCTTTCCATTTCAAAGGGAGAAAGTGTTATGACAGTGAGCAAAGCTACTTATTTTGATTTAATGTTTGTTTTGTCTGTAGCGTTACCCTCGCTGCCATTGGGATTACGTCAATGATTGTAGGAACCACAGTGGTGGGACAGCTGCCAAACGGCAGGTGGGTACTGTGTGTGAGGGATGAACTTGCCAAGTTGCATCAGTGCAAACAGTTGAAGATTAGGACTGAACAGATTTTACCTACAGCACACTACAATGGTCCACTCCACCCACAAATTTGTGGCCTTGCTGTTAGTGGCATTTTGAGCTTGGGCTGAGGTTGGCTTCTTGCCACTCTTGGCACCGCTGTTGATGATTTCTGATGGGCTCCTCCTGCTCTCATGAGATACTTCAGTGGGGCGTTGTAGGGCAGGTAATAGTGTTGGGATGTAAAACACCCAGTAAAGAGATGACAGCCTTGCCTAGGTAAGTGGCACGAAGGATATAGCATATCTTGGCTGAGCTGCTGTAGCAAGTAAATGGTAGAGCTGGGAATATCCCTCTGTGCTCCCGAATACCAGGAAAATATCAACCCTGAGTTGTGTTGAGTAGGCTAGAGAATATTGCATGTGTGTCTAGCTGCTTTTCAGGATGCTTCAGATGTCTGATTTCTTTCAGTGTGAAAAACTACCTGAGTGAAGTGGTTCACCTCACATGCTCCCGCATCCTCGTCAGAGCTCTGTCTGGTACTATCCATTACCATAACAAGTGAGTGAGCTGATGTCTCAGTAGCAAAAGTGTGTGTGTACCTCTATGTGTGTGAGCATTCCATCTGGAATGGGGGCAGCTCTTTCCTGACCTGCAAGTTAATGTCACGCTAGAGGCCGACTCACCTGACTCACCTCAGCCTTGTGGAATTGTTGTGTGTGTAATGTGGTGCTTAGTGCACTAGCAGCCTAACTAAAAATATGTAATTGCAGGGAAAACAGACCTCAGAAAGGAGGAATTTGTGTTGCCAACCACACATCGCCGATAGATGCGATCATTTTGACAAATGATGGATGCTATGCAATGGTATGAGGAGATCTGTGAAGACCGAGGGAGAGGGACCAGAAGGAAAGACTGTGGGGTGTTGGTTGTAGACTTTCACAGTAGAGGTGTTTACTTGAGCACTAGTCAATGGGAAAAAATGTAAATTGTATAGAAGTTGGTCCTCAGGTTACGTTCTGGGGAACTTGTCCTGGCAGTGTCAATGCTAGGCTCTTCAGCTGGTGAAGTACTTGAGATGCACTTCTGTGTGAGTGTCTAGATCCTCTCAAGTGAATGCATTTTAACATTTTGTGGTCAGTGCTCAATCCTGGTTTACAGTCTCCAGTGTGTTTGGGTTTATTGGGCTTTTTCAGGAGGGGTGGAGAGGAGGAAGTTGTGCCTTTCAGGTGTGTCAGATGCTGATGTGCCTTTCTGGGCTTGCAGGTTGGCCAGGTTCACGGTGGGCTGATGGGCATTATCCAGCGAGCCACGGTCAAGGCCTGTCCTCACGTCTGGTTCGAGCGCTCCGAGATCAAGGACCGCCATCTAGTGACAAAAAGGTGAGGTGTCGGCTGGGGTGGCTCCCTGGAGAGTCACCGGGCAATCAAGGACCCGGATGAGAGGATTTGGGAGCGAGTTGCAGGGGTGGTGTGCAGCACACTGGATCACTCAGAACGATCTGAATGTGCTTGCTTGTCTGGGCTTTGGTGCAGTACGCTGTGGTCAAAATGTCAGGTTCCCAAGGCACCAAGGAAGGTTTGAAAAGTTTCTACAGGATGACATGATTCTGGATTGCAGACAAAACATCTCAGTTGGGTAGCCATCAGCATAAGAACTAATGTCTGATGTATTCAAATATGCATTTTGAAAGGATGTGAAGATACTTAAATTCTGGGACTTTCTGTTGAAGAGAAATACTGATGATAAAATGGGCTTTCTGTGACAAAAAGTCTCTCAATTTCACTGGAAATTGTGAGCCCCTAGAAATAACAAGCTTTACTTGTTTGGGGCAGAGGCAAAATGTCTCATAAGGATAAGCTGTGTACAAATGTCTTCTGTAGAACGACACCAAAGGCTTATCTGTGAACACTGTAGTAAAGGGATAGAAGTTCTTCATAATTTTTAGATTTTGACAGGTTAACTTCCTCACTGGCTTATTGGCCTCTGTGCAGCAGGACAGCTGTGCCAAGTCATCCAAGTGTTATTCAAGTAGCATGAGCTGTAGGCATTTAGGAGTCCCCATTTCAAGAAATCTGTTGTTAAGTAAGCAGAGCTTGGATGGAGCACAGCATCAATAATTTTTTTTTCTTATGTAGACAATTTCTTGAAGGTTGACTTGATCAGAGTTAGTTGGACTCACTTAGTGGCATACATTTCTTGGCTGCCCTGACAGTCACGAATAAGATAACTTGGAGGAAAGAAAACAGGATGTTGCCTCTGTAATGTACCAGGGACCTAAGGGATGGCTTGCACAAAGCTTCAGTTTCTGTAGAAAAGAAAAGCAAGTACAAAGTAGTGTCTAGTAAAAAGCTTTGTTTTCAAACAAATCTGTAATATGTAAAGATATTCTTAATGCACCTGCCTGAGGAAAGAAGAGTGGAAAGGAGACACTTTTTAAGCTTTCCTTCTGCTTCTACAGACTCAGAGAACATGTGGCAGATAAAAGCAAGCTCCCGATCTTAATTTTTCCGGAAGGTAAGGAACTGAACTGCTTATCTACGTCCAGTGTAGATGTCATCCCTGTTCTCTTTTTGTGGCTTCTGCTGCTAAATGTACCTTCACCTCTAGCTTAAACTTTGTTAGGGCATTCCTATTTTTCTTCTTTAAGACAAGATTACATGGAGACAACACAATACTGTCCCTGGATGTTGGTTCTCCTGGCAGAAGGTGTAGACAGAAGAATGGGATGGAATATTTTGCTCTGTAAATATTAATTCACTGTCCTACAGGTTTAACCTCAGCATTGTGCTTTTTGTCTCACACATTCTGGCTTCATTCAGGGAGTCTGTCACCAGACAGGATACAAGTAAGCAGGTGTTTTGGTTTGAGCCTG
>WBMZ01013632.1:0-213789 GCA_013400975.1 Atrichornis clamosus
ACCCCCCCCCGTTCCCCTCCTCCCTGTGCCGACCTGCTCCTCTGCAAGCCCTGCTTTGCCAGGACACCCCACTGCTGTGCCCGCACCCCATCCCGCACACGGCTGCACCTTGCGTCCCGACTGCCACCTCTGCTCGGCTGGGACGGATCTGCACTGAAGTGACCAGTCCCCTTCTCTTGCTCTGTGCGTCCCCCTTGGGACTCTGCTGGGGTTTGACACTCCTCACTCTTGTTTTTCTTCTTCTTGGTTGCTGACTGTGTCAGTACAGTGGAAAAAACTTTCAGATGGGAGGCCCTCAAATGTAAAAGTAACATGGACTTGAAAATGTGTGAAAATGAGGGTTGGATTATCACTTGCTGTAAGTCAATATCTCTGTGTCCAGTCTGGGGGAGCTGAACCTCTTTCTGAGTGCTTTAGATGCAGCTCAGTGTAACAAGGACAAACATAGCTCAAATCAACTGGAAGCATAAATAAAGCCACCTAACAAAAAATGGGAGTTTTGAAATCTTTGTTGTTCTTACACAACTGGGAATGCTATGTGTAGAAATGAGGATATGAACAGTCCGGGGCCTGTGTGAGTGTGTGACAGCTGGGAAGCTGAATTGGTACCAGAACGTCTAAATGGGCAAAGCGTATCCCCTATCTGAAACACTTTCACCCAGAGTCCTCCGCAGGGCTCCTGCAGCGTAAGGGTGAGATGTTCTTCCAGCGTGCAGTGCCAGCTGGGACCGAGGCACAGTGTGGGAGCCTCAGCCTACAGTGGCCCGTCCTGGAAAGCTGGCACATTTGGGGCATGAGGAGAGTCAGAGCTTGTGGGAGGTTTCTTGCAGGTCTTGGTGCATCTGAAGGCTGTGGTCATGAGTGAGTCAGAATGATGTCTTGTACCCTTCCAGTCAGATAGGTTTCCCTTCCAGTGATAACCACTGTCAATGATTTTGCAGGAATCAGGCAGCAATATGGTTAAAATAATTGCACTGGAGTATCATTAAAGATGTGACCAAAAGCCACAAACCCCAAACCTTCAGATTTAAGGATTTTTAAATCCACAAACATGTTCTGTGTTAGGACTGCAGTAAGAACTATCAGCACAGATGATTGTGCAGGGTAGGGACTTCCATGGAGCTGCCCTAAGTGCATCAGAGTGAGGTGCAACTCCTCAGTCTCATGAAATATCTCTCTGATAAATACCTGGTATCGCACCGATACTCTCGGTGACGCAGCGAATCGCACAGAGCTATTCGATATTTCATAAAGCCATAACAGCCTGTGGGACTGTCACGTGGCTTTTAAAAAATGTGGTGCTTTTTTTTTTAACCCAAACATTCCTTGGGCTAATCAAAATATTGAGAAGATAAAAACACTGATGTACTTCAGCTGTCGTTGCTCCCCCTGGGCTCTCCTCCTGCCACCATCGCTGTGATCCTGGTGCCAGGCATGGCAGCGAGCAAAAGCAGGGCACATACAGGAGGCAGGCTTGACAGCCAAGAGGCACAAGTGTCCTCCAGGTTTGCCAAAGTCTGACCATACCTAGTGGCTGTCAGTGGATCCCGGCTGTTGAAGAAAAAAGTGGAAACTTGGCATGTGAGTTTTGTATTTCAGAGCTTAATAGTACAAATCGACAGCCAGAGCAAGACTGAAGGCTCATAATGTGAAACAGTCCGAGTGACAGTCTGGTGAAAAACACACACATGGATCTGCCGCCGAGCTCTGGGTAATGCAAGTTCTCCCTTGCCTTATGAAACTGAACCAAAAGACATCTTTAATCCAGATGAGATGGGCCCGTGCTGGTGCGCGTTTCCTCGTGGCACGTTAATGCATTGAGCCGTAGTGCGAAGCCAGGGAGGGACAGAGCAGTGCAGCCTTCAGCTGCGAGCGGGTGGTAGCGAGGAACCCAAGGCACCAGAGGAAGTCTCTTCCCACTGGAAAAAGTTGGTGTAAAAGTGGCACTTGGGGATGACACTACTGCCTGTGTGGCTGTGCTGGGGGGCCAGGCAGCAGCGTTTGCACACACGTGCCCGTTTAAATTCACAAACACTCTTCAATCAGCAGATGACTTCACTGGTGAATCCAGACGGCTGAATCATGACCTGTAGGGGAGATGGATTTAAAGCAAAAGGGAAAGCTTTCTTTTGCCAGCTGGGTGAACATTGGCTCCAGCAGCCACCATCTAGTCCCTGGAAAATGAAGTCAGGGTTCACCAGGAGGAGGAGATCCATCACTAGCCTGAGGGGAATGCTGCTCCTGGTTTATGGTTATGGACACTCAGCAGGGAGGTGGATCAGCAAGAGGGTCTGACAGTGGTGCTGGGGTAAGGGAGATGTGTTCCTTTGATAACTCCTTCCCTGTGAAGGTTCACAGCTCACACCTCCCCCCTCCACCTCCAGCTTTTACCTTCTATTTCTCTTCCCTTCAGTGCTAAAGGCAGACTCAGCTCCTCACCCGTGCCAGGGGAAACTCCCTGAGCCCAGACTCTCCAATGACCAGCGCAGTACCCGGTCAGGGGGTGCAGCTCAGCTCCTGTGAGGGCAGTCAGTAAGCTGTGGGAGCTCATCCATATCCTACCTCTCCCACACCTCGCAGATCCCACGTTCCTCACTGCACAGCTTCCAGAGCGAGTTGTGGCCGTCCATGTTGAAGCCTCCACCACGTGGTGAGGACTCTCCCAGGGAGGCGTTTCAGGAGCCTGTTGGCCACAGCCCTGACACTGTCAGGTAAAGGGCCTCAGGGTCTCCCTTACACCAGCCTGCCAACAAAAATGCCCATGGCCACTGTACCCTCTTCAGTGCTCCAGGCCAAGAAACTCTGTCCAGGGCTGGAGTTGTGATGTCCTTGCTGGCATGTCCTGCTGGTGGTGCTCCTGTCTCCTGCCATGGCCATCACAGCTGACCACCTCACATACTGTCCACCACCCTGCCCAGGCCTGACTCCTCTACATTGCTGTCCAGGCATCTACACTTGATGTTGAGTACTGAACAACAAAACATTGCCTACCTGAGATATACAGCACATTACAGAGGCTGGGTGGTCCTAGTGACTGAAATGAACAGTAGATCAATTGTACCTGGTCAAGTGGGAAAAATCGTCACTTTGGATGGATGCCACCAGGTGACAACCTTCAAGGCCAGCATGAGAATCTCTGGATAAGGAGGGGAGAGAAAAAAAAATATTTATAATATAAAACAACTCACTTTATATGCTTTATCTCAGAAGTAAGAAGGACCACTAGGTTTTATGTCACAATATCATGACTCAGTGGGGTCCTATATCGCAGTAGTCCTAGCAGTTAAAAATTATTGGTGTTTACCTGTCCACTTTACCCCTTTATTGTGCATCCTGGTACTGCTCCAGGACTGCGGAGGCATCCTCTCTGTAAGATCTGACAGCTTTTCAGAGCAGTGTTGCTGGTCCTCAGCCTGCACCCACTCCCAGGATGCTGTCGTTTCATCTTTAAGCCTGGGGGTTGCTTTAAATTTATCAGGGATGAAAACCTGGCTCCACTGAAGTCGTTGGCAAAGCTCCCATTGACTTCAGAGGAGCCAGGATTTCACCCTAAGACGCTTTGTAGATTATTGGTGAATGGAAAGCATACGTCTGGCTTCTCGAGGGTTATTATTGTTGGTGGTGACCTCTGCTCTGGCAAGCATTGAGCAAGGCTGGGTTGAGACAGATGGTTAAAGCTTTCCCTACCTCTTCCCCTGCTTCCTCACAGGGGCTTTGCTTTGCGGCTCATCATCTTGGATGCTGCTTATCAAGGAATACCTTCCCGTCGCCTGCTGGTGGAATTTAATGCCTGTTTGCCCACATTCCCCTTCCCCCAATGCCAGCAGATCAGCAGATAGGAGACAGAATGGCTGATTAGCTCCTAGCTCCAACCTCTTAGCTATAAGCTGCAAATGCACACACAAGGGTCTTCTCTTGAAAAAAAAAAGGGAAAGAAAAAAAGAATAACATTCCCCTGCAGGCAACCTAAGTCTTTCTGTGATGCATGGTTCCTTTCTCTCAATAAATTACAACTTGAATAGTAACCACCCTCTTTTAAAAGAACTGGTTAGCTTAGAGTTCTCTATTTTCCTGCTTCTCCTAGACCAGTGCTTTCCTTCCCATCTACATATTTTGCCACCAACTGTAGTCAAGATTTCTGAATTCTGCAGTGCCTGTGTGACAGGCTGGAAATTCAGCGGCCACTTTATTAAAACTTGAGGCCAAACCGGAAATGTATAACGAGTCTGAAACATGGAATATGGAAATGGAGAAAACAGTCCAGCCCACTTTTCCAGCTGTTAGGTGGAGCTTTTTAACACCAAATTCTGTTTATTTTACACTCTGACACATTTTCACTTTTCAGTGTGCTGCACATTTTTGTACTGATGATGTGCAACTGCACCAGAGCATTTGCCAATGGGGCAGTATGGGACTGTGGGAACCAGCATGCTGGGCAACATTTTCCAGAAGTGCCCAAAGACTCCAAATTCTGCTGACTTTCACAAGAGGTTGCCACAAGGCAGTTTTTGCCTCTTTAGAGAAATACAGTGAAACCAGCAAACGCCTTTCTTCAGAACACAGTTTTAGCACTGCAGAAGTGCCTGGGTTGGTGTAGTGCAGCCGAGTGCTACACATGGATTAAAGGCTCCGACGCCTGATTGAGTTACCCTGGTTCCCGGTGGTTTTCTGGCAGCGGTGCCAGCCATGTGGCAGAGCTGGCCCCCTGGCCCAGAGCAGGGAGGCAGCCCCCTGTTTTGGCAGCAGTGAGCCATTAGGTTGGCTCATCCACTAAACTGACTCAGCCAAATTCATCACTAAATTTAAATTATTACCTACAATAACAAATAATGCAGCAGCTCGCCCTGTGCCTGCACACAGGCTGTCTGTGGGTGCACGTGAACACGTCTGGTGGCAGCTGAGAACAGAGGAAGGAGGTGATCCTGCCCAGCTGATGGCTGAAAAAGCTGTAAATCACCATAAGACGTGTGATCGAGCCTTGAATTTCCTGATCACTTCTGACAAGTCTTCTCCTGTGTTCAGCAGTGTAGCAGCCAGTGTTTCTGAGAGTTAAAAAAAAGATAAAGAAAAAGAGAGAAACACAGCAATTCACACCTTCCACACTTACGGTCTTCAACCCTTCATTTCCCCAGGGAAAATATAACATTATTGGCTTGCAATTGGCTTTTTTTCCAGACAACTTTTGTGACTCTGGAGATCAGAAACTTAAATGAATAATAATAGCAACAACAACAACAACAATAATAAATAATTAATAATTACTAATTAATAATAATTTAAAAAGGAACCAGAAGGCCAGTTGAGGATGAAGGACGGCTCTGCAGCTGTACAGGGAAAGGAGAATTTCACAGTGAACTCTGTGATAGTGGGAGAGATGAAGACCTGTCTCCTAAAAGAAGAGTTCAGCTGTCTCCATTGCAGGGAGGCCTTCATTTCCTGAGGTGAAGAAAATAGAGCTCATTTTTTGATGGCTCCAGGTTTTAAGTGTCACCTGGCTTCACTCGGTGATTTTACCCAGCTGTAGCACAGCCTGTGCAAGGTGACTTGAACTCCTGCTAGTGAGCTGCTGCACTGGCACCGGTAAGGACCTGCCTAGTCTAGTTATACCTCCTGGATAGGGGATTAAGGGGCTTTATTTTATTGTTTTCTCTCAGACAGTTCCTCTGCTTGATAGCTGACACTTTGTTTTTCCTAATATCTTTGTGCAGTGCTTTGTCAAGTCAAAATTATGCTACATTAGTTAAACATTTGGTTTTGAAACCTGCATATTCTAATACGCAAGTAATTGAATACTCAAGTGCTGAATTTACACTAAAGTTTCTCAGCTCAATTTTGAGCCAGTGTTTTAGGAACAAAATAGTACTAATGATAAACATCCTCTTCTATAGAACGAGTGTTTCCAGATAAACACTGCACACCACAAGCTGACACAAGAGGAAAAATGCCACAATCCTGTCATTAGAGAAGGACTTTGTTCAACAAAGGTGGCAGAAATGTGGAGAGTGTGGGCAGGTTCTTTCCCTGCCATTTGCCTCTTTCTCTGAGTGCCATGGCTACCCCGGATCTGAGCCCAATGACAAATGCTGCATTCCCTGCAGAGTCATCTGAATGATCTGCAACAGGCCTTTTAAAACATACACATTTTCTGAGATGCAGGAAAAAAGCTCTTATGAGAAGTAAATCTTTGTTCTTTAGGGATTGTGACAATGAACTCAGCAAAGGCATTGGCTATAAGGAAATAGCAAGAATAGGCTCAGAGTTCCTACAGCAGGTGAAGAAATCATTTAAATTAGCAAATATGTTTAATGCTTTTTGTTAAGTTGCTGAGGTGTCAAATTAATTTCTCCTGGACTAAGGTGTGCCCAAGTCTGGGATATCCCAGTGCCTACAATAATAATCACAACACCAAATAATGAGGGACTCCCTGGGGAGTATCCCAGCTAGTAGAGGACAGGAATAACTTGAAATGCACCTTAAAAGGAGGATGACATTATGTCAAATAAGGCAACAGAGAAAGAAAACAGAATCTGGGGCCTCTCATCTAAAGCATTTAATTCTAAGAAAACTGTTCTCTGCTACCCAGCTTCCAGTGTGCTGTTTGGCAAACAAATGTGCACATCCATGGTGCTCTCAGGCGCAGTTTGGATAGCAACAGCTTCACCTACTGTCCACGGTGGGATGGTGAAAGTGTGAGTGGATGTGGATGAGATGCTCAGAAGAGAGAGAAGCTGCAGAGAGGTGCCCAGGAAGCCTTTGCAGCGGACCTGATGCCTGGTGCATGCCAGTAAATAGCGGGGAGGGAGAACACACACCCACCAGGCTCTGGGGAAATCACACAAACATCTGTCCTGGTCCTGCCAGAAGCAGAAGTTTTGGGCAAAGTGCTGAGGTCGGCTGGAGACACAGGTCTGGGCTGGCTGGAGGCTGCTCTCTACAAGGCAGTGGTGGCTTTACAGCCATGCTCAGCACTCATGAGAGAGGGAGGGACGGAGGGAGTTGGGTTTGACTGTGCAGTGCTTTGGTACATGCGACTGAGGAAATCACTGAAGACCAAAGAACGTGTTTATTCAAGGCTGCTGACCTGTCTGTAGAAGATTTTCGCTCCTCTAGTATCCTGAAGACACCAGCAAGTGTGAAACAAAACAGCATAGAAAAAACACTACCTGGAGCTCCACCTTGCTGCCCAAGACAGTTACTTGCAGCTAATGAACAACTAAGGATTTTCTTCTCTATTTATTAGTAACATCCTTGTGCAGTCAGAATGGCTTCAGGAGGTGGTGCAACCCTACACAAACCCTCATGGGAGGCTTTAGAAAGACTGGTACAAAAAAGGGGCACACGTCACTGTAAACAGCACAGCCCCATCTGATCAAGCCTTTATAACGTTGTTCATTTCATGCAGTTATATCACGTAACAGTTTACACATTTCCAGTGCATTTTGTTATACATAACGTCATCCTTTCAGAATGTGACATGTGTGGGCTTATTGTTGCTATTGAAGCTGCTGGTGTTTGTGTCTGGATAGCCAACCAGTCTGACCAGCTGGCAGGGCAGTTGGGCCAGCTTCTTGCAGTTTCAGTTCCAGAGGTGCCTTTTCATGAGCTTAAAAACTCAGAGGCAGTTTCTAGCCCTAGATCCACAAAGCAGGTGGTTGATAAGATTGTTGGCTCAAGAAAATAAGAAATTTGTGGCTGGGCCCACTATAAAAGGAAATTCTTTTCCATGATTTACAAATAAATGGACTGCAGTGCAGGCAGGATCAGACCCTGTGTATGAAGAATCTTTTTACTGTATAAGGAGACAGTAGAGAGATCTTTTTTAAACAAGAAACAACTTGAAACAGAATGAGAAATGGAGAGAAGGGGTGGGGCGGGGGGAAGCAAATTAACCCTTATTTGACTTCTGGTACTTAACCTCAAGTATCTTTTTAGTAGATCTCCGAGGGAGTTCTCCTGTAAAATACTACAATTTACAAGTGGGTTTAACTACAACATGTTGCTTTTCAACCACAGACAGACAGGAAAAGATCCAATTGACACCTGCTGCAGACAACAAATTGGACACAAAAGATGAAATTAATTTCAAAGGGTCTATTTGTTTGTCCCTTGTCATGGATTAAAGCAGGAGGCCCACTATTTCAGGATGGATTCTGCTCCTATTGCAGTCAATGGGAAAAAAAAAAAGCCTATTTGTGTGAATAATGCAGAACCAGCCCCTTGGCAAGGAAACCAGTTTATCATTGCTGAAGTTCTACTGACAATTCTGTAGCAAAGGGGGATATAGTACTTCTGAAATGCTCGATTTTCAAGCCAGATGTTTGAAATATGAATATTCACACTTGCAGAACTTTAAACAGACCGATGAAAGTTTACTGAAAAACAACTGGGAATACAAGAATTCTTTTTAAGAATGCAAAGTACCACAGTGCTTTTTAAAAATAGGTTTTCAATTATTTGATTCAAGTCTAACTCAATTTAGAAAATTCTTCCTGTCTAAAGCAATTTCTTCCTGTCTAAAGCAATTTGTGTGTGTGTGTAAGAACAGAGAAAAATTGCTGAAATTATGCTTTTTAGAAATTCAAACCAAAGGAAAAGAAAAAAGGACTACCTCATTGCCAGTAGTTTCATTAAAGGACATAACGAGATGCCAAAGCAAAACCTCCAAATCATCAATTTACTTAACAGTTTGTGTGCAGGGGTTGTGTTTGCAGAGCTCCCCTAAACACGTGCCCATCTTTGCACTTTCTGTTTTGGTCCCTGGGTGCGGGTGAGGTCCTGAGCTGCTCGGCTGCAACCCAGCTCTGCCTGCCCAAAGGAAAAGAAAAGAAGCCCTGACATGGACATTTTGGCAGCTTTTTGTTTCAAGGAGAACAGATCTTTGTCTACTGCTTGCTGTCCTTTGATTTTCATGGATGTGCTGGTGGACTGGGTTTTTATATCTGTGTCCCTGCCAAACAGCAAGCCAGATTTTGTCCTCACAAACATACCTGCCTTAAATCTCTCAAAGCTGCACTCAGTTTGGCCCACACTTAAGCTTTTGCCCATTTATTTAATCACTGGAGGGGGCTGTGGTACTTAGAGCCTGGCCTGTTATCTGCTGTTCTGCTCTCACAATCAATCTTACAATCACTTATATTTTTCTTAAAGCCTTCAAACTTCAAGCTACTTAAGTGCACTGAATTAGTGGGATATTTTTTAAACTGGCATTGCTCATGATGACATGTATAGAGGAAATAATGAAGTCAAAGGGGCTCCAAAGCAGAAGACAAACTCTGGTTGCTGCAGATTTTAACTCCCTGCTCCTCAGCTCTGAGTACTCCAGGCTCAAAGGAGTCTGAAAGCTGCTTTTGGGAGTCTCACGCATGGTGGCATTTGCTGCTGCAGAGCACCCAGAGTTTGGAGGCCACCACTGTCAGAGGAGGCTGCAGAAACAGCATCCAAACCTGTAATACATGATCTGTCACAGAGCAGCAGTTCCAGCATACGAAGGTGATGGTGCACAGGTGCTAACTCTGAATTTCCTGCCTTTTGTTAAAATGCCATTAAGAAATAATTCTGTGCTAAATGCAACGTTTTAGCATGTGTTTACTTACTTGAAATCTGATTTCTGCCCTTTTAACTCCTGATGGTTCCTTGAGTCTAAAGGACACAGGGGTTTTGCATCAGTTTAACTCTTCCGGTTTGCAGTTGGTATAATGTCTTGGGTTGAGTGTATGACGCTGTTTTGTTATCCCATATCACTGCTTTATACTAAACATGAATTCTGTGCCTCTGACTGGATTCCGAGAGGTTTCAAGGACAAACACAGATACTCCTGTGCTGGGACTCAGGCGGGTTTGCTTTTGGTTTTTTTTTCTTCTTTCCTCACTCGCTCACTCCTAAGCTCTCGGCTCTGCCACACAGAGCAGGGAAGAGAGAGTTGGGGGGTTGGTGGTTTTTTTTCTTTCCTTTTTGTATACCTAATTTTTATAAATTGTTTTGGCCATTTTTTTTTTTTCCTTTTTTTTTCCTTTTTCCCTGGAACTGCTTCTCAACCAAGCTCGGTTCCAGGACAGAAGGTCATCTTAGTGCCAGCACCGCCGGGGGAAGGGACCCTGCCTCGGCCCGTCGGCGGGGGACCACGCCAAGGACTCTGTACTTTACACAAGTTGTTTCTTTCGCAAGTAGTTTATCATTTCATGTTGTTCATTTATTTCCTATACCTTGTAAATAAACAGGTTTTTTCTTCATTCTACCTCTAAGGAATTGCCTCTATCCAGACCTGGTGGGGGAGGGGTGGCTGATAGTCTGCTTTCCCCCCCCCGGGAGGGCATTTTCCTCCGTATATTGTCTCAAACCGGGACATATAATTAAATACTGAGGTGTAACTGCCCCCTCTCTGCAGGTAGGGATGATGCAAGCAAAGTGTGTTCCAATCTGCAGGAATAATCTATACCTGTATAAGCCACCGTTTGCTGTTGACCTCACCTTCGTTAAGGCTTTCACTAATGTAACAGTTTCAACCTAAAAAAAAATCATACGTCCTGACTGAAATAGATAGAAAATCTATGTCTAAACCAGATATAGGATATAAAAGGACTGGAAGGCAATGACCATTCCTGCTTAATTATGCAATTAGAGATGTTAGGTCTGAAGAGATCAAATGGGTGTGTGTGAAATTCAAGCTGCTGATTGTAGATTCGTTAGATAACAAAAATAGCAATGGTTAAAGGTGCTGAGCCTGAAGCCTGCCTGAAGCCTCACCTGTGTTATATGACTGTCTGATAAACTGATTTAAACTGGACAGTGTCTTGGGGGGAAAAAGGAATGTATAAATGTTTAAATTGCTCTGGTTTGTTTCCTTCTCGTGATTATCAAGCCTACAGTATCTTTAAAAATGAGTTGAGCATGGCAGCTTTAATTCTGGGTCTAGTAAACAATCCCCTCAGAAGCAGTTGGACTACAAACAGTTCTAGTCTGTGTAGTGCAGTGGTTATATCTATACTGGCATCTACTTCACACAGAAACCTGTACCAAGTCAAATAGTAGATACAATCCTAAAAGAAATAGAGGACTTGCAAGAATAAATGGAAAGAGATTTGATACCCCTGCAGTCTGCTGACATACTTCGATTGTTTCAGCAAAATACCAGACAAAACTTACCTGGCCTTGCAGAAAGACTCCTACCAGAGCTGATGAAATACACACACATACACACACACACATATATATATATGTATATATATAAACCTGAGAAGTGATTGCTAAATTTAGCAGGTATGAAAGTGATAAAGCTAAACAAAACTGAAGGAAATTAGAAGCTTTCCCATGTGAGATGGAACCTAGACAGACCAAAAGGAAGGAAGGGAGCAGACATACAAGTGGACAGAAAAAGGTCTAATAAAACAGCAACTGGTTTGTACAAAGGGAATGACCTCTTCCATCCTATTGGACAGAGAGAATGCAGCATCGTTAATTGACACGACTTCCGTAAGTAAAAAGGACCATGCCTTTTAATAGATAATTCCTAGCAGTGTAGAAATGAGTAGTGGGATTCAGACACAAAAGTATTGAAACCAGAACAAAAACTTTCTCTGCAAATCTAAGCATTCTTATGAGACCAAAATCTCTCCCCTGTATAGCATAATATTAGCAAAATCAGTGGTGTTCCATCTGGTTTTTAAGGTGGAATGCTACAATTTTTTTGACATGGATCCCTGTGCAGTTTCTGAACCTACTGACATTACTTTTGCTTTCCTCAGCTGCCAGTTGCTGTCTCACAAATTCATAAACTGCAGGCTGAAAATCTCCTTTCTAAAGGATTGCAACCCTTGGAGCTCAGGACACGGTCATCTCAAGACCAATTAAAAAAAACAACTGGTGATGGGAATGGAAAGATTCTCCATTGGACTTAATTATCTAGGGCAAGGAGAAAACATCCCTTTCATCCAGGAATTGCATAATTATCTATTATGGGCTACAGTCTCCGCTTTAAAATGAGTAACAAAACTCATATTGAAATAAAAGGAAGAAGAATTTGACCCATGAGGGTTCAGACATTTTGATGCATCTGATTTGCTGATCACTGACAAAAAGAACATGGGAAAAACAGTTCAGAACTTAGACAATATTCCTGCAATGATTGATAAGCCTCCCTCTCCCCCAAAAACCCCAAACAAAGCAAGAAGCCTGGGCTGATTCTGCTTGTCTCCCCAGTGTACATGTGTATTTATGAGAGATGGTAAGTTTCCTTGTTATCCTAGTGGAAGTCCAGGCCATACCGAGAAAATACATTTTGTATGTAATTTGGGGATTTCCTTAGGCTCGGGAATATGTTTATTTATATATTATTAAAGAACAATATAGGAAATCCAGAAATAATCAGCACTCAAGGACTGGTCGAGGCTATCATTGCAAATAAAGAAACCAAGCTGAGAGACCAATTGTAGTCTGTATTAGGCTGACAAACTGGAAGTTAAATTAAGTTTTAGCTGGAATGAGTTTCTAAAGCTATTTTTAGCCTCAACCATGTGAGAAGCACATGGCTCCATAACTACATTCCTCTCAAGAATAAATTAACAGGGGTGGGGTGCGTGGAAAGAAACAACCTAAACAATTCATTTGAAGCTAATAACTGAGTCAAGAATTTTATAGCTTTATTTTTGAAACATTTGTCATTAAAGTGCGATTCACTTTTGCAGTAACAGACCAACAGTGCATGGGACAGTGGACTGATGGGAGGGTCCACACGGGCCTCTCTCAGCCTACAGCATCCCTGGGCCCCCCCGAGCTCAGCAAGAGGGGAATTGCTCACATGAGCATTTTGGTGCAGCTGGGGGAGGCTCTGCCTCTGAAATGCCCCACAGAGGAACCTGCCTTTTCCTCTGCTCTTACAGACAGGGCTTTGGGAGAGTCAGCCTGCATGAAACCCTCCAGGCATGGTTGTGGAAAGCTGCACACAAGCAGAAAAGTAAAGAAAAGAACAGCCACACAATAATGCCCAGACATTTTCACCAAACATACAGGGAGGGACCCACTGAGTGCCCTAAATATGTTTGGTCTTCCTGCAGAAGAGAGCTCTTCCAAGAGAAAGGACTTGTGCAACAGAGACCTGGTCTGTTTTCCCAGCTACATCAGCAGATCTCACACAAAGCCCGTGGCTCCCCTACAGACCTCCTCTCCTCTGGGTAGAGATAAAGATGACAAAGGACTTGTGCAATTAAAGAGTATCATTATGTCCTCAGCCTGCAAGCATTTCAGTCAGGGGATGCTCCGTAGCTTTAGAAAACTAAATAAAGAGGAAAAAATAAAAGAGAGGGAGAAATAGGACTATGGGGCTTGTTTATTCTGGTTCATCCCCTGACCCAAGAGGTCACAGGCCAGTTGCTGGTGCTGCAGCTCCCTAGGTCTTAAGTTTGATGAGCAAATTCAGTCCTGGTAGGAGAGCAGACACAGGACTTGGCCGCAAGGAAGAGGCATTTTGGTTGTTTTGTTAAGTTGACATAGACACCAAATTGCTCTTGTCATGGTGAATTTGGCTCCCAGTCTGCAGGTGACCCTCTGAGGGGTGTCCAGGACCATCCGTGGCCAACAGGGTCATGGAGCAAGAGCAGCTGGACCTCTGTGCTGATGAGGGACCTGGAGGATTTAGCTGGCTGTTCCAGTTTTGCAGCTTTATTATTTATTTTTGTCATGCTGGATGGGAGGTTTGTCCCTCATTTCTTATGACTGCTTTGCTACATTGGATTTCCTCTGGTACACAATCCACACAAAGGTAAAAAAAAAAAATGCAGAAATCCAGAAAAGGGACCCCATTAGCTGAAATGAATTGTAGTTTTTGGCGTGCTGAAGCCTGGGTTTCACCTCCCTGCTCTATATGTCTGTGTGTGTATCTCTGACTATGGACTTCATTTTCTTAAACTGTACAGAGAAGTTTATCTTTGGTTACTTCTACTGTGGACTACTGGCTTTGCCTCTTTTCAACCTACAGATCAAAGACATTATGAAAAAACAGTGCAATTATGACTAAAATAAACACTTTAAACTCTGTTACTGTGATTTCATCCAGATTTTTTCCCTAGGTTTGTATTAACACTCATGTGACTCAATCAGCATTGGTAGCAATAAAATACACATGATAATCCCCTGCTGATCCATCATTTGTACCCAGAAGACTTAACTGGTGCAACTTGTATTTTATTTCCTTTTTCTAGCCTCTGTCAAAAGTACATGCCCTTATGAAATGTACTTGTGATACTTAGAAATCAAAAGAACAGCTAATTAATTACATCCCACCTCCTCATATGGAAAATGGATCTAAACTAGCATCTAAAACACAATGTGTTTGCTTTAAATAGCCAAATGCTGAGGGACCAGAGAGATCTGTGGGGAATTTTTGGCACCATATAAAGATTCTTTCAGCCCTTGAATCCCCCACCCTTGAGTTCTGTGGTGGGTTAGTAGGGAAAGGATATAAAAATGTGGAATTTTTTTTAAAGGCTTTTCTCTTTGTTTTCTATTCTCCTTGGCTGCGCTCTTATATTTTAATACCGTATAATAGTAAGGAACAAGGAGGGTCATTCAAAAATATTTTTTAATCTTTATTAGAAACAGAACTGCCTTTTGATGCCGCTGGACCACATTTACCTACAAAACCCTAAAATGGCCGAAAGAATTGCAACCATAGCTTCTACTTAGGGGTTTTGAGGGGTGCCCACACAAGTCTGAATGACTGCTGGCAGTGGGGAATACCAGGCTCTCACTGAGTTTGTACGTGGTGCTGACCACTTCAGTACCAAGGCATTTCCCAGGGGTCCAAAATTAGACACCAGTGTTGCTCTTTTGCTTCTGAAACAAAAAAGATGCTTTGCTTAGGCCTTACTTTTTCCACTTAACCCCCCTTTCATTAAGGCATATTTGACTTTAATTTACCATGATGGGACAGTGGGATGAATTTAAGGGTTTTGGTGAATGAGGAGGGGATTGCTGATGTATTAAGAGCTATGAAGTGGCACAACAGCAAGAGATGGAGTGAATTTTGGTCTCGGCTGTGATGGGAATTGGTTCTCTTGCTTCCAAGAGTACATCTGGGCTTCTTCATGGCTCTGTACCTACTTGCACTTTCAGGCTTAATTCTACTGTCTGCACCAGAAAGAGGAATTCTGCAAGTCCGAAGGAGGCTTCTGGAAGGGTATAGGGAATATGAGGGTTTAGAACAGAAGGTTTCATAAGTCAGAAATATGAAGGCTGTCCCAGCCTATTCCAGTAGTGGGGGTGGATGCCTATATTTGCTTTCCTTCCTCACACACCCTGTACAATTCCAGCATCTATTACCATTTGCACAAATGAACAAAAGAGCCTCCTGTCACTGGAACTCATGGATTTCTTCCACCTGCGGTCATTTCTATTTCTTGCCCAGTTTGTAAAGCATAATCCACCCCCCCAATTTCCATGTCATGGACAAGATCTCACATTTCTACATAAAAGAAATCAAACTTGCTGCTCATACTTGTTATGACTGATCCCAGCGCCTCACTTAGGCACACAGACACAGCTACTGGGAACTGAATTGCTGACATCACCTCATATCCCATGCGGAATCTAACATCAGACTATTAGCAACATTAATATAAACTAGCAGTCATATTCAAAAACAAGTCAACAAGAATTAAAGAAAACCATAGAAAACAGAAATGCATCATTTTAAAAGGAGTAGAATGTAAATGTTTACATTAAAAAAAAAAAAGAGCAATATGAAAAGAATGGCAATTTGCCCTGTATAATGCATGAAGACGTCTGGGCTTCTCCATTCTTGTTTTTGATCTTGAAAAAAACATTCTCAGATGATTAGAGAAAAAAAAAATCATTAGTATAGAGTAAAATGCCATTTAAAAATCCCATTAAACATTTGCATTAGACCACATGCATGCTACCTCATGCTGTTTGATGTAGCTATAACGGCATTTTTTTCTCCTAAGGAATGGAGAAAATGCAACTCCAGTGAATACTATGTTCCTACCAAAATAAACGGATCAACAGCATGTCAGCCTGAATTATCTTGAGAAAACTATCCAGCAGAAGTTACAGCAACAGATATGCAGACCAAGTATCTTAAACCAGTCAAAGTATCTATTATTGCTTGTTTTTATCTTTCTCTAAAGGGAAGCTATGTTTGACCTCTAAGGAAGGTCAACAACTTAATTATTGTACTCGAGACAAAGCTACTCTGTGCACAGGAAATGAAAGCTAAAGAGAAGCACTTTGAGAAGAAAGACATTTTACTCTCTTAAATAAATGAGACCTGAAAAATTCAATATTGTTTTCATCCTGACCAAGCCTTCTGGCTGGATCCTAAGTGATGTTCACTGGGTAAAGACAGGAAATCCTGGAGCCTTCCTGCTGTTGCAAGACAAGAGTTGCAGCAGGGCAAAGCAGCTTGGAAGACAGTAAAAGAAAAAAGTCCATACAGGGAGGGCTCTTACAATCATACTTCTTCAGAAAGCCAAATCCACTTGCTGGAGAAATGAATACATTGAGGCATTTTGATTAAAAAACCCCATTCACTTCTAATTTTTGGACACTACTTAGAAGAGGATAGCTTGGATCTTCTAGAAAAAGTTGCAACTGGAAGAACAAGGAAGAGGCAAGAGCCACCTTCTGGCAGAGCCCCTAACTTTACAGTTATTCCAAACACACCAAAACAGAAAGAAAAACTAACAGACAACAAAAAAAGGATGTGCCACCATCACAAACTATAAGCACAGTCCTCTGGTGCTGAGCTTTATAACTGATACTGCTCTGCCAGCTTGTACCTCCCTTTTCACTCTACTGCCATACACAGGAGATAGGAGAGGTTTGGTTGATCTTGGAGGTCCCTTCAGTAAAAAAGTTGTGCTGTCATTCAGGTCTGAGCTAACTTGTGCTGGTCAGGCCAGAAGGAGGGATCAGCTGCAGGTCACAGAAAGCAAGGGAGGGTAGAGCAGGAATGTAGAGCGTTAGGGTTACAGAGGGAATCCAGCTTCACCAAAAAGCTCAGGAAAGAGATGCTATTCACCAGTGTTGGAAAGACAAGAATCTTTAACAAGGATGGTCTGGCAAAGGCTATAAATCACCAGCCACAAGCCTTTTCCAAAGAGGAAAAGATGCCACTTCCAGTGATTAATGCAAAGACTGCAGCCCGGCTCTAGGAACGAGAGGTGTCTGCTTTACCATCAATCAGAACGTTCAGATAAAAGTAATCTTGGAGGGTTCCTAGTGAGATGAACATGGGCAGGCGTGTAGGTGTGTGCTACCTCTTTCTAGAGCTTAACAAGACATTTTTCCAGTTTTTGTACCAACAAGAAAGAACCTCCACAGAAATGGCTGGATTGCCGCTGGTGCAGTGTTGCAGCTTCTCCTGTGGTTAATGTGCTTCTGGAGAACTCCAAGAGGATAAGGAAATCCCTCTGGCTCCCTACCTGTCGTATATCCCCACCTGTGGGGCTGGCTGGTGCTCATTTTTGGCAGCTTTCCTGCTCTGTGATGACTCAACGGGATGATGTTTTCCAAGAGCACCCCACTGATTTACAGCTCGTGTTGCATTTTCAGAACTCACACAGAACTTAGAAGCCTGTATTAATTAGTCATGCAAATGGAAAATCATTAAGGTAGGGGACCTGTGGAAAAATCAATAGCAGTCATTTGATGAGAAGCTATCTTAATCCCCATTCACAGGGAAAATTACTTGCGTTTGCACAGAGAACTTAATCCTGGCATTTCTTGCCATTTGAATACCTGACAAATACTTTCTTACCTAAAAGCAAGAACAATATAAACTGCTCAGTCTTGAAGGGTTTATGAGCTTCAAGAATGCAAGAACAATCCTTTCCAATCGAACATCACAATTTAGCCAACAGATCTTTAGCAATGTTTTGAACTCTGATTTCCAGAGGGCCTTGTTTCTTCTCTTAAAATTGGCAGATCTGCCCTAAAACTTGGCCCCTTGTCAGGTAATTGGTGTGATAACTGGCAACATTCAGGATATTCACTACAGATGATAAGGCATGTCAGAGGGAGATGAAACAACTAAGTTCCAAGTTCAAAATCAGGTATTTCTGCCTTTTTCCAGCTTATGGGAAAATGGGGAAAAATTGTGCTAAGTAGGCAAATTTTCACTGAAGTCTACACAGTGGCTAAGGACAGAGTGATCTGGCTAATGAGAACAACTGATTATAGAGATTTAACACAAACAGATTTTAGGAAGGCTGAGATTGGATTTAATCTGTTCTCGGGTATGTATTGACAAAGCCCACAGCCTGTACTGGGGCCAAGGCTTTCACAGTCACTGCCTCCAGGATGTAAACTGTGATCTGCACTCTTTGTTCTCAAATGTATGACCTTGCATTTTGCTGGTTTAAAACACATGTTCAGAGGAATCCACTTTGCCAAGTGTTGCAGCTTGCCTCACAGGCTTGACCCATCCTGTTTATTTACCACTATAGCATATCTGCAACTTTTCCAGCAGGTGATTTATAAAAATACTCTCCTGATACCTTTCTGTTACTACAATTCATTCACTTAATATGTGACATCTTGGGTAGTGACATTTAAAAACAATTTTGTACCACCATTTTTATTATCAAAACCATACTGACTGGTGTCAATTACGTCACCATATCTTGAACTTAATGTTTGTGCACCTGGTTTTCTTGCAGTTGTCTCAGAACTGACATCAGGTTCACCGAGTCTGTATTTCCTTGGGTAGGCTGGGAGAAAGGGGTCACCTCCTTCATCCTTCTAAAATAATGAAATATTTGCTCAGTTCTAGTTCTCCGGAATTTCCCTAGTACCTTATGAGGTAAAAGGGTCCCCAAGAGATGTTGATATAGAGAGTGCTATAAACAAGAGACAAAAATCCCATCCTTGAAGCTTGGACACAAGGTTGTAACACTTGGCTTCAACCAGATCAGGATGGAAATGGATAATATTTGTTTCTGTGGATTAGTAACTTGTCCTGGTTTTGATATATTCAGCTCCCTCAAAGGTACACTCAATTTCTGCAATGTATGTCCATCTAAAATCTCCAATGTCAGATTACTGAGTCGTGCTGACTCCAGCAGCAACATGATGTGGCTGGATTGCCAAGCACTGCCTGGTTTCCACCTGTTATAGTAAATTTCCTGCATTTCCACTAAACTGTGCCCCAGCTTGCAAACAGCAGCACAACTGACCTGAACTGCAGGATTTTACAAGACCTCCTAAAGCAGGCAGTTTTACCTGGTTTTGAGTTTCATTAGGAGAGCTTTTGCTGCAGCTTCAATCATTTTTAAAGGTACCAGGGCATCACTATGCCTGTTAAAAATGGAGACAATTATCCATCCTTCAGGAGAACACCACTGCCTGGAGACATCACTAGGAGACAGTCTTTGACAGCAGACATGTTTTTCTAGCTTTTTGTCAACCTAATTTTAAAGGCTCAGCTAGATCTTTGACTTTTCCCTGCCACAGAAAAGGAATTGTCTCCTGTTTCACACTTGTGCGTTTTAAGGCTGTGCATACATGGAACCACATCCATGGGACAGTAGAGTTGCACTGAAGTCACAGAGGGCCTCTGAAAGCCTGACAGATAAACAGATGGCAAAAAAGTGAGTTCCTAGACACCAAGGAGCAGCAGTCAGTGATACAGCTCTGAGGAACAGCATGAAGCATGCCCTGCAGTACACGCAGCTATGTCCAGCTGACATTTCTCCTATAAACACCAGAGAGAAATTTATTCTGCTGAAAATTGAGCCTGTCTTTGACATTAAAACCATCTGAAATCAAATTCTAAACTCTTAAGGAAAAAGGGTATTTAAACATTTATATCAAATTAGGAGAAATCCAGCAAGAGAGACATTTTTGGCTAATGATCTGTCTTTAAGAGACTCTGTATAGACTTTCACAAAACACATAGATTCAGCTGCTTTAGGTCATTCTTGGGGGGGGGGGAAGAAAAAAATATATTGTTAGGAGTTAGAGATCCCTCTTGTCTTTTTTTTTAAATTTTTTTTTTGTTAAGGTACCTCCAATCTGTTTGCTCAGGATATTATTTTCCTTTCATCAAGAAGTATGGTTTTCACAGATACACTGTTTACATGGGCACAGGGTCAATCTCTGTGCATTTTCTTCCACCCCTACTCACAACAGACAGAAAAGAAAATTGCATAATCACAGAATAGCTTTCACCACTACTTTTAGGGCTGATCCAATATCAGCACTTCTCTTTCAAGAATAACTCCCACTCTCAACACCACAGAGGTAGAGCTGGTCTTGATTCTTCATTAAACATCCAGAGGGCCAGATACCCTGCAGGAGCGTGCTAGGGGAGAGGAAGCTGAGCTCACAGAGAAAGAGCTGCTTTTGAACCACAGTTCCTTGCAGTTCTTGTGGACTCTGAAGGTTGGTTGCCCCAGATGAACCTTCAGATGCACCTACAGAGACAGATCCCTAAGTTTAAGAGGCATTTCCTGCTCCACATCCTTCATTTTCACACCTATTTTGTCAAACATGTATTCAGGAGGACAAGGTCTTTAACTGATGTCTTTCTGTAAACCAGGAGCACTCCTGTTTGGTGACTACTCCTTTGCAGTATCAAATTGACCAAAAGGTTTGGTGAACAAGAGAATGTGAGGATCCCAGTGGTTTCAGAGGGATGGAGAGCTCCAGCTGTTCAGGTTTGCTAGAAATAAACTGATGCCCTGCAAAGTTCCTTCTAATCCTTGTATGGCATTTCAGGACACAGTCTATATCCACGTAAACTTTTTCACTGATGTTCCTCAAATTTGTAATAAAAAAATTGGACTGACCAGTTCAAGCAGTGGTTCAACCAGACCACTCTGGCTCTTGACATTCCAGCAAAGACTTCACTCAACACAAATGTGGGAGCACCAAGTATGACACACAGAGAGTGCACTCCAGCAGTGCCCAGGCAGGCATAGCCAGCCTCTCTCTCCAAAATGATGGCAGTGGAGTCCCAACTGCACTTTCCCTCAGGTACGTTATTAGATCAGGAGTAGGAACCGCCTGTAATAACTGCCTGCTTCAGCTAATTTTAATGTAATCACATCCCACATCTTCTCTGACCTAATTGGGTGCGAGCTGTCAGCAAAAATATGCTGGGTCTCTACCACAGTATTCATTCTGTAAGCTGTACAGATATTATTTCAAAAAGATGGAAACCTGTTAAAAAGAACATGCATTTTGTCTCCATTAATAACAAAGGGTGGAATTCAGTGTTATCTTGATGCATTTGCTGCCAGAAGAGTTTCTTCTAAAGTACAAAAATCCACTGAAAATCAATGTTTCATACATTAGCTCACTGACACCAGAGAACTTTAAAGGGCTTTGCTGTGTCCATACAGACATGGGCAAATGCATCAATTTCTGTCCTCAGCCTGTGTCTTGGGCTGCAGCAAACAAGCACTGCAATTTATACCAGACACTGGAGAATATGAATATTTTCTTTACTACTCAGCTCCGGGAAAGGATAATTATTATAAGCAAAGCCAGATGAAAATCTGAGAATATTTTATGATTCACTTTCATTAAAAAAAACAAAAAAATCTCTATTAGCCTTAGAACAATGGGGCCAAATTCACACTTGGGGTAACATCACTGACATCAGTAGAGCACTACAATTAATTTGGCCCTTGGGATCTACTTGAAAATATAACATACTGTCACAAGGATGACAGCCAGATTCTGTGGAGAAAATCTTTCTATACTGATTAATATGGCTTAAAAAAGACAGCACAGCTGTACAAGCAGTTATCCAGTGGGCTGGATCAGGCTGCTCACACCTGTAAAATAAAGTTCAGTTATAATCACCTGATAATTTGGCCAAGTGCCTTTTCCAGCCCAAATGGGAGATCACAGTACAAGTATTATTCAGCACCAGAACGATGCTTATGTGACATTCATAAAAACAAAGAGAAAGATACTGGGAGGTAGAATTCAAGAGCAACCAGGTAGCCAAAGATCTAAGTGAAATGCTGATATCCCTTGCTAATCCTTTCTTATCCTGTCTCCCCTCTCTCCCACCAAGTAGGCTCCTGAAGCATGTTAAGCTGCAGGGAGAATCAGAAAAAAAGCAGAAGGCTCTTTTGCTGTTTCTGTCGTCATTTATTTATTTTTAAAGAGAAAATTCTTGTCCCTTGCAGTGATGACGTTTTAATGAATCCATCAATCACTGCAAACTCCAAACTAGAATCCTACATAAAAGAGACCTATTTGTAATACGTGACCTAAGCCCATACCTAACGAAATTAGTTCTTAGGGAGACAATGCAGGTCTTTCATTGCTGCCTCCATGGAATCGTAGATGATTAAGCTGGACAGGGCCTTGTGGGTCCTCAAATCCAATCCCTACACCTAGCATCACTTTATCCCTGCCTTGTTCCCTGGAGTGTGTTATCTAATCCTTTGCTGACTGATTGTGACCCACCTTACAACTTCTCTTCCATGGGCAAATTTTCATTGTGTGTTGCCTAAGCAAGCTCTTGATTGCTCCTCTAGGTCTTCAGTTCCCCTGTATCAATGAGTTTTGGGGTGTTTGGATTAAGGCTACCTCCCCTCCCCCTAATTATTTTAAGTCTTTCCAACATTGCCCTTTGCTTTTCTTGGTTTCTTACCCATTTTCTCTGTACATCTCAGTGCTGCAGGTTCTGTTTCATCACACCTCTGCCACCATGTTGGGCTCCTCAGGGCACATTCTGACTTTATTTTCTGCTGCCATACACAATAAACCCCCAACTTCACTAAATCATGACTCAATTCTTTGCTGCTCTTTTTACAGCTAGCAGACCCATTACAATTTGCTTTCATTACCTTGGCACCATTTCTCTCAGGCTGATGTTTCAGAGCTCTCCCTTGGTGCTTTTTTACCACAGCATTGTTCTTCTTTGCCACTTTTCCTGTGCCTACAAGATCTGAGCTTACTTCTTACTCCAGACTGAGAGGACTGTGTAACTCTTGGGGTCAACAGGATTCTCCCTGCCACTCCTCTTCCCCAGGACTCCCCCCAGTGATACCACTGAGGCGTAAATCCATAGGATCATCTTTAAAATAAAATTTGACTTGGAGAAGACCTTGACTCCACATTCAAAACTTCTGAGCTCTCCATTCTTTGGGTACCGTTGTTTTGGCTGCTGGTGATTTAAACTTATGTAGATGACACATATATTCAGCATGCTGCATCCATGGGCAAATCCATGGACAAATACTCCTGCTGGCTTCAGAAGTATCAAAGAAAGCAGTTGCTGCTCCCTCGTGGTCATAAGCATCAGCCCAGTTCTGAAAGCTACCATCGCCTAAACTTTGCAGCAATTTACCATCTTCTATCTCCTAATTTACCATCTTCTATCTCCTGTCTGCCTACAGAGATGCTTTCATCTCTAGCCTTGGTTAAGTCAAAGCAAACCAAGGTAATGGAGAGTTATTACTGAAATAGCTTAAACCAAGCCACATCTGCAGCCTCACGGGGTGACTTGACAAGACTCAGATCAGGAGACTGTTACAAACAGCAGTTTCTAAAGCAACTGGGCAATCCTGAACTCAATTATTCCCTTCTGTCCTTTTGCACTTTCTTTTCTACCACTTGGTGAAATGTTTTCACTGACTAAACCTCCTGTCAGTGCAGCCTGGCGTGACTATGCAGACATTTCAAAACTTAGGTGGCCCCTTAATATTTAAAGACTAGATAGAGACCAGAACACTTATATTGTATACAAAGCTTAGATGTTATCACACAGCTGACCTCCTTCTGGGCTCACCATGGATAGCGTCACACAGCAAATCTGCAATTATAAAGTGAATGGCAATTCCAAAACCTTTAGGAAAAAACCATCTTCATGTGTCAGGACTAGCACAGAACGAACACTTTGTTGTCAGTATTTGTTTTTTTTCTTTTGGGGTCCATTGTCCCTTGCTATATTCACCACCAAGGTATTCCTTTTCCCATCTGTTAAAACCCAGCGTGAAAATCAGACAGGGCTCTTGCACCCATTTCTCACTGTTTTACACTTGAAAGCTGGCTTTACTCACTGCAGTTTTCAGTCCCGGAAGGCAAATATCACAAGTGGCCAAATGGAGACTGTCCTCACAGAAGAATCTGCTTTAGCTGCTTGCCTCTCAGCAGCTTCCTTCACAGAGCTAGTTCTGAGGAAATATATAATTTTTATTATCTTATCATTTTCCTTTGGGACTGGAAGAGTTCTGTGGAAAAAAACCCCAGAGCATTTGTAACTTAAAGCATTGTCCTCTCTCTGCTGGGGTTGTTCTTAACCTGTTTCCATAGTATCACTTGTCCTGAATAGAAGACAATCCTTGATTCCACCAGTTTTCCTTATTTTCTTTGCCCTTGGTTCACATCTAACATTCCTACTTATGGAAGAACAAGGCATCGCTCTGCTTTTTGGCTCCACACTGTTCCTCCCTTGTTCTAAACCATCAAGGAACCTGTCCGCTGCCATGGACACCCCTGTCATACTGCTGTGGTGGGATCTCCTTTCCTTCTTGTCTGAAATTCAGTCTGTCATTTATTTCCCCCTTTGTTCTCCCCCATGGAGTTTCAATCCTGGCTGTCTCCTCTGTCTTGTCATTTTGTCTTTGGCAGGTCATTTCTTCTTTGCCTCTGAATTGTCTTCCTTCTCCAGCTGAATAACTTTGTTGCTCAGTGTCATCTCTCCTGCACTAGCTAATTTCATCCTCTCTCTTGCCCTTGGGTAGGGTTGTCCCATGGATACCCCTTTCCATCTCTTTGTTCTTGAGGCCACCTTCTTATTCAGGCGTTGTGCTCTCGTGTTGCTTCTGCTGTCTCCTCAGGGTATTCCTTGATCACACCTTTGAATTCCTGTCTGAATTTCAGGTTATCCCCACTTTCTTCTTTAGCACTGGCATCATTTTGTCCATGAGTGTGGTCAAATTATGTTCCATACTTATGTACCTTCCATCTTGTGCCACACTGCACTGATGTGCAACTGGGAAATTCCGCAACCACTCCTCATCTTGTGAATCCTTTCCTCTTTTGTCCCTTTCAAACTGTTCTTCAGAAGAGCCTAACAGAGTTAGGTACCAAAATTCCACTGATCCTTGCTAGGTGCATTGGTTTGTAATACATGTTAGAGAAACAGGAGACTATCACAAGCTGTTAAGCAATAAAAATCCCTGTAATATAATCTGTTGTGGTTGGACATTTTATTGAAATCCTGGATAGTCATTTGCAAAAAAGCTGACATGCAGGGTTTGGATTTAATCTTCACATTTCCACTCAAACTGTGGCATTGTTTGAACACAACAGCTTTGGGATCCTGGCAAAAGAGTAAAACTGTCCGAGCTGTTCCACTCTGGTTTGAATTATCTCTCTTTTTATTTATTTATTTCTAGCTTTGAAGTCTGTGTACTTTAAAAATCAATGAACATTATATTAACAAGCAGACGCTAATTACATTTTAACAAACTGGAAAGGCTTGGCTACAAACCTTTGAAAATATAGATTCACATTTTTAAAAGCTTTCTAATCCAACTGGCATCATTATAGTTAGACACTGACAAAGCCTGCACAGAATGGAAATGTTAAAGGAATCTGTTTTCCAGAATTTTTTTTCTGTGATTTATAATTAGTCTTCATCATTGTAGTGTCTCATACAGCAGGTCTGGTAAACAGAGCACTCGTGACTTTTACAGGATTAATGGAGACATTCTGAGATGTAGAAATTAAAAGATCACTCAGATAATAGCAACACTTCACTCTTTTGTAGCTCTTCTCATCAGTTCAACTTACCATTTTACAAACAAATTAGGATTGCTATCAGAGTTCTACGGAGGGATAAAAATGAGGCAAGGAACACTAATGTGCCTCATCTGCAATTGCTTAGCAGAACAGACGCAGATCAGAACTGGGTCTCTTGTATGCAGTTTAGAGCTCTAATTCTTAGGTTACAGTGGTTCACTGAGCAGTTTTTAAAACATGGGTATTGGAGTGTGCAGTGGGAATAAGTGAGTTTGTATCAGGATGTTCAACACACCAAAAAATGCCAAAAACGTCAATAGATGGTCCCGAAACTATAAAAAATATCATGCCTCTTCTGGCCACTCTGTCAGAGAGTAGCTGTGTCCTTGGTGTGAGGGTTGTTAGAAAAGCAGCTCCCACATGAAAGCAGGAACCCCAGCAATGCACGGAACAGTTTCTGCACAGGGCAGAGCGCCAAGACATCACGAGGTTTGTGTGGTAACAAGGGGAGAGTAGGACACAAGAGGACACAGTAGTTGTGTCAGAGCTCCAGGAAATACTCAGGAGAAGCTATGCTTTTGAAATGACCCCACTGATTTCATCACTGTGCTATTCCAGAACAGCTGCTTGAGAGGTAAACAGACAAGGAACCCACTTCAGGTGAAGCTGTCTGCAGCACAGCAAAGCCAGCCTGTGCCAAGAAACACTCACGGCCCTGCCATGGACCATGTGGGGTCATATCAGACCCCCACAGGCTCAGAGGTCCACTTTATGTCGTGCTCTGAACTGGTAAGACAGATGTACCAAAGATAGGGGCAAGAAACCTGATGGCACTTCCTGGCATGAGAGGTCAGGTCTGTGCTCCAAGCACTGGAGGATATAAACACTCTGTCCCACTCACAGGAGACCAGAGTCAGCTCACGATCAAGGCAAATTCTTTGAGACAATTTCAATGCAAGTGATAGGAAAGCACAAATGCTCCAAATCACACACATCAGCATTTTTCTGTCTGTTACTACAAGTACTTGACTTGTGACAATTGATTTTCTAGACTTCCTACAGAGACCTTCCTTCACAGGTACATCTTCTGCTTGAGCTGAATTGCCAGAAAGAAGCTCATCTGCTGGAGTGACCTAGAGCCCAAGTCCTTCTGTAGCTGCAAAGAAGAGGACAGACTGTCATGCCTGTCCTGGAGTCACATCAGCAACACCTGGCAGAGCAGCACAGGCAGTTGTCACCACAGCACTGCCACTCCTAGCTGTGGCACACAGCCATCAGTGATTCTCTGCACTCCTGTCACCAGAATGATCTCTGAGTAATTCTCAGCATCAGCACAGCTCACTATAGCTGGTGGCTCAAGCAACCCTGCAGCACAAGCTGTGGGGTTTGGGTACATTGGTAAGAATACTTTTGAGCCTTAGCACAGCATCTGGCAGAAGAGACCCTCCAAAAAGGTTCTGTGAATAGAGTACCAAGTATCAGGGTCACCTGCTATGGCACCCTGTCAACCCTTCCTTATCTTCACAAACAAACTGGAGTAATACACGGGGTGCAATATCTCTCTTTGCCTACTTTGAAGTCACTATTTTGATATTAAAGAGCACATTTTCCAATTTTCCACTTAGCTGGTTAAAAAGACTTAACAACTCCTGTAACACTTGCACAAAAAAAGTCTATGCCCACAATTGGATCTAATCTAAGTTTCCAGGTCTACCACATCTCTCCAGATCCTGTGCCACTATATTTATGCTTTTCATTTGATTAGTGATATAAATGGATTTATCTTTGCTTCCTGTCAGTGACATGCTATGTATGTGAAAACACACTCCCCTCTTGAGTAAGTGCTGAGCAACGAGCCTGATTCAGACCCCAGACTCCTGTTCCAATGGTGCTGTACTATTATTTTGTCTGGTCAGGTCAGTGGTGGTTTTGGGACCATCTTGACAGGTCTGAAGCTCTGTCTCCCAAATAGATAAAGTGAGTTCTCATTATCTTTTGACCGATCTGCAGGGAGCACAAACCACACTGGATGAGTGAGTAAATGAGGGAAGCACCTAGATGCTGTTTTTGAAGGCATCTGGAGGCTCAAATGTTCAGCTGCCACTAATGGCATGACATCTGCCATTTCTCAGCTGGTGGTGTGGTTTCTTTAAAATTTGGTCCTGATCTGTGTTTTAAATTGAAGAACAATTAAACTTTATGCACAAATTAAAAGCAGATCATATATTAGAGAATCTCTATTGGATTTCGAAGCAGGCTAGGAAGTACATAAACACCTTTAGTACAGACTGCTTTTCTTACATCACCACTTTATTCCCTGTCTCAGCAGGACAGGGAAATATGCAACACATCTTCAACCAAACAGATTTTGGAAAAAAAAGAAATTAAAATCCAGCTGAAATCCTACCTTAAATAGATCCAACTCCGTATCTTGGTCCTCTGTGAAGAGCAGCAGCTGTGAAACAGTCCAGAGACACCAGCGTTCAAACCTGTCTGAAATACATGCAGGCAGCTCACCTCACGCTGACAGGTTCCTCCCACAGTTGCACTAGTTTTAAACCAACAGTATTGACTTCAGAGCAAGACTTAACCTGATCTACACTTGCAAAAATGATAGAACAAGCCCATTCTTGGTTCAACAGCTTGGGCAGTTCAGATTCGGTTCAGCGTAGAAATTTAGCATCATCTGTAGAAAACTTCTATTTGAAAAGGGAAGACTAAAGTCTGCAGGAGCTGATGAGGATACCAGGAAAAGCAGGCAAGGAGGCAATGCCCAAAAAGCTAACTTTTGCACTCAGGTCCACTGCAGCTGCCCTTGTGCTTTCCCCTTGACAGAAAACAGCAGAACAGAGAGAACAATAGGCAAAGACAGGAGAAGTGGAGGGGGCAACCATCTTGACAAGCTTGATAAGCTCAGGAAAGGAAGACTTTTTAAAAGATGAAGTGGGATAAAAGTGCAGGAAAGGGCAAACCATTCAAATACTCTGTCAAACAGAAACTCTTGAGTCTTCCCATATCATAAAGGTCAATCAAGATTTTATGTAAGGTAACAGGGTGCAGCTTGCCCACAAAAAGTTAGTGTAGTTATGCTTATGTTTCCACTGCATTAAAATATGACAACTTGAGCATTTTTTTTGTTTATTGAAGTCAGTTCTTCAAAACCTTCTAAAGCAATTACAGGGAACTGTATTTCCCAAGAACATGCATGCCATAAGATGGAGCACATTCTAGGAAATGCGTGATCCTGTGCTAGAGGTGCAAATTCCCTAATAGGTACTCTATCATGTTTTTTCTCACACTAGCTAAAATAGGGTCTTCAAATGCTGATCAGCTCTAAATCTATTAGAATTGATGTAAACCAGGAAACTCCACACTGATGCAAAAGCAAGTGCCAGACTCTAAGTAAGCCTCATGGGGAAAATCTAAAAGACTGAAGTTCCTGGGAGTTTTATTATTGCACCAGTGGAGCAGGGATTTCTCCCTAACTGTTCCCCAAGCCCAGGGGCAGTCAGTCTATACTTTCTCTAGTGTGTAAGGGATGGAAGAAATCAGAAGAAAGCACATAATAAATCAACTGACAGTCTCTAAAAAAGAGCTGTCCTGTCTCCTTAATATGAGTGAGAGTAATGTTCTGAGGGCAGGAAGAATTTGGCTTTAGACTGGAAACATTCCCCTATCAGGGTACAAAAAGTGATCACTCTGTAGTTTAATCAATCTCAGGCCTCTCTTTGAGGAATATAGTGTGTTGCCTGCAACAGCACGTGTAATAATGTTTGCTGAAATATAAACTATGGCCATATACCCCAAGATGGAAGGTCAGAAGTCAACTGAGGACCTGGCCACAGATGTTCAGCAGTAGAGATCAAAAAGCAATATATCAAAATCAGTACTTTTCCTCAAGAAACAGGTTGCAGAAATTTCTCAACCCATCTCCTTTCACAGTAAGTGCACTCACCCTGCATGTAACAAAACTGTACACCACAAATTGCCAGGTTACTCAAAGACAAAGTTCATGTTTCCTAATTTCTCCTTGTCCTGTGCTTGAGTATTTAAATATTTATACAGTGAGTTTGCTCTTATCCACAAACACAGCTCCCTTGAACCTCTGCAGTGCTTTTCAAGTCCATCTAGCAAAGTGAAAAATCACATGACACACCATTTAGTCCTCCCCCCGCCCTTGATATATGTTTCCTAAAGCCGACATTTGATATTATGGACTGTGTTCTAATCAATTCTTAGAGTTATAGCACCACTGGATTTTTATTAACTTGCACAACAACAACAACAAAAATCCAACACAAAATGGGCCCTCATAATCAGTCAGCCTTGTTATATCCTGAAAGCTGCTTTAACAAGCAGGGAGTAATATAGTGTAATTGGTGCTCCACAATTTAATTGTTCTGTTCTTAAATCTAATATTGCAGCTGTGGGTTAAGTTTACACCACAGCTTTCAAAAGAACATGAAAGTGTGGTACATCTGTGCAACAGAAAGCTAAACATCTCTCATCTGATGTGTTTACAATGACATTTGATAGCGTGGAATTGTTCGGAGTTCATTCTTAAAGCTGCAGAACTGTTTTTCAGTACTGCAAAAAAAAAGCGAAAAAGCCTCCAATCTCCTTCCAGTAACTCAGCCCACCCAAGCCTGATGACGATGCTGCTGGCATTGCAGGGAAACAAGGCTGCAACAATTCCTTCAAGCAGCTTTGAGCATTTGTCACTCGGGCAGTGGACAAGGGGACAAGGCCATCTTCCTCTTCAGAGGATATAATAATTATTTGAAAAACAAACAACTAAAAAAAACACCCCTAGACAGAACAACTTCTGACATGCATAAACCAGACAAAAGTATTTCAAGAAATGTTATTACATGGGTGACTGTAGCATGTATAGAAATGCTGGAGTTTTCTCTTTAACAGGTGGCAGAACTGCTTATGGTATCTTGAACTTCACATTCTGTATAACTAACAGCTTCAGCATTATGTACTTGTTAGTGAATTTATTAGGCCCATACGTAGTTCAAGAAACTCAGGAATGGGCCCATAAATGTCATCTGCAGTTTGTGAACTGCAAGTATCTGACTGTTTTGATCAAGGTTTTTACGGGAAAGTTAAATGGTTATTAAAATTATTTACTACTGCTCCATGAAAAGGGAGCAAGCCTGCTGAAGAACTTAGGTAGTGATAAGATGTGATAGGTTGTAGGTCAAATGTGTTAGCAGAAAAGCATTTCTGTTTATATCTAAGCCTGAATTTTTGTATAATTTGAAGCTTAGAGTGCATTTAAGTGACTGAGAAAAGGTCTGTGGGAGAGAGGAGGCATTTTCTCTTTCCCATAACCTGCTCTCAGAAATACACGATCTCATCAGGCTACTTTTTTTATCCTCAGCATTAGCCTTTTTCTAACATTTTCTGTCCTTGGAGAAATGCATGATAGTGCAACTTAGTTAAAGAGGTCACTTTCTGCTCGTTCCTTTGTAGCAGTCCACACCGAGGTCTTGATTTATGCTCTTTAACAGATAAAAGTCAGTCTCACTGACGAAGCTCAGCTATATTACACTGGAATCTATTAACTTTTAAAACTTTATTATTTCAGTCACAATTAAGACTATCTGAAGCCTCTTCATAAAAAGGGGCCATATCAAAAGCTGTATGTTAGCAACAGGATCAATGGATGCATCCATTCAGCATCAAAAATACCGTAAGAAGGACAGATCTCCTGGTCAGGCAAATCTGTATCAATATTTCAGTCTCTTGAATACAGAAATTTGGCACAACATGATGCAACACCCGAGCATCCCCTCCTTTCAATTAACTGAGAAATAAAAATTGTCCTTAGAAGGGAAGAAATGCATTTGTATTGTTTAGTCCTCGGGTTTTTCGCCCTTTCATAGCATCATAATGTTCTCTTCAGGGGTGTAAAACTTAATCTTCAAGTTCAAGCCTAGATTCTTCATACAGTTCAGGATGAGATGACTTGGAATAGCGGGAATATTTCAGATGTAGAAAATCACCCAATTCATCCAGAGCATTCAAAACCTGTAAGACCATTATAATTTGTCAATTCTCTTGGAAAAGAAATGAAGTTCTAGTAACCTCTACTGCAGCACAAGAAGATTAGAAAAAACATCAATTAAAGCAAGTTTGAAGGACCAATGGGCAAATTTTGCATTCATTCTACTGTAGTGAACTTCAATGCAGTTGTAGATGTACAATAGCATCTGTGAGAAAGGAATTTACTCCTTCAGCAGTCCATGGTTTATTAGTAAGTACATTAATTGACCATAGATGAAAAAAATTGCTTTCTTTAAAAGCACAGGGAGATAACTCAGATAAAAAGTTATCTTTGCTTGCGCAAAAGAAACGTGTAAGGCTATACTTCAGTATTTCTCTATAGCTCCCAAAGACTGGAGTTGCCACTGCATTTTCCTAGGTAGGATTCAGCCCACAGTGCTGAGCACAGTCAGCACAAATAGTCTGAACAGTTTAAGATAATTTTAGTGAATGCCATTCTCTTATATTAACATCACAGGGACAATTAAATTTTGTTCATTAATACTGTAATGCAATTGATGAGCTGTGTCCCCAGCTCTCAGTAGATTCAAAAAGTAGCCAGGGAACTCTGTACCAGAGAGAAGCAGCTCAGCGTTTTGCAGCATCTGACCCACATTCAAGAGCAGCTAACTTTTTGACATTAAAGAAGAAAACCATGATTTTGATTCTGAGACTGTTTCTGTTTAGCCACTAAAACAAGCTCAGGAACAAAAAGAAGTAATGTAGAACAAAAAGAAGTAATTTAGTAATGGTTTATGCAGAGAGATAGCTTCTAGGTCATTAAGGAAGTTATTCTTGGGAGTTTGCCCTTTCACAGATCTTTCCTCTTTAGTTCCAGGCTGAGATACAAAACAAAATTTGCCAAGAGGAAACGTTTTCAATTGTGCTTGTTACCTGTTGTTACCCTGGGCTTAGGCACATTCACAAAGCGTTTTGCCCTAAAAGCTTTCCATCTGCAAGCAATGAAACTCAGGGCATTTCCATTCCCCCATGCTGTAAGGATGCCATGAGTACTGTGGCAAAAGCACAGCATGTTCAGTGATGTCTGGGAAGCATGTCAGACCTTCCCTGGAAGCAACAATGTGCAGGTAGCAGGAAGTGAATATACAGTGATGGCCCAAAAATGTGGTGGGCTTGGCATTTGGGGGTGGGGCGGAAGGAAGAAAATCAAAGCAGCAACCTCAAGAGATTAATCTTTAGATCAACTTCATTGCCTGCTACATAAGCCAAAATCCACACAAACAGCAAAGGCTGACAATGACCAACATGAGAGTGTAGCTGTGCCCTGTTCTACAAACTACTATCTTCATGGTACTGCACCTTGTTAGTAACTACTGCACCTTTAAAAGCAGCAGGAATTTTACACTGCACACATGCAAGGCAGATTTTTGATGCTGTCTGAAAGTGATCTACACTGGTATATGGGAGCTGGTCAGCAGGGCAGGGCTCTGGCCTCCAGATCTTTGTGCCTCTCAGGATGCAAATGGAGAGTCAGGAGCTCTCTGCAGGCACAAGTGCTTGTCTGCATGAAGGATGGCATATTAAACTCAAATGCCTTTCCATGTTAATGGATTTTTTGCTTTGACCATCACACTCGTGCAAAGAGAGGAAAAACAAAGCCTGAAATTTATTGTTAAGCCTCTGTGTTTCATGCCTCTAAGTTGGCTGATTCTGCAAATGAAAGAACGTTTCTCAATCCAGGCCAGAAACACCTTCGGCAAGAAAGGGAGATGGAAGATTTCAAAGAGTTTATTTTAAACACATTTCTGACTGTGTTGGAACAGAGGTTTATGATGGAAGTCTCAACATACTCTTAATGGTATTTCTGATATCAGAGAAAGATATAGAACTGAGACCGGCCAGACAGCACCAATTTAACTTAATTAGGTTCAAACAGTTCCAAATACTGTTTGCAATTTCCACCTGTACCCCTCCAAGACTGTCCCATATACTTCTACAACTCAAGAAACACATGGAAATATGGGTATGGAAAACTTGATTTTCAATTATTTCCACATCGTTTCAGGTTTCCTACTCTGATAGTTTTGACCAAGCATTTAACTTTTGTATTGCTGTGCTTTTCATGTAGGTCCTTATTAGTGATGACAGATTTGGTCACTATTAGAAACAGGAACATAACAAGTTAACTGTCCCATCATTTATTTTTAAAAATAGAATGTATAAGGCTCAAACATTTTAAAAGATCAAGTGACAAGGCCAGAAAAACAAATGTAAAAATGAATTACTGAGATTCAAAGTAACAGAGGCACAGCTTCTCCCAGCCTCCTTTGCATCTGAAGTTAATTTGGGCAGGACATCTGCTGTGCTTACCGTGTCTAACATCTCTCGTGTATGTGCAGCTGACACACAAAAACGAGCCCTGGATTCTGTGATAGGAGTAGCTGGAAATCCAACCACGACCACCCCAATATTCTTTTCTAACATGCGTCTTGCAAAAGCCCTAAGGAGAGAAGAAGTAGAAGAGGAACAAGAACCAAAAGTAAATTATTTCCAATAAACTGAGCACAGAGAGAAAACATTCACATATAATGAAACAATAGGTAAAATCCTGTCTTCAATTGATTGAATATTCCCATTGATTTCCATAAAAGCCAGAATCTTCCCAGCAGGACTGAGATTCTTTGCTGCTTAGCAGCTCACGAAGCTGAGGGGGTGTCAAATACTAGAAATGTGATGGCAGAGAGGGCACTGCAGGATAGACAGGATTCATTTATGCCAGTGAAAGTCTCTGAGTACAAATCAAACCATGTGGGCATTCACAGTCCCCAAGCACGGAAGAGGTTGAGCTTCTCGAAGGTACGAGAGCTTGGTTCCTGAACATCAATAGGAATAAACCAAACTGTGTGACGGTTTATTTGCTCTCATAATTACTCTGGCCGTTAGGAAGCTTTTGTGTGGTAAGTATGAGACCTAGAGCACACAGCCACCCCAAGCTACTTGCAAATACTCCCTACAGCTCAACCCTTACATTGTGTTACTACTGACTTCTGGTCTGTGTGTCCCAGTCGGTGCACAAGTGCTGCTTGAGAGGAACTGAATGGTAAAACATACAAAGACTACTCAAAAGTCAGATGGGGGAAAAGGACATCCATCTAAACCAATTCACACATCAAAGGCAATGTGTCTCCGTTAATGATTACAAATTTTAAAAAAATCAAATTCAAAATGTTATCAAAAGTATTATTCCAGACCACGTTAAAAAAGGATAAGAGAAAAATTTTAGAATTCTGAATACTGGAACAACTCAAAATTAAATCTAGGAGCAGATTTAAAAGAAAACAGAACTAAATGATGAATTCAACTAACAATGTATGTTTCTCCTGGGAAGACTCTACCACAGAGAACAACATCTTCTGCAGCATATACAAAATAACCTATGAACTTGAATAGTGTTTGTTTAGCCAGCAAGATTTTTTTCACTACTTACCCTATCTTACCAGGCATATAAAGGAGCAAGGGGACAACAGGAGAATCATCATTTCCATAAATGATGAAGCCCATTTCATGCAGTTTTCGTCTGAAGTATCTTGTGTTTTTCTCCAGCTGACGCACTCTTTGGAGTCCTGAAAGGAGCCAGTCAGGAGAACAGTCAGTGCAAAGGTCGTAACTGGAGTCTGGTCACAGGCAAGTACCAGGGCTGGGGGTAACAGTTTGGCTGAAATATGTATGTTGCTATTTGATGGAGAAGAAAAACACAGAATGAGCTAAATGTAACTACGTTGATTATTTTGGCATTGTAGGATGGATGACTGATACTCCTGTCCTGGTGAGGTGCCTTCCCATTGGCACAAGCACTCCCTGCCTGGGGATAGACAGGTGGACAATTCCCTGGACTTTGTTGTGCTGAATAAAGTCTCCTGGATGACACACACCTATAGAGAAGTAGTGCACACAGGACATGTAAATGGAGTATTTTCTTCCTCAACATAATTGGCTATTATCGCTGCGTTGTCCCTGGCCTCATTCAGTCATGGATCCACAGATGTGACCCCCAGCAAAACTGACAGGAGAGCTGAAAACGATTACTTTTAATGAAGGAAAAAGACAAAAAACAGCAGAGAAAAAATGTGCTTGAAAAGACATTTCAGCCATTTTTTTTGCAGTGCCATGAAGAATCTGGTTTCTGACAAGCACAATTGCTTCCCAACCCATTGCATAAAAAGGGAAGAGCCACACTCTACATTACTCTAGTAGGAGATATAATATGTCCCTTCAGCACTCCACCTGCATTGTATTTCATCACTGAGCTGATCTATGTGCTGCTTTTCCACTGCTGTGAGGTGCTGACAGGGATGGTGCCACCTCCTCCATGCCCACGTGCCCACCCAGTGCCAGTCCTAAGTTCACAGAGCAAATCGAGCCAGGTCTGCCATCTGCCTGACCTCACCAGAAACAGAACTGCCAAGCCACTGCTAAGAAGATCGAGTCTCTAAACCTAATTGCTGTTCAGCAGCTTGTGTCTGCCCAGCAGAGGTGGTGAGAACACGTGGGCAGACTGGGATTTAGCAGGACACAGCAACACTCTTAACTTTCATTTTCCTGCTGTTCATCAGCCCATACTTTCAATATCACTTACATTTATGTCACCAGACATGAACACTGAAACCTCCAGCACAACTCATTTCCTCTTTTCCCTTTGCTTTTAAGGTGCTTTTGCACAGATGTCATGTTTTCACTCTCCGTTTACGTTTTCATTTTACTTATATTTCGTTCACTTCATTCTGCATTTACCACTTTCTGCTGTCACCTTTCTCTGACTGGATGCTTTTTTTCCTAATTCCCCATCTTGCTCTGGGTAACCACAGTGCCCAGTGAGGCATTTGTAGCTGCTACATGCCACCTTTGGCACATTTGTCCGCAGACCACATTCTGCCCCACCATCTGCTCTGGCTTTTCTTCCTTTTCCCTCTTGGTTGAAGTTGGGACCACCACACCTACATGAACCTCTTTTCCATTAATCATTTCTGAACATGTGTAGGTTTGAACAAGATCTACTACTTCATCTGTTCTGTATCCTCCCGAGTCAAGGTTCTGTCAGCGTTCTGGCTGGGAAATTTATAGGGAAACTGGGACTTGCTTCACAGTGATCGGTGTTTTGCTTGAACAAATTAAGAGATCTCATAAAAACAGTGCATTTGTAACTTCATGCACAAAACTGCCCACGCAGACAACCTGTTACTTACAGTCTCAGTCATTCAGTTTAAAGCACTCAGTGGAAGAGATCTGCTGGGTTAGAAAAGGCCACAAATAGTTTAACCATCTCTCTAATGCTGCTAAAACAAAAACAGCTGTGCCAGAGCAAGGAAAACAAATGAAACACAAAAGCATCCTACTACAAAGCTTTCCAGTCACTAATAAAAACAATAGTCTGTGGTATTTCCAAAAATATTTTTGGTGTAGTAGATCTCAAAGAAACAGGAGAAAATATTGAAGAGGAGGAGGAGGGAAGATGATGGTAAGGAAAGGGAGTTAGAGAACTGCAGAATAATGTGGCTGAAGTCTAAAGAGAGACCTTTTCCGTTGTTAGAATTTGTTAAGATGTTATTAACACCTCCTCAACATCCAAGTTACAAGGAGGGTGAGGGAGTAACCTGAACTGGGGGCTGAAAACCACTGCTGTTTCTTGCACTGTTGTTTCTTAGCAGCCCCTGAGCTAGTTTCCAACCTCTCAGTTGGAGAGTATTTGAAACTACTAGATTTTCAATTAGGGAAAGTTTTCATAAATGCAGATGTTCTTTGGCGAGTGCAGTTTAAGACTTGCTGCCTTCTCCTTTCTATTCATCTGGTTACCACAGAGCTGGAAACACAGTGTGAGCCATGCAAGATTCCAGGCTGTTCTGTTTGCTATTTATCAAACCATAAGTGCAGGGCCCAGAGTTGATCAGTTTGTCTCTACTTAGTTTTACTTTTGGGACTGGAAATTTAGACTCCAAAGAGGGGGAATCCAGCAAAGGAAACATTAGAGCTGAAAGAGGAGGTTGAGGTAACCCACCAGAAATCAAACACTTCTTCCTTTTCTAATCTTCCCTTCCTGCTTTTACATCCTCAACCAGTTTGTGATGCCACAGACCCCCTTTCGAGACTCCCTATGGAGCTCATTTCAAGCCAGTCAGTGCTGATGCAGAAGAGCCACTTGAATGTTTTAGCAACATCCCAGAATACTAATTTCATTTGCAGGGATGCATTAAAGAGACAAATAAAAGATCAGAGCACTCACATATATCTGGAGGGAAAAAACGCACATTAGGAGACGATTGCTACACACACTGTGTTTGTGGGTGGGTGGCTGGGAGGAACCTATTTCTTTACCAAGTGTCAACACTTTCCTTTCTCATGTTAAGTTTTGTGGTCAAAGACCACAGACACACATCATATACACAGCCTTCATATATGCTGTCCCAATAAGAGCAATAAAAACTTTAAAGTTTGTAGCTGTATTTCAACACTGTTTTTCTATGCTGCGCCTTTATGGGACCTTCCAACGTCAGATAAGGAGATAGATCTGAGCAAAATGTTTATTTTTGTCTCATTGGCCCGATTTTCCCCCTACACTGCAGATGAAGAGTGTTGAATTCAGTTAAGAATCAGGTCTTAGTCTAAATTCACTGTGGTGTGTTTAACCAACAACACAGCAATTTAAAAGCATTCTCTTTGATTCCTGAGGCTGTGATCTTGCATCGTTTAATATTTATTGAGGGAAAAACTGCAGAGCAGACCCTTGAGCTAAAAAAATATGGCTGCATCTATGTGAGTGTAAGGATTTACCTGTATGGCACCAATTAGAGGATCAAATCCCTAGACAGTAAATATATGTGTTACAAAATTCTTAGTTTGCAAAATCCCTGAGGATCTACAGTCTATGCAAAGAGCTTGTATCACAGCATGCAGGATATCCAGAGAGTTATATTCCATAAAATATGTGAACCACAACACAGCATATGTTTGGAGAAACCAGCCTGGACCGGGAAAATCAACCCTCCTCTATATAAAACTAAGCCCACTGGTGCTCCAGAGTTTTCAGCTAAGGTTGAGAACAACCTTATTAAGTGCTCTACATCTTCTTATTAGCTGAATTAAGAAGGGACAGAAAGAGAGAAAAGTGAAGGATGAAAGAATTCTCAAATTTCACAAGTTATCTTCACACTACTTGGAACATACACAGGTGGTTTCTAGGGACTTTTTGAAATACAGGATTAATTGCCTGGATGGTACAAGAAAAGCAGATTTACTGCATTGGCAATCCACCTTCTCCTGGCAAATTTAGAGTTTACATTTGGTTGCACCACTTTAAAAATATTTGGTTTACTGCAAAGTCCTAAGGTGTTGGCAATTCTGAGAAAAATGCTGATTATATTTTTATTTGACACACATCATTGCATACTGCTGGCTTTAGGTCATTAATTTCTGCAGGCTTTTAGAAAGCTTTATAACTTGAAATTAATACAGTTTACTTGAAAGAAAAATACAAAAAGAAGGCAAGAAAGAGAAATGATAAAAGGTAGTAGCTTGCTTATAATTTCTTTGAAGCAGTAAGGTTTTCAACAGAGCCACTTGGAGTCACAGGCTTGGTAGAAGCTTTGTCACACACTTTCAGGAGGAGCTGCTCTGGCACCTGGCATCAGGAAGGTCTGATCTCTGGCTGGCACAGCTCCGTGCACTTCAGTAGAACTTCACTGTTTATGCCAGCTGAGGACCTTATCCTGGCAGTGAAAGAGGCAGTAAAACTATCAGCTCTCTAAAACAAAAGTTTGTTTTTCTCTTTCAGAGATGTCTGCTTTTGCCTCCTGCAAGATGTTCATAAGCAGAGAAGATGCCTGAGTTCAGTTCCTGCACAAACATTGTACCTTTGAACTCCTGCTGTAGGCTTCAGCCCTTGGAAATTCTGACTCAGTCTATTGAAAACAGGAATAAGCAACCTGTCGCCTTTCATATTAAGATCTCAGGTGTAGGAGGTGAAGGAGAGCTAGTTTTCCTGAATCCATTCCAGGAAAGATAACCCCACACCGTACTGGTTTTTGGCATGCGGTAGACTCTTCAAGACACAAATCCACCTGCTTTAATCTTCTCCAGCTGTTGTTTCATAGGGTCTTTCTAGATAATTAGTTACACAATTGAATTTTTACATACCAGTGTCTGTTCCTTGGATGGAGAACTCTACTCCCTGCCCTCCTCTACTAACAACTAGATAGGAAAAAGCAAACTTTCATAGGCTGAAAAAAAAATTGGAAAACAATAGCTCTTCCTCACTAAACTATTGCAGCTGGACAGATTTTCATTTTTTTTCGTCTGGTTCCATTATAAGAGTTATACACATGTACCTCCATGTGCATTAAATCACAAATAGAATGTTATAAAATTGGGGTGCCTAAAGGAAATATGTTCTCAGATAAAACAATCTTCATAAAAAATAACTTTGCTGTGAACTGGGGAGAAGTGAAGATATTTACTTCTACAATCTAATGCTAACTTGAAACTTAGTAATTTCAGCTTAATTCAGCTGCTAAACAAGCCCTTAAGGACTTATTTAGTCAGTCCAATTTTAACTGTGAACTCCTGCAAAACACGTTTCAGAGCAGATTAAGGGAAGAAAAATGGCCGTTTCAGTTGAAGCAGAAAGGAGAAAAATTGTAAAGATTCTGTCACCTTTACCTTCTTTCTCGAATGAGTCTGCTCTGCCTACCCAGCACCTTATCTATATTCAGTTATATAATGCAGGGACAAGCAGCCAGCCTTGGCTGAGCCTTACTGACTCCCAGCACAGGTGATTAATCACAGAGCGCGTCCGTCCCGCTGCTGAAAGCCAGCCAGCGCACAGCACGCTCCATCTGCATCCCATTAGGTGTTTCTGAAGTGCCAGGGATCCAAATGCCTCTAGAAACACCCCTCTCTCCTTTGTGCTCCGCAGGCTGGAAACAGCGCTGGATTCCTGGGGCACCACTTAGCGAGCAGTGTCTGGAGCAGAGGAGGGATCCTCACCCTCTGTGCCCTTGGAAGGGGACTGTGTCGTGCACTGCCTGTTGCTGTCCCTGGGGCAAGCGTAGCTTTCACCGCTGGGGGACAAGCTACAGGTCACATCCGAGTCTGACAGCCCTGCTCTGCCTGCAGTTAATACTTATTTGAGGATACAGGGAACACCTATCCACGGGTAGGGTCTGCTAGAGGACTACAGCACTGGTTTAACTTTGCATATGGAAAAAGTGACTTCAAATGAGGTACAATTCGATTAATCCTCAGAGATCTTGCAAATCACTGCAAACACAATCCGAAGCCCCTGCTTGTTCAGATCAAGTGACCCTCCATGGATACATTTGATTTCCTGCGGGAGGTGGGTCATATGGCAGGTGGCTCCACTGGAACAGCAGTTTGAGTAAAAATGCCAGGACTTAGCTGTTTCACCATCCACTGCTGGGAGAACATCTGTGATGCTCAGCTTAGACAAATAATAATCATGTCAGCATATTATCATCAGTAATAGCTTCAGCCTTGTCATGACTGGGAGCCCTAGCCACGGAGCCAATGCTGTGCAAACAGGGAATAAATGTGCTTAAGGGCTTTAAATGTAACTACATACTTACTGGGAATATTAACTTAAAATTAAGCCAGGGTTCAAGCATTCTGCTTGATAAGGACCTGAGAGAAACAATCCCCTCAGAATGAAGCAGCAAAATGAGAATTTGAAAAAGACAGACTTTAGTATGACTGATTCTGTAAGCTGTTTCGAGCAGCTCCAAGGGGTCCATCACTCAGTCACTTGCAGATTTAAAGCTTACAGTGATAGTTTCATGATCAGTCCAGTATGGCACAGATTTATCTTTCTGCAAAAGGGATTGCTCCTCTCAGCTCCAGCTGCTCAAGTCCTGGCACTGGGACTCATGGAGCCATATGGCAGATTGGCTCTGGGAACCAGTCTGGGTGAAGGCTAACCATTTGTGAGAGGGCTGGTTATTTTTCAGCTGGACCAGTGCTCTGATTCAGTTCACTGCGTGGCTGCACAAACACTAACGCTGGTGTACGGAGAAAGGGCACAAGAAAGGGGGTGGGTAGGGGGACAATGCGAAACTGAGGACAAGACTGCCCTTCCTTGCACCAGTGTTGGTTTATGCCAGGTTGCAGCCACAAAGAAGTAAGGTTTCTGAATTTACAGAGGACCTGACAAAGTAAAGCCAGTATTTTCAAACGATTGTTGAGGACAAATAGCAGAGGAAAATGTTGGAAACTGATTTTAGGGAGCTGGTCCTCCAGTTAAACAAAAAAATCTAAGGCTGATGGAAATACCTTAATGAAGAACATTTTAAAAATAATCTTTTTAATGCCAAGCCAAAATAGAAAGCAGTCCTCTGCCACTTCTCACAATCTGAATGAGCTCAAACACAAGAACTCAGAGTTTGCTAAAGACACAAATGAAAACTAGTAGTTGCAAAAAAGATAAACCAATCAGCACAAAGGGCAAAGTAAATGAACATTTAAAAGAACCACTTTCAATTTAAACAACCTCAGGACTTACTTTTTAACAAAGCATCTTCTAGGAGTAGATTCCAGAGGACAGGGTTTTAAATTTTTCAGCAACCCATAAAAACATAAAAAATGCCCACTGCTGTTGGTGAATTATTGTTTGCCATGCATTAAACAGAAAAATGTCGCCTTTGCAAATGTTGCAATTTGCTTTTTACAGCAGTATAATCTATTATTAGTCATCGAGGAAATTGCTTTGGATTTTCCAGCAGTTTTAACTCTGCCTAGTGGTTCTATTTTTTACCTATCAAATTTAAGTGTAAAAATATGCTTTTGGTATTCTCATGCAGAAAGGGGGGAGGAAAAAAAGGTCTGAGGTCACAGCTGGAGGGGCTGTGTTGCATGCAAGTAAGTGTACTTGCAAATTTGTGCAGGGTCCAAACACACTGAGTCAACTACAGTGTCATCATGGGGGTAAAACCACTAAGGCAGCTGCTGAGTTTCCTGAGGTATCTCCAGTGGTGTAATGAGAAGCCACAAGGAGAACACATAAAGAACATCTATATTATGAATTATAAAGAGTAAATGCCATGGGAACTTCTGCTTCCCATATTTCCTACTAAATGAGCAGAGACACATTTGAGATGAAAAGGCCACAAAGGCTTAAGAGGGATAAAATGATTTCTTTTTTTTAAATAGACTATATGAACTGAACTGTGGAACTTGCTGCCTGACATTACTAGAGGAAATACAGCTGCTAGAAATTCATACAGTTTTGAACAACTCTATTATAGGAACTATGATAGTATCTAAGTTATGGTATTAAGAACAAATGTGTCTTGTTCTACAAGACATTGATTTCCAGAGTTCTGTAAAACATGGCACTGAAAAAACCCAGGACTTTTACTCCACTAAAAGTTTGATTTCACATTTGCATTATTTTGTAGGCAATTTCTGACTCTCTGGATGTAAGTCACTCAAGAAACAAAGGACTTGGCAATATTGACCTCAACCTATTAGTCTTTCCCAGGCAGAAGCAATAGTGTATATCAGTTTTGGGGGGGCTACTACCTTCTCCTAATTCAGCATTTCTAGTCCCTCATTTTCCCAAGTCACCACAGAAAACATGGCAAAAGAAGGAAACTGTAATGGCTGGCTGTGGGCTCTGCAGTATCCTCCCAGTCACATTATCACACCACTCATGTCTCAGAACCATCACAAATATTGATATGGCACATACCCACATGTTTATGCTTTTCAGCGTGAAACAGACACCTGCTGTGGATAATTTCCAGTGAAACAGTTAAGGTTTCACAGAATTACTTTGAAAGTGCTAACCTGTTCCTTCCTTGTAATGAAGCAGTAGCCCCTGGGCCTATAAACTTCTACTCATATCCTGCAATCATGCTTCTGGTTTACTGATCCTATCCTGCAAATGCACATCCTGATTCGTTTTCCAAACAACCAACCATATTCTTACTAATTAAAAATAAAGGAAGAAAACATGGCAGATCAATCAATTGGATACACACCAGGATACACAAGCATTATTGCTGCACTTCTGAGTTCTGGTATTACCTACTATATAATTTCATCTGTGCTAGTCTTTTCTAGATCAGCTGCTTAACAAATTAGTGGGGAATGACTATCAAGAAATTGAAGGGAATGTAATAGTCTTATATCTGGGAAAATAAAAAAGACTGCTTGAAGGACTAAAAAATATGAATTTTTCCAAGCAGCAATTTAAATGATCAAATCAGTTTTCCTTCTCTTAGTTTTCTATTAATCTGCCAAGGAGTCAGTCATGAAGTTCAGATGTAAGAACATGCTGGGTTAACACATTTGTCATGCCCTTATTTCAACCTCTTTTCAACAAGCACTCTCTAGGTCACATCGAACTTTTAAAGCAAACTCTAATTTCATTATTTTCTAAAACATTCCCAGTAATTTTCGCAAGGCTGACTCCCCTACAGAAATTACGTCTGGAGGACAAGCCATTGGTGGACATCTCCTTATAAAGGATTCCCCAAATCATCTGGTGGGAAGAGAACGCCATTTGAAATAAATTGCAAAATATACTCCTTCTCTGGATCCAACAGGCTTCCAGAGAACACATGGTCGATATCACCCCACGGCAACTTTGATTTACTTGAAACTTCTCTGTCAGGTGTCTCTGCTCCACAGCTCATGCTCTCACAAGAATGACTCACGTGCAGGATTCACCATTTTCTATGACAAAAGACCAAAAGAACTCTGCCAAGGTCACTGTTGTCCTTGGAATCAAAAATATCTAAGAAGAGACAGAGTTTTCTCCCTTCTGTTCCCTGCTCCTTTCTAAGCCACCACCTTCCTCTCTCTGATGCCAAAGCAACACATTGTAATGTGGTCCAGCATAGCATTTTTTCCTGTATTTTGGGTTGTGGGGTGTTTTTTGTAGTCCACAAGACAGCCTAATGAAGGGAGACCCACATGAAAGAAAACCCCATAGACTAAAATAATGAGTCTGGCTCAGAAGGACAAGAAACATTTTTACACATCATAGCCTGTTTGCTAGCCTTTGCACAATGCTCTAAGTTGTGATATATGATTTATTCATTTGTTTTTCTACTCATTTGCATTTCATACTACAAGACAATTTTTAAAAAACTGACACAACACTAATTTGTTTCATAACGGATTTGCAGAAGACTTAATAAGCTCTTATTTTGTGCAGAAAGACAAACATTGTGTCATTAAACAACACTGCTTGTGAAGAGAAAAGGCTTTAAACTCTTAGCCCTAAGACAGATGCACATCTTAAAAGACTCTGTGTCAGTTCTCCTATTATCCTGCACCGACTGCATGCAGAATCACGCTAGCTGAAGAGCATTTTTAACAGGCTTTGAAGGCCTGGAAAGGCTCTGCATGTTTCATGTTTTACACGCGGCATCTGTGAGCGCCTGAAGTCTGTGGCTCCCGGGAAGGAAGGCTCAGTGTCAGACCGCCCTCTCACGGCCAGCGCCAAGGCAGGGAGCTGCCCGGACCGCCGGCACGCTGTGGCCCCTCGGGAGAAGAAAGATGTCGCAGATGGTCTCTTTTACTGAATATATGTGGGCATCAGCGTATGCAACTGTGACTTCCCAAATTTCAAGCTGGAAGCAGTTGTTACGCTCTGGCTTCTCTGCCAAAAATAACAAAAGCATCACTTCCTCATCGTCTGCACATCGTGCTGGAATTTTCCTGTGCTTTTTCCTTGCACTCAGCAGAATTTGGGACTGGGACTGGATTCTCTATCCCTCCTTCAGTGCTCGAGGGTCTTGTAAATTCTGGCTTCATTGGAGTGCTGTGATAAACATCGTAATAGCCTCATGTCTATCATGGTTTGAAACAGCCTTCTAGGGCACTGCAACAGAATCGTGCAAAGCAGTATCTTACCTGCTCTCATCTACCCTTTTCCTTTTCCATTCCCACCTTATCCCAGTCATATCTATCAGGGAGGACTAATACAGAATTAATTTTGTTAGTCTTAGAGAAAGTAAGAGAAAATAGCACAGCACAGGGCTGCTGGACCAGTAGAAAAGAGATTGCAATTCAGAGCAGAATCTGTATCTTCAACTGCACATTACAGAATGACTCTCTGGCATTCCTGAAAAAACTACACAAACTACCTCATCAGTTTTTCTCCGTAGTGGGATTTAAGTCCTAGAACACCAAATACATATCAGCATCGCTTTGAAACAGTAACAGATAGATATGTTACATAGTTGTTTTGTTGCTTGCTGTGTAGAAAGCATGTCACACAGAGGATAAAGCATTCACACAGAGGATTGGACAGTAGCTGCATCTGCAACTTCAGGAGAGGAATAGAAGTAAACCTACTTTTTCATAAAGACACCAAGTAGTCAATTCTTTTGGGACAAAATGTACTTCAAAACTAGGTTCAGGACACCATAATTGATGCCTGAGAGAGGCAGGAATTATTATAATCATTTTTTCATACTACTATTTAACATGAAATATCTGTTCTGAAATGCTGCACCATGCTTGAGTTTCTTGCCATTTTGCAGGTTCACACTTAAAAGAAGCTAAACCAATAGCATCTAGCCCATAAATGAAGGCATGTCCTTACGAACCCTCCTAGAAGTCAGATAATATAGTCCAAGGGAAGTTCATGCATTTCTCTTTGTTGCTGCAAAGCAGAATGGGCTGGCAACTATACAGCCGGAATCCCAAAATATTTCCATACCAGCTGCATGAGGATGAGCGTGGAAAAATAAACAGAGTTGACAGCACTCAGAAGTATGATGATTTGGATATTAATTTTTCAATAAGAAGGATTTCCTTTGCATTGCCATTCCCATACTACTTTGCTGCTGCATGACATTTTGCATGTGCCTTGTACCCAGGAGATGCTCTGGTAGCAGCTGAAGTAAGTGAAATAAGGAAGGTGCTTACCTTGTGTTGTCCCATCTAGTCCCATGAGACATTTCATTGCCCTGATGATTTGCTCTGCTACAGGTGGACACATGGATGTGGCGTACACAGCACTGTGAGAATGAGTTCGTAAAAAGTCCACAAGGTCCTTACACAAGCAAAACAAAGCATGAATGAGCTTTGAGCTGGCCAAACAGCAGATCTCCCTCTTAACTACTGCAGGAGTGGGAACGTGCAAAAGGAAGAGGACGTTTCACCAGCTACTGGTTTGCTTTCTTGGCTGCCACTGTTAATACATGGCCTGAAGAAACATCAGACAGGTGCAAATACTTTACCATATAAGTGGGGCAATTACAGTTGAAACAAAAGTCTGGCATAGAATAATGTGCTAAGACTTATTATAAAGGAGCCAAAATAATTTCAAGACCAGTGAACAGCAGCACTTGAAGAATGCTGCTCAGTTTCTCTCTGGTAATGAAACAAAGGCTACATGACATCAGTGTAGTTCCTCTGCCACATGACTGAGCCCAGGAAAAGCAACCTTACTGGGATCTATCTTTGTCTATTAGCACATAAATTTTCAATTGAAACTTTCAGTCTCTGTGGCAGGGGCAGTCAGGTTAGAGTTGCTATAGCTGCCTTAACGTTTCTTTGTATAACTAAGAACACAATCTGTGCTCTTAGAAAAACCACTGATGTGCCGTAGGCACGTCTAAAGCACCAGTAACTCTCCTGAATTCAGGCATACAGTAGGAATTCAGATCTTATTAAGATCATCATTGTTACAACAACGTATATCTCCTAGTGCAAAATATCAGAGCAACAATTACCACACTAAAGGCTGAATGTGTTTTAGTGAGAAAGGGATGAGGCCTGCTTGAAAATGGACTTTGATAAAAAAATATTATCAGAAAAAAGTATCCCGTGAGCGTAACACAAATTACTACCAAAAGACAGTATGAGTGTATGCTGTAACTCCGAAGCTGAAGATAAAGATTTACCTAACCTTACACAAGTTATGCATGGCTACATTGCAACTGTACTCCTAAGGGTTTGGTCAAACAGCTGAGAAGGTTTCTGGGCTCCAGCTGATGCAGAATAAACAGTGCCACTGTGAGTTTTTGGCTGCAGAAATGAATGTAAGTGGGTGAATGGGTGAGCAGCTTTCCAAGGCTCAGAAGCCTGAGGCAAAGCTTAGCGATACACACAGGCCTTAGAAGAGCAAACTGTATTCACTTAAAGAAACTTCCAAGGATTAGAGGATAAATTACGTCAGACTACTTTTCACAGGTCTAATGTTTCTATATTTTCTAGCTACATTAGCCACGTTGTCTTTGGTAAGAAATAAACCTACAGATACAAATTCAGGAAGCCAAGGAAACAAAGAACATTGACTCTTGATGTATTATGACACTTGGTTTTAAGATCTCCAGGGGCAAAGTCAAAAAAGACAGTGAGAAATACACAGTTTATACTTTCTTATAGCCCTTTTATTCTACTGTAGGGCTACCCTTATTAATGTTATCCTGACAACAACCATATGGGCTGTCTAAACAGGCTTCCCACTCATTCAGCAGACTGCTTAAAAAATACATTCAGCTGGGCATGAAAAGAGCAAATAATCAGCAACCATTTGATCTCTCTGTCAAGCAACAAAACCAATGACATTTCACAATGGTGCTGATTATGCTTTCTCTTCTACACCCTCAGTTAAAGCAAGCTGAGCTCCACTTTTTGTTGACATCTGCTGTTGGCAAGAGATTGTTTTGTTAATGTACACAGAGCAACTGAGGACACAGAATTTACTATTGCAAAAGGCCCCCACTAACCTCTTTCTCCATTCTCGTAAAAAATGCAACTATGTCAATCCACAACTGTTTAGGAATTTTATTATCAGTGGATGAAACTGTGGTTTTAATCTCTCAATATTGCTCCATACACTATTTACACACGTGAAAAAAAGTAATGAGCAATCCGCATGCAAATTAACGTAGGGAAGTATATTTGGCCAACCACAACATGTCCAAACATTTCCAAGACAAACAACAATCATCAGGGTGGCACAGAAATAACCCAACTCAAGCAAATTACATAATATGAACATGGGACAAAAATAAGAAAGTCTGACTGTTTGATGTGCATTTGAGAGCCAGGCAAAAATGACACTAACTTTAGAATAGTGCTCACGTAAAACAGTCTGTGCTAGAAGATACTGAAATATATCATACATAATACAAAGGTAGTTCCCACACTCTTGATGTGAACTTGTTTATGATTTCCTTTTACCTTTTTGCCAGCTATGTATCCTCCAGCTGCGCCAAAGCTCTTTGTGAATGTTCCCATTAATACATCAACATCATCAGGGCTCATACCGAAGTATTCCACAACTCCTCGGCCCGTTGCTCCCACTGCACCGATGCTGTGAGCTTCGTCCAAGTAGAGGTAGGCTTTGTATTTCGTCTTCAAGGAGACTATCTCTGGCAGGCGCACGATGGACCCTTCCATGCTGCATGTGGAGAGAATCAGGGATTAACAACAAATCCTGTACTCTGATACTTGCAAAAATATAGTTACTAAATGCATTATTCCATGAAAGATCTTCCGGAATCTCAATTTTTTACTTACAGATCGAAGAAAACTTGCAACCATTTCCCACTTTCAGGTGAGTATAAAACAGTCAAACAATTTTACAGTTCAAACAATCAAAACCAGTCAAAAAGTCTTTGAACGTTTATAAATTGTCAACATGCCAGAGAAGAGAAGGAAAGGTGTGAAGCAAGGGGGACACACCCAAAGCAGCACATTATAATTAATCTCTACAAAACAAATATTATAAAGAACTGCTATAATTCAGTCTGGTTCTTGGTTACTTCAACTTCAGCTACTGTGACAATATTTGGGCATAACAGCTCTAGAGCAAATTCCTCTGGTGCAGAGGAGTTGGGTCCAACATACACAGGAGCTGGGCCATGTGAAACCCACAGCTGGTGCCATAACTCTGAGCGATCCCAGTCGTCATAGAATCAGGGATTAAAACAGGCATCTGAAATCCAGTCTTGCCAATTTTTGCTCTCAATATGTACTTTTTAGGAAATGTAGCCTGCTACCCAGTAATCGAAAGGAAAAAAGATTCCATTCTTTTTACTTTTTTTACAGCCATGCAGAAAAAGGAAATATTCTGAATAGGCACAGGTTGCCCAGAGAAGCTGTGGATGCTCCAGACCTGGCAATGTTCCAGTCCAGGCTGGAGCAACCTGGTCTAGTGGGAGGTGTCCCTGTCCATGGCAGGGGTGTTGGAATGAGATGAGATTTCAGGTCCCTTCCAACCCAAACCATTCCATGATTCTGTGATTAATGGTGTATTGAGATTTGTAGAAATGAGAAAAGATGATAAATCTTTTGCATTGTTGGCAGTCATGTCAGTAGAAGAGAAGGCACAGAGGAGGTATCCAGCAAAATGAAAGCCCAGGGAGATAAGAAACGCTCTCTGATCCCATAAAGACAACATATCCATAGTATTGCTGTGAAGACCTGAGTCTTGAAAACCTTTGTGAGATGACTACAGCTATGCTTGAATATGCTCACATGCACTCAGTATGTATTTCCTAAGGCGTTAAACATGCTCTCTTCCACTAGCTCTAGTAAGTAGCTCTTTAAAAGCTAAAAACTTCCTATCAAACACAAAGTCCGTATGCTGTGTGCCAGGAAAACCAGTGCTCTGTGTGTGGGTAGGGCCCATGGCTAAGGTGTATCCACTGGCAAATGCAACCAGCTTCAGGTGAGCAGAAACATGGAGTTTGTTCCCAAACAGCAAGTACAAAAGAGCAGCGCAATTAATAGTGTCTTGGAAATTTTTAGATCCTGGACCAGGGGCTTTCACAGTCTGCTTTGCTGCCACTCTACTTGCATTGTGCAGCTAGAAGTTTGGCATCACAAAAGGAGCAGGATGTGCTTTTAGCACTCAGGAAATTTCTGACAGTTTTAGTCCTTCTTCATCCTTTGGTCTCCTGAGTAAGCTTGGAAACTGTTTGGTCTCCAGTTTTGAAGGAGGCCTGCCCATAGGCAAGTCCCCATTAGTTTAACAGCATGGGGGAGTAGCCATGGACAAGGGCTGCCTGTGCTGTTCATACTGGGAGGTTCAGAGAGCCTGGCTGTGTGTGCCTGGAGGCATAATTTTGGCTGCTGGTGACTGCTGGCAAACCTTGCCCTTCTGTCTTGCCCAGCCATGAAAGAGGCAGCTGTGGGACTGTGTGTTGGCAGCATGGCCTCTTGCAGCAAAGGGCGGGCCTGTGCTGCAAGCTCCTAAGGACCGGGCTTTCTCACTTTTCCCAAATGGCACTTGGCAGCTGGGGGAGAAGCAACTTGAACCACCACAGCTATTTTCCTAGTGAATACAAGGGCAGAGCCTACAGTCCTCACACAGCCCAGAGTCCAAGCGTTAGTCAGCTAAAATTACAATGAGCCACTGGGTGTGCTTGGACAGGCAGCACTGTGTGTGCTGGGTTTGGCAGCTTCCAGCTGGGTCTGGCCAGTCTGCAGGGAGAGCCAAGGAGCACCTCTGCAGAGTGGAGCAAGCTGCCATCCCACACTCTCCCTTCTAGCAATGCTTGGGCAGACCAGCTGGGCAGAGAAGGACAATTATAGTTTTTCAACAATTATAGTTTTTCAACATCATTAGGCTTAGTGGCTCATGGGTATTCCGATAGGAGAGACAGCATTTAACTTCAAAAAGACAAGAGTAATAATGGTAAATTAAAAATGCTGCATATTTGTGTAATGGAAGCAAAGTTGTGCTGGATCCCAGAGTACATGGAGCTGGTACATGGCTGATGCAAGACTTAACCATTAAGAAGATTTATTGAAAAACTTTCTTACTCCTATGAGCAGGAGATTTCTCTTGGAACTCTGAGCTGTTTAGCAAAACTTGTGTCCTGTTTCAATGTTGATTTACTGCTCTTGAAAGATATCGGCTGACACTAATGTTGTAATCGTTGACAGAGGTCCTAACATGGCCTTGAAGTGTCCATGGAATAGATAAAGTGCTGCTGGATTCATGTACATATTCTGTGCTGCCATTCAAACAGGCCTCAGCCTTCCTGATGGCAGAGATGAGAATTGTTTTGCTGCCTGCTCTGGTCTCTCTTGACTCTGGGAGAAGATTAGTGATAAGCATATCACTCTGTTCAGAACTGCTTTAAGACAAAGCTCACTTCACAGAATCCTTCAGGTAGCCCAGATGGAAAGTTCACTGAATCCTTCAGTAAATATTGATGTCAAGTGAGCTTAAACTAGAGAGCTAGAAGTGAACTGTAATGGTTCTGTCTCAGTCTGGCTGTGTCACTTAGCTTTGCGTACAAACAGCTATTGTGTACAAACCTATTGATCTGCTTCCAGATCTGCTCAAGCACACAGGGCATATGAAAAAAAAAAAAAAAAAAGAATGCAGATGAACTAAAGCTGGCTCTGCCCAGGCCAGGCGTTCTCATCCTGTCTTGTAGCACAAATTCTTATCTTGGTGGCAGGGACGAAAACCTTCTAGATTGCAGCTGACTCTCCCTTGTTTGGTGGACAGACACAAAATCTTGAGTTAGTACACACTCAGTTTGAACCTACTTCCAGATGTGAGGAGATAATCCCAAATTTTGGGCACACTCAAGTTTGAAACTTGATTCGATCCCCATCAAACCACTTTCTTCCTGATACAGCTGATGAATTCTGGAGCTTTGAGAGATGGAGGTGTGTGCTTGTTGTGGTCACTTGGAACACAGGCTCGTCCTTAACAGGATACTGATGGGTTTTTGCCCAGCTTATTTTGAAACTTGGGAAAAGAGGTTTCTACCTTCTACTATGGTACTGCAGTTCAATTTTTTTTTTTCTGTCAGGAAAACTAATTTACCAATATTCAACTTCTTATCAGCTTCATAACTGCATCACCCAGCATCTCTAAACATGCCCTAGAGTACCACTATCTTTTCAACATTTGAAAAGTTTATCTGTTTGCCTTTCAGGCTAGTTTGTAACTGGGAAAATCCCCTCTATTCTGGCCTGCTACTCTCAAGACTTATACATTCCATTTTGACAGTTACTTTAGGTACTGTTTTCATACATAAACCTTGTACATTCACACAACAATCTCTGGTTTATAGTTTAGAGCAACAATTTCAAGGAAATCTTCCCACTCTGCACCTCAAATACAACTAACTTCATTTCAACACTGAAATGATAGAAATGTTAACCTTTAATGCTGGTCCTTGGCCAAAGCCATTTAATGTTAGCTCATTCTTTTCTGGAAGTCCAGTCACTTAATCCCAGGAAATAAAAAATAACCCTGATAAATTTCCTACGCTATTGGCACTGAATCCCAAGGAACTTCTAATGCACATGAAAAGACATTGGACAAAATCTAACTGATCACAGCTATTTTCTTAGCTGGAAGGGAAAATACACAAATTAAATTAAAAGCAGGGACAAAACAAATGAAAACCAATCTGTTTTGATCAGTTTCTGATGCCCCATAACTCCTGCCCTGGGCCTTGGCCTATCTGACTCCTAAGTAAATATGCATGGAAGAGAGCAGAAGCCTACCACAAACCATGTAAGAACTGTTTAATCCTGAACTGGAAATGGTGGAAGCCAAGGAAAACACTAGCTGGAATTCAAATAATAAAAATATGATTTAGCAAGTCAGTTTAACTTGTGCCCTGGCCACTGCCAAAACTTGTTCCTGCTTTCTGGAGTCAAGATTGATGGCTAGATGGTCTCACTCAGTTTAGAACACAAATGGAATATATTTTCTCCTAGGCTGCTCCAAGTTAAGAACCAGCTTTCACTAGTAGTTACATTTACTTCTGATGATTTTTTTCTTCCTTTTTAAGATAACAGAGACATTAAAAAGCAAACAAACATATACTTATTGCTATTTATTTGACACGTAGCTTGAGTGCTTCCCAAGCTGAGGGGCCAATTCTGCCTTCAGTTGCAACCAAGCTAAATCTGTGGTTTATGGTTTCAAACACAAGTGTGATTTCCAGAAATGCTCGTGTTGGCTAACAATGACCCTTTTCAAATTTTGCCAGCTGGTAAGTCCAGGTTTATGCATAGTGTAAACACTTTAACTTACTCCTAATGGAAACAGAAGGCAAATTTCTTTCCATACCATAAACTTCACCATATTAAGACTATGGTGTCCATATAACAATATTTTTATAAAGGAAAGCTTAGTGTTTTCTTTTACATCTCTGGAAAAAGCATTTCTGTAAAAATTTGCCAAGCCAAACTGCAAATCAAGATATTTTAACTTGGAGAATGGCTCTGACCAAGTCATTTAAATTCTGTATTAGTTGTCCCTGAAGCATAACTTAAGGAAAAAAAAAAAAGCAGTATTAACAATGGTAAGAAGAATACATTAACTACACTCTACCTCCTCTTAAACGCTCTTGATGAACGTAATTTGGCATCTGGCAAATCTTCAAGAAAACTAACGTTAGCCGATACGGGGCTGGAAAATTTTAGTCTTTCAAAAATCATGGGCCAAGAAAGGAAAGAACATGCACACAAAAAAAGTAGTATTATTTCTACTATGTCCTGCAGCTTTTCTTTTGCATATGAAACATTAATAGTTACTGACTGGATCAGAGTGCCCAGCTGTGAGCCTGTTCCCAGCAGTGCTGCAGGGCCAGCCCGGCTGCGCGGCCTGGGCTGGCAGCGGTGACAGGGACACAGCACGCTGGGGTGTGGTGGCAGTCACCCTCAAGTCAGAGCAGACTTGCTTTGTCACCAAGCCACGCTCTTCAATTTCTGATCTGCTCAGACTGTGAAAACAACTAACTAACTAACCAACCCAGCTACTGCTAGGGCTAGTTTCCAATGAGAGACTATTAGAGAGCTGAGCTTTATTTTTCTTTTACTTTATGCCTTTCAGAACCATAGACACTCAGAGCATGAGTGCTCTTAACATTATTTAGCATTTATGAAGCTGAAGGAACTTTATGGTTTCTTTTTAGTAGGTACTATGAGGTTTTACATGTTTCTATTTTGCTTTCTGACAGAAGGTTCTTTGAACTTTGGGAAATGAATTCTCATTTGAAAATGAACTGCAAAACTAGAGAAAAAGAAAACTCTACATCAAACATAAATCTGAAAATACAGTTGTAAGTTAATACAGTTAAATAGCTGACAGTGGTTCTGTTCCACTGCTTGGACTGATCTATGCCTCTGTGTTACCAGTCTACCTTTTTGCTCCCTAGTGGTCAATATTAAGAGTAAAGGATTTGAAAGTGAACAAAGCTCAGCATCTGAACCCTTTTCTGCCAGCCATGTGACCAATGGGAACATATGTCAATAAAATGTTGGTGGTCCACTTAATTTCTGCATGATCAAAGTACTTAAATCTGAGCTTTCTTTTAGTAGTGCCAAGCGATGTTTATTTGTAGTTTTGCTCTGTTTATTCTGGTTGAAAGGACACGTTCAGCCTGCTTTGGATCAGCTGATCTGCTTCAGCTGACCTGTTTCACCTCTGAGTGACAGGTGTTTAGATAAGGACCGATTTGGTCTTTTTGCAGATGGAAAATGTTAGGTACAAAGTACACACTGACAACTCTGAAGTTGTGATGACATGAGATCATAAAATATTTCTTACAAAAAAAGGCTAATTGGCTCAAAAGTGCCAGAATTTTGGCATAGGTGATTGCCCATCCAGACTGGCTGTATTGCAGCAACACATGATCCCTACACATAAAGTTTAATGCCACTTTTATAAACCATGTCATGTCCTGTGAATGAGTGGTTCTGGTTCCCTTCTCTCTGGGGCAGGTATTGCTACTCCCAAACTCTCCTTCTCCTGCTCCCCCATCTCTTGTCATCACCACAGCAGCCTTGACTAGATCCCTGCAAACCCTCTTACTGCCCAAACCTCTGCTTCTTCAGCCCTTCCCACCTTTCCCTTCTCCAACTCCCACCCATCAGTGGCTCCCCATGGCTGCCTCCCCAATGACCTTCTCCGGATTAGAGCAGTTGCCAGGATGAAGCCCAGGATGGCGAGCCTGGCTAGTGCCACTGCTTTACTGCTCAACTCCAGTGACTGTTCATGTCTCTGGTTGGGTGTAAGTTGCACCACACAAGTGAACAGGAGCTATCTGACTGGGATGCTCTATAATTACACTGTATTATTGATGCTGATATTATTGGATGGATTCTCAAAGGCACTTCTCTCATTCAAATTCCTCCAGGGACCAGGGCTACATTAAATATCACTATATAATTCTTTGAAAGATAGTCTTTTAATTATTTTTCCATTAAAGTGTGAGTCTATTAGATCCAGCCCTAGTTACTAGAAAGGTGCTGATATCCTTTAGCCTATGTTTAGCTAGAGATAGAAGATTCCAACAGCCGGACAAGAACCAGGCATGCAGAGCTTAATTAATTCTGCACAGTTGTCTTTTCATCTGTCCATGCATAACAAACAACTCTAGAAAGCTCAGCCTGCTCACTTAGCAGAACTGCTCACCTACTAGAGCTCCATGAATTTTATCAGATCTGTGACAACAGACAGCAACTGATCTGACTTGCTCTTACAATACATCTCCCACTCCACGATGATTTGCTAAATCAACATTCAGAACAATATAGAGGATCTAACTGGAGCTACAGGATCCAGGGCTCAGGCTGACATAATGGAAATCAACGTCTTTATGAGATCACAGAACGTTATCATAACTTCCACTCTCATTAAGATCTCCCTCAGATACCTAGAGACAATGTTTGTCCCACTCAATATACCATTCTGTTCTCAGAAATGAAAGAATACTCATCTTTCTAAAACACAAGCATACCTGTAAATGCCCTCCACGAGGATGATAATTTTTCTCCATGCTCTGTGGGTGCGAGGCTGTCCGTATATTATTGCATCCCTCAGCAACTTCTCGAGGCTCTGCATATCTTTATTTAAAAATAAGAAAAAGGAGGAAGAAAAAATATTAACAAAGATTTTTCTAAAGAACTTTTGGTTTTCTCCTGGGTGCTATTTTTCCTGTACAGAAAAAGACAACATTAAAAAAAATTTGTCCTAAAGATAAACTTCCTTTATTAGTAGACAAGACCCAACAATTCATTAATTGGTGTGAACGCAGTCTAGTGACAAGGACAGTTATAAAAAGCTTCCAGTTATGTACCTGATCTGGGAAACTTCTAGAAATCCCTGGCATACATTTTTATTTAAAGACAAGAGTGAATCACTCTGCTAAAGTACTGAGGCTAATTGTCAGCAGTTCTCTGTAGGGGTTGCTGATACTCATAGTTTCTCAAGGCTTCAAGAGTGAGTTTTTGATTGCCTTCCAATCACAGGCTCATGAATAACCAGCATTGCTTCAGCAAAGGTTTGGACAAGGCTACACGAAGCACAACAGGATGGCAGCAAGAGAAGTCCTGTCCTTCTCAAGAAGCAAAGTGAGTGGAAGATTGCTGATGAAAGAGGTAGAGACAAGTGGATACAAGCACGTGGCATGGATACACTAATTTGGTGCCAAAATGCTTGGTGCTGGTGGGACTCCAATATAAGGAGGCCTGGAACAATGTCATGACACTTAGCTGCTTTCCTAAGGGCTGAGTGTGGGTAATCTAATAAAAATCTTGAAGGAAAGCCATTGAAATTTTGAAAAACATGAAAAAAGAGAGAAAAAACACCACAGGAATCAGGGTCAGACCAGATGTGGCTCTCACTGCACCAGCACTATGGTGTCTCCAATGAATGGACACTCTCCAAAATGAATTATTCTGGTACTTTTCAGGAATCTGGATTGACATGTCAAAATGTTTTCCAAAAACACCCTACAGAGTCTCATAAGGGACACTACAGATCAGATCAAACCATGGGTTGAGAAAATCAGTAGCATTTTTCACACTATAACCCCATTTTGCTTCAGCAACACATCTTAACACAGTTGATACAACCTTCTAAAGTAGCACAAAGTTAATGTGTAAAATGCAATTGTCCCAAGCAAAGAACACACACCTTAAAAATATTAATATTGACCTGCAGTTTGGTTTCTGCACAAGTGGAACAGGGCCATTTGCACATTAACTGCCCATCATGAGCAACCAGTGCTCTGAGAGATGGCCAGGTCATGACCCCAACCCTTCCTGCTGCCTCACCTCTTCCTAGCAACATTTACTAATGCTGGTGAAAGGTAAAGTTCTCAGCAACACCTCTGCCACTCTGCACCTGGCCTAGCAAGTCCTTGCTGTTCTTTACAAAGCACAAAACATGCACAATTAGTTGCCCCTTATTTCAGTGGTGCAATCACATGCACAGCTCAGTGAGCTCTGAGATGGAAATGCTGTTAGGAATGATGCAATGCAGACAGCACAATTTCCACTAGATGGCAATCAAGGAAATAAAAGTTCTTTGGTGCTTCATAAGGGAAAGTTATAACCAAGCTGAGCATTTGCAGCTGCTCACGTTCTCTTTTGCTGCAAGTAGATAATATTTAGAAATATTTTTAAGTTCTGAGCATTAAAGGGCTCCCTCAGGATGACAGAAAGCTCACAGTAAAATCTGGATGTTCCCCTTTTCTCCACTGAATTATTCTCTATTAATGTCATTGTCATCTAAATCCTTTTGTGGCCTTTGAAATACTCTTCTGACTCACACAGGATTTTTCAATTCAGTGTTCTCTCTACGTTATCAGTCCAGATCACGAAAGTAATTTTGCCTCTGAGTTAAAAGCATGGTTTGAAGAGGAGATGAAGTGAAATTGATATAATTCTGTTTAAAAAAAATACATGGATGTGAATAGGTCCTCTGTCCAAACTACTGTGGAACATGAGACCACAGACTGGGGGAAACCTCTCCGAAGGATGAGCATACCTGACTTTACATATAATATAGTCCTACTAAGAACATGTCTGTTCACAAGATCAGGGCTATCTCACTTTCTTTTTGATGTCTCATTCTGAAAAACACGCATGTGTGACACTTTCTGAATAGTCAACATGTAATTTGTTCAGGTGAAAATGAATTTTCCTGACCTATTAACTCTGTGCTTGTAGTGCCTCATTTGGAGAGGGGAAATAGGGAGGAAGAAAAGATCTGTAACCATTAACATTTCCCAAAAAAGGCTGCTTCTGTTCTTCAAAGTAAAGACAAAGTGCTTTATGTGCTTGCGCTTAGGCTTTTCAGAAAAGCAGGAACAGCAGGAAAAACAATAGTGCAACTCCAGGTGATTTTTAGGTATCAAATTATTTGCCCATTAAATATAGTTAGACTGAGAGACATTAGGACATTGAGATGATGAGTGGCATGAGTCCACTGTGAACAACAAGTAACAGGGAAAATGACAGTCCTTCCTTGTTTGTCCATCGCCAGCCCAAGGTTTTCAGCAGTTATGGCCAGAACCGCTCACCAGCCCAGGAGGTGGTGGTAAGAATTTCACTTGATTAATTAGTCAAAGCACAACCACATCTATCCACGTTCCACTTCTCCTTATGGCATATTGCCTAGATATGGAGGATAAAGTTTTATAAGAGGGGGCAGTGGACCTCTTAGTGGGTCGGTGGACTTGCATAATCCTTGTTCGGGATCTTTCAGAATTACTTCAACAGAAACATCAAGAACACAAAGTGCCAGTGGGCTGGAGCAAGTCTGGACCTGGGCAGGCAGCAGTGTGTCATGCTGCCTCCAGTGCAGGTGGGACACCAGGCTCCTGGAGGGAGCACGGCACGCGCAGGGAGACACGGCGTCTCCACCCCTCATCCTTACACTGCAATGCTGGGATGTCATCACTATCCCTCTGCGTGGGCTGGTGATGTCAGCTGTTAATTCACATAAACAGGCTGCTGCTACTCTTGTCACATTCTTCTTTTTGCTTTACGCTTGTAACTGATTTTCAGTTTCTCCCTTTTGCACTCGTGCAAGTTTGTGCAGACCCTGTGGCTGCACACGAATATCTCTGTTAGGAACGTGGGATTGGTGATCACTGCAGCTACAGTAACAGTCTGAGACTGCCCTCCCTGCCCCGCAATAAACACCGATCCCTGAAAGTAAAGGGCACTCACTCAAGAGAGCTCCCTGTTCACACCTGGCAAGTCAGACACGGCTTTCCCAAACCAGAGAGGGCAAATGCAGACACAGCGTGCAGGAGCAGGACAGACCAGTCTCCTGGCTGTGGCAGCGTCTCTATGTGTCACAGGGAGCACACGCCCAACTGGGTTAGGCTGCGGTCCACCTATCTGTGCAATTATCTTGTCTCTGATAGTGGTCAGAGGCTTCAAGGAGCACAAAACCTTAGTGGGTAATGTGTCTTTCATGCTGCTCTGTAAAAGCTGTAATGCTGCCCTCCTTTCTGAAATTCAAGGGCTTCTTATATATGTGGAAAAAAAATTAAAAATTAAGGAACCATCCTGTACTAAGCCATGACAAACTCTTTGGGTTTTGCAACCAAAGAGATCTCTTTCTAATTTTTACCTGTTTATTTATAATCTCTTTCATTCCCCCCCTATTTTAGTTGCTTGCTTGCTTTAAAGGCATGCACTTACTTTTCCAGTTTTCTTTTTTTTTTTTTTCCTTACTCTTGCCTTCTTTTTAGCTAGAGAATATATTTGCACTGAAAGGTGAAGGCCTTCTGACACCTTAAATTTCCTTCAGTATTAACTACAACTCCTCCAGGTAGCTGTGCTTTCTCTTTAAGGTGTCCTCACAGTACTTGTATCTGAACTCCGGTATCTGAACAGCAGTAATTTGACTGAGTAGACTGAGAAATACCCGAGTTGGATTAACATAAATTCACATTTGTTGTCCAAACTGGAAACTATATTTTGTATGGAAACCTGGACAGCTCACACCTGCATCACACAATTGTCATCAACCACCTGATCTGGGAGAACCCAAAAAACTCCTTACTACTTTCACAACACTTAAAAGGTGCATAAAAAGGAGCTAGGAATGTATTTCCCTGATTCCCATTTCAGATGTGGATTCAAGCACGAGATTAGAGGCCAGATTTTGACCTAACCAAGGTGCTCAGTTATGCTTTGCAATTGTCTGCCCTCCTCGTAGGATCACTTGTTCTGATTACTTAGTGAATGCCCTTGCAATGCGGAGAACTGGAAATATTTTTTCCCACATGGCCTGATTTCTGTACCTTGCCACAGTGTTCCCACAAACTGTTCATGCAATTGCAAATAAAAGCCTGAAAATGGGACTGCAATTGAGTTGCTTGATGTTACATGGTAAAAATGTAGTAGAATTAGAAAGAATAAAATCCTAAACCTTGTATGGTGCCTTCTTTTGCAGTCTGATAAGAACACAACTCACTTGGATGTAGTTAGTCCATAACCACCTCATCTGTTCACTGAAGGAACACCCGATACCAGTATAAGACCCAGAACTGCTGTGACAGAAACCCCTCGATAAAATCACAGTCTGTTCAATGGTTAAATATTTGGCTTTGCTTTTCAGGTTTTATTGGAAGAATCAAGGGATTTTGGCTAATATTTAACCAAAGTAAAGGTCAGAGGTCCTGAAACAGGGCTTTTAAATGTATTACATTCTTAAAAGATTGCCTTAGAAATTAAAGAAAACCCAAACAAAGAACAACAGGTGATAAATCAATCTCTCCCTGAGCTAGGAAATAAAAATATCTGAGTTTAACCCCCATATAGCAGAGGTATCTCATGCCTGTCCCTTGGGGAAGGTGGAGAGACTCCCTGGAGCCCAGGTCTGGTGAGGGTAACATCAGACACCTTCTGGCACAAAACTAACCAAGGTCAGGCCACTACTGCCACGCAGGTGAAGTTTCAGCCTCCCACATTCTCCCACTGCACACTGTGCTGCTGCCTGCATTCCCAGTGTAGCAATGCAGCTCTTTCCTAGCTTCCTGAACAAATCTCTGCCTGAGAAATGGTAACCTGAGTGGTGTCCACACCACAGCACTGGAGACAAAAGGCAGGTGCCTTATGGGCAGGTCAGAATGATTTCAGTCCACTAAAACACTACTACATTTAGGACTGCTTAGGCCCTAAAATTGAAAAAAAACCAAATTAAAATGCCCTACACCCATTCCTCAGAGCAGGGTCTCCAGGAAGCTGAACTTTGCTGCTTGCATCCACAAAAACTCACAAATCCCTGCAACAGAAAAACTCCCTTAAAGGCCAGAACCCCCAATGTATACTGGTATAGCCTTGGCAGGGTGAAAAGTAGAAACAGTGCTAATGAGAACCCACAGGAAGGGAAGGCGTTATTAAGTAGATTTTAGTTTTGGGGCTAAGATGGAATATTCTCTTACATTTCTTTAACACAGATGATCTGTAGGTGTGTGTCTGTGCATTTCTCTAAGCCCAGGCCTGTAAATTCCTCTCTATTTACAAGGAAGGGATTGTTCACTGGCAGGCAGGATGTAGGGCACATTCCTATGTCCAAATAAAAACAGACTTATAGGTCCACAGCACGTTTTTGTTCTGCTATTCACCTTAAGGCTTGAAAACCTTATCATACACCTGTACAATATTTTTGTCAAAAAGGAAAGACACCTGGATGCCTTTTATTTTACTAGGGAAAAGCACACAGGTCTAAGAATTTTGCCTGTTCTAGAAAAGCTAATCAGATATTTTATGAAAAGAGTAATGTCTAAGAGAGCTACCCACTTATTGAAATAGAATTTCATTAACTTTTGTGAGAGTAAGAATTACATTATACATAATTAAGGTAATAGGTAGAGATTCTTTCCCGTGTTACAAAATGGAATAATTCCCTATTAATAATAAGAGTAATTATTTACTTTTGAAAGATGACAAATCAATCCAATATTACAGATTACATGCTTTGAAATAAAATAACACAGTTTTACAGAATTAGCTATAGTACAGCCTTTGAAAGATGAAGGTGCTCCATAGCAAGTTTAAAATGGTAGATTTTACTCTCTTTTTTGTGAAGTATTTTTATCATAGAACAATGTTTCCTATAACTTTTCTTTGACAAATAGTTTTTTCATAATAGAGGGAAGAGAGGAGAGAGATTTATAAATTTGTTAGAAAGGGAGGTTACTAGCACACACCTCTGCAGGTGTTTTTGGTATAATATTCAGGAAGCAGCTAGTTCAGGAAATATATCATTGCTTCACTAAAGTGTTACATAAGTATTCCTCCTCATTTTCATAACCATTTATAATAACTGCAACAAACATTCACACCTCACCCTTCTTCCAACGTCTCTTCTCCATCTACGCAACCAAGGATGTTGGAGCCAAAGTAAATATGTTCCAGGCAGCTTTATCAAGGGCATTACACAGCATGTCAAGTGGCTGATGCAAGCAACAAGGAGCATGGAATAAAATTTCCCAAGCTGTGTTCTAAAAGCAAACGGGGAACTTCCAAATCTGCTACCTGATCTGAATTTATTTTGATTCTCCTAAACAGAAAGTATATCTCAGGCACTAGTGGTGGTAGCAACTGGCATCTTGTCCTTTGTCTCTAGTGTAGGGTAATACTGGGTCAAACAGAGGGAGTGTGGGGGTGTTTCTGCACCTTGCTGGAGAATTGTTGCAATTGCTCATCAAAGGGCCCTAAACTCTGCATTTGACACAGTAACATCCTCCATTTGATGCCCAGGGCCAGGTTCTGCAAGGGGTCATTAATTTTTGTATATGAAGTGACACACATCAATCCCCTGCCCTTGCAAAGAAGAGGTGAAGAGTGTTGCCTTTTTTGACTAGAACACAGGGGAGGGTTTTCAAAAGCAACGACAAAACAGATAATTGCCCAATGGTGAAATTATTGCTTATTAAAGATCTTAAAGTGGTAACTTAAAGTGCAAAGTTTTCTATCTATGCACAGGGCCAGTACAGCACAAGGAACGTTGCTCTCACATCCAAGCAGTGTGATGTGGAGAATGGCTCAATTCCCCTATTCATACGCATGACAATGACAGCACTAGCATTCTCTGACAAGTTGGGCATGCCTGTACACATGTTAGCAAGGAAGAATCTGGGAGCATAAGCAACACCGCTCTGATCTAACAAAACAAGCATCTGTCTAACTCAAAAGAACCCTCCCAACTCAAGCTGGAAGTTTTGGTTACTTAATTAATTCAGTTTTGATCCTTAATTAATTTGCCATACTGACTTGTATTATGCTATTCCCTGACAGATCCACAGGGAACAGGGTTGTCTCCTTCATTTTGGGTGAAGCCATGCATCCCAAAAAGGCAATCCTGCTGGATTATGCTTCCTACTGCTATCTCCCCAATATGTATCCTATTTCCTCCAAAGCAAAAGGCACACACATACATCTCTGCATGTGTGATTTTAGTTTTTGGTGATGTGTAACTTACAGGTATGATTAAGGAAATATTAAGACAGGACTTTCTAACCATAGAAGTAACAAGCTCAGAGAATCACAGTGGCCTGAGGGAAAGCATGAGTGTGTGAAGCTTCTTCACATGAAGTGCTCTCTAAATGCAACTTAGGCTCAGGCTCAAGACCTACAAAATTGTGACAACAAAAGCTGTCACTTGAATTCCAAACAGTATGTGCAAAAGCTTACATAGCTTCATTTTTAAAATAAATTGACGTCTCAGCAATGGCATACAAGACTGTCTTTGGCAAATAAGATTTCTAATCTAGAAATCAATGAGTTTTTCCAAAGCAACTTGGAAAGGTTTCCATGTAGGTTTGCCAAGACCCTTAAAGGAACTGTCCACATTTTCCAGTGCTGGATTACTGCTGTTTGGGTAGCTCACTACTATTTTTAGGTTCACACATTATTAAGAACAGCATCAGCTTTAATTTATCAGTGCAACAGATAGGTAGGTTAGGTATCGAGTTCTGGGGAGGGGAATGAAAAATTGAGGGATGGTTAGAGACCAAATTCCTTAAAGCAAGAGTGACAGCTCCAGGTGATATCTTCACAGCTGAGAGTAATACACTCCTCAAACTGGAATGTTCTTTGAAATGCTGTGGGAAGTGATACAGGCTAGATGGACTGTGGATTTGGGTAGTAAGAGATCATCCTGAAAGATGTGATGTAACCTGATTTTGAATGCAATAAGGCTTTGAACACCTAAGAAAAATTGAGAAAAGACTGGTATAGCAACCATGCTTAGCGTGGAAGTGGACCAAGTTGGGGTATGCTACAGGTGAATAATATGAATAATTACTTCTGTAAAAACATTGGTGTTCAGGTTGTCTTTAATTTTTGAATGATCTTCAGAAATTGCTTCTTGCCCAAATTATGAACAGATATTAATTATAACAACATCTTATAATTATAGTGTGCTTTTCATTCCAACTCATCCTTAGGCCTTTTACAGCATATGCATAATTCATTTTAGGTCCCCTTGGGGCTCTTAATAAAGAGGAGGGATTGTATTAGCTATTAAGAAAGGTAATCAGATCTCTTCTAATTCCTTATCACTTCTCCAGCTTCTAAACCTCTGTTGCAATCACTGCCTGGTGGCATCAGTGAGGATGGAAAGGGGAGTTGCAATGGGGAATAAAGGAAAAGAACAAACTCTTGTCATTAAAGGCAGCCCCAATGTCTCTGACAGTAACCACTGCAGCATTAACTAAATAAAAGTTAAAGTGCATGAGCATTTCAGAAGATAACTATGCAATTGCAAAGTTAATGTGTGATTTCTATAGTAAAATTCTACTTCAAAGACTATTTGGGATGATGCTCTTGATATAACCATCTGCATTTTTGGTATTAGATCCCTGGGAATTCAGAGTAACTGCTTCAAAGGGATGCCAGGTTAACCTAACTCTGGTTTCACTGAACCTGCTGGAAACAGAGGCACGTTTTTGTAAGTATGTTTCTACTATTTGGGCAATGACAATAACAATAAAACCTTTATGACAGCACATAGTAATTCAGCATGTCAGAAAGAAACAATAGCAATTATAGTATTGTACTATTCATTTTTCATAATAAACAAGATAAACAAAATAAACAAGATCCTCCTACCTGGACAAAAGAATTATCTAGGAACTAACAGCAAATTAAGCATTGAAAGAAAGCACTCCTGCCTTTGAGGTGTGAACAACTCTGTCTCTAAATTTTTCCAACTTCAATACTCACTATTATGCTTGAAGATTCTAATAGTGGCACCCGAAAGCCTCGCACCAAGAACGAGAGAAGTGTGGTTCAACTCATCACTTAAAATGAGGCAGCCCTGTGGAGAAGGAGTACAATAAGCATCTGCATGAACAGGGAGGCTGCTGACACGTGTGCATGGGTGTGTCAGCATACACCTGTGTCTATGATAAAGCACTGCATCAATTAAGCTGTAAGTATTAAACATGAAATGGATTTTCTGCCACTCTCCAGAAGGTGCCAGGGTGCACTGCAAAGGCAGACAGACATAGTGAAATCAGATCCTCAGGCATTCCCAGGTGGTGCAGAGGGATCAAATATTTCCTGTAACTGGAAAGTAGCAAACAACCCTACTAAAGATTGACTGGTTTACTGTAAAATCAAGCCATGTTGCTTCCTCTATCACTTGTCTACAGCCTATTCTGAGTTGTAAGGAAAATGCAGCCACCACCCCACATAAAAAGACTGTATGACAGCATTGTAAGGAGGAGTAATACTGAGGCTGGACTGACATCAGCACTTTGGACTGAAGAAACGAGATCAGGAGAGATTGGTGCCTTTTTAGTCCCACCTCCATTAAGATGTGAGTGAGGCTTAGGCACCAGGCAGAGTCTTCCTCTGGTAAATGCATGTACAGCTGATCTGTACTATACTTTTTATTAACTCAGCTGAAAACTCATTTGCTTTTTAGAAAAAAAAATAGAAATGTAGGAGAAGTAAATTGTATATTATATTAAGAGGAGCCAGGACTCAGTTGAAATTCAAGCCTGAACCCTAATTTAGCTCTCCTTTCTATTAAACATCTTGTGCTGTGTTTCATTACCAAAAAGGCAACACAACATTAAGTAAATACTTATTTTGGAATCATGGATTAGGCCTAGGTTGAGAGATACTCACCCAATCTGCCTAGAGACTGCTATGCAGAACTAACAATAAGTGTAGAGGTATCTTGACAAGAAAATGTAGCTGCTAGGTTTAATTATAGAGGAAAATATACAAGCAAATCTCTCAAACAGAGGGCAGTTACATAATATCTGTAATATATATATAATATATAATAGTATATACTGAATTGTCATATACTGTATATACAGTTATATCTTTATTTGTGCCACTTGTATCTGAATACCCCACCTCTGACAGAAGCTTGAATCTCTACGTGAGGCCAGATAAGTGAGGGAAAATTATTATACAGCTAAGGGACAAGTATCTCAGGCTATTATGTATGTCTGCAATGTCATAAATTTACCTTCATTAATTGTCTGTTCCCTTTGAAACTGCTGGACAAGTTCTCCAGCACTGTTGAGACTGAAGTGCATGTTCTGGGCAACTGAAGTAACTCCCCCTGCCCAACACTTGTATACATGTATTTTAGAAATCTCTTGCAAAAGCTGTATTCATCTTCAATAATGGGTGAAGAAGTGACTTCACCTCTACTTTCCCAGCTCTCAGCACATTGCATTTGCTTGTGATGTCCGGAGTTACCACTGGCAGGATGATGGATATTCATGGCTTGGTGTTAGGTACTCCCAATTGGAGATGAAGTCCCTTCAGCACCAAATAAGAACTCCACTTTTGTAACAGGATCATAGCTTTAGACTTGCATTTGCTGCCAGCTTTCTTCACAGGGCTGGCTGGAGCTCTGTTCACCAGGAGTGCTAAGCACTGTGCTTTTTCTTTTCTGAAAGTGTTGTAAAAGCTATCCTAATCATCACCTTTCATCACAGGAAGCTGGGCAATATCTCTGCAAGTAGCCCAAAATACTTCATCCCACAACACCTGGACATGGGATACATTTGTTTACTTTTTAGGGAGAAGCAACTTCATTAAGAGGAGCTAAACAGCCGTATCACTGATCCTTAAATAGATAGTGGATATGTGTGATAGCAACACAGCGCTAGCACAAATGATGGAGGAGCATAAAGTCACAAGGTCATCAGCTTTATGTCTCACATATTCCCGATACCAAGCTTTGTTCCTCTATCAAGCTTTTCCACTTACTGACTGCCCAGAATACTGCAACAGTAGTAAAAACAGTTAATAAACAGTTGTTCTGTGTTCCTGAAGGAAGTGCTCACCTTTCCAACAAGGGCTGGAATATTCATCGAGTTAGTTGCAAAGCCCATGCCAAACACCATAGCATCTTCAACACCAAGGAACTTGGCCACAAGTTTCTCTAGTTCTACATGTTTGTCTAGGGTGCCTGCAGAAATAAGCACATGGAGCAGTAAATATCATTAAATTGTGAAAGTTATTAAAACACAAAACTTACAAAAGAACAGGCTAGAAGTGTCATTAAGCTGTATGACATTAAGTTCTAATGAAGATTTTCCATTTGTATCCTGTGCATGTGGGATAATACAAGAGAAAGCAAGGGTGCAAACCAGCTGTGACTAATGCTAACAAATACTGCTGCTGCTAAGGTAGCAAAGCAGTTGCTGTGGGAAAAGGTTTCCTTTTTCCATACTAACTTTTGACGTAGTTTATTCTGAAGATTAACTTTTTGCCTTCTTCTCTCCCCTGCAATAAGGACAAAAGTACCTCCTTTTTGCAGGAAATGTGGGACAAACATTGTAGGCATTCTTGAGTTCTCTCTGGACGTGAAAACAAGAACGAGTGACAACAAAATTCTTCGTTTTTTGTGTGCCTATATGTGTACAAAATTCTTAATTAGGATTCTACACGGATAGACAAACAAAAGCGTTCTTCATATGTTTATGCTTTGGAAAGTAAAAGTATTCCACTCCCCATAACTGATGGTAACTCTCTTCTTTCCTTCCACTCAACAGCAAACATAAACAATAAGGCAACACTAGAGAGCCTTCTTTATTGCATGTTAATTATCTAATATTAGTGCCTGAAGTCTCCAAACAAGTAAGGTGCTCCAACCATCCAACAAAACCAGTATATTTTCTGCCCAACTCACAGTGGAGGACGACAAAATACAAAAGGCAACACACACAAGAGTGGTGGTAAGATACTGAGATAATAAATAGCTTTGAACAGCAAAGAATCATCTCAACTTGCCAGCTTTCTAGTCTTTGGTTGCCTGGCTATGCATTGTAGGGACCAAGGCAGAAGGAACTCTTACAGGATGATCTGTGAGGAAGAAAAGGGAGTGGCCTGTGGATTCTGACAGAGCAGAAGAAGGCTGGAATCAGAGAACAGAAGAAAAAAATTAAGCAAGGGAATATCTTTCCTCACTTGCACTGCACAAACTGATGTCACAATAATATAGGCAGTGAATGACAACTGATGGAACAAGAAAGCTGTGTTCACTGTGATGGACAAAGGGCAGATGAAGGAGGAACGCAGAAGCTTGGCTAGAGTGTCACAAGAATGATGAGTCAGGAAGATGATCTACCTTCATGATGGAGTAGAGCTCATAAAAAAAAAAATCAAATACAAATGGCAGGAGAACAGTTTCAGCAACAGCACTAACTCAGCTGGTTGCAGTGAAGTAGTGTTTTTATTATTTTTTCTCATTAAATATCTAAAGTAAGAATGACATTCATTTGGAAACAGAATGTGAAAAATATCTGTCATGCAGGCAGGTAACTCTCCAACAGCCAAGGAGATAAAGAGCAAGGATCATGTGGCTTCTGGAAAAACCTGGATTACATGGACAGTAAAGAACAGTAGTGCTTTGATTTTGCACAGAGCCTGCATGGGTTGTGCTAGACGTGAGCCAACTCTGGCAGAGTTCAAGAGTGTCTCTGCATTCCTGATATCACACTGGATGTACCTGGAGCTGGGTTGTCTCTGTGCTCTGAGAATTAGGTGATGTGACACAGAAAACGTGGCTCTTCAGAATCTCCAGTAGATGTCAGCTGACTCTGTGTGAAGCTCTTTGAGGATGGCTATCTTTGGAATTTGTACATCCCAAGATACACAAGGATATGGGCTGGCTCTGCACACAGCTGCATTTAGCAGCCAAGCTCCATGAAATACAAACTCACGGTGTTTCAGAGCTGAGCTACTCATTGGAAATGTGGGTGAGAATTTTTGTCTTAACTTGTAAGCCCAGTAGGTCTCAGCATGAATTTCTATGGCTAGTTCTCAATTTTTTGCAGATTTGGCCCTGCTAGTCTTCAACCTGGTTACAGCACTCATGGACAACAAAGAGTTCCAGTATGATCAGCTGTATTAGTGTTCCCTGCAGATGTTATTTTGTCACTTGAGAGCTATCAGCACACAAAAAGAAGATGAAGTCTGAAATGGAAGCTTGAAGCCAACCACACTACGGTCACAACTTGAATTAGGAGGTTTGTGAAAGCATGAGAAACAAGCAGCGTGTGCTTTGCAAGACAGGCATTTTAAGGCATGACACAATTGTCCCCAGGTCTTCCAGGGGTAAATCTAACACTACCAGGGTGGAGTTAAATTGGTTTTTGGGGTTGCATCACATATTTTCTGTTTTTACAAACAGGAAAAGCCTGACTCAATATGGATTGTTCTGTTAAAGCACCTATTGGACAACCCACAAAGGATCAGCACATTTTGGACCTGTTTTTATTGGTTTTGTCATGGTGAAGAATGAGACATTCTGAAAGTGACCGATTCCTACTTTTTATTTACTAATCCTAAGAGTGAAGGCAGATGATATGGTACATCTCTATTGCCTACAAATCTTGGAATACAAATCAGAATCAGTTTGCAAAACAAAATGCTGAATGACAAGGATTTTCAAACTGAGCCCTGGTCTTGAATTATGTTAATTATTGTGGCAATATTGTAGATGGCAGGTAAGGTGTTGCAGCACACACCAGTACTGACAGTGGGAGGTTCATGACAGCTGTGTACATGGAATAGAGATGAAAAAGCATATCACTATGAGATTATTTAATCCTATCAGAAGCTATCTCCACGCAGGATGTGTCAGTCCTTGGACACTGTATAAACGCCACCAATTCTATCACCTCTCTCCACTGGAGGAAGCAAGGGGTCAGACACGTGCTGCTGGGATGAGGCTTGTCCAATAGCATTCCCAGCTGGTCACAGCAACCACCACAACAAGCATAAACAGCACTACCAGAGAGATGCAAATCTGATCCAAAGAACTGGCACAAGTTGAAACATCTTAACATCTCAAGCTACATAAGAAAGGCAGTAATTACACAGCTCTTCACTAAATACAACCTTAGACATGTCAAGTGAGGTTATCCTGGCCCTTAAAATGTTTTGTATTGTGCCAGATTCAAGACCTGTAGCATGATTTGATGAATGAAATGTATACTAGATACATTTTTTAATATACACTGTATAGACAGATACCATCTATGCCTATTCTATAAATAGACATTAGAATTTCCCCCCATACTACAAATTTCCCCCCATACTATACCTGTTCTGATTTTTATGCTGACTACAGCTTAGTTTGACCTGACAAATGAGGATACAACGAATGATCTACACCATATAACCAGGAAAGATTTAAGACCAAAAAAAAAAAAAAGAAAAAAAAAAAGGTATCTATATCTTTAAGAGATAAAATTAAATCCTTTCAGAAGTTATTCCCCCCTGCTGAACAGCTGCATGCAATACAGTACAGCAGGAGTTACTGTGATCCGAGACTATATAGATATTAAGATCAAAGATCTTATCAAAAGTGGACTTTCACAATGGTAGCCACCCCCACACATTCCCACACTTCTCTGAGCAAATCCCCTTCTTTTCAAAATCTGATGACCCAGTTCCCTCCATTAACTTGCCACTGCACTCTGGTGACAGGGAACATGAAATACACTGTGTTTTGACAGACGTTTTCATAGGCTTACCTATGCTGTCACTGTCAGTCTACTAGAGAGATAAAGCTGGAAAATGGACTTCCCACGATCCACACAGTCATTATTTAGCTTTGACGTTTTCAGCTTGGAGAGGGTGGTTTATGCCACTGGTTAGTCTGCCCAATAGAGTCTTTCAGGTTCTTACACACTCATGACACAGACTGGTTGAACTGCCAACACTGGCAAAAACATCCTGTAATAACATTTTATGTTTGGAATTCCAAGACCCAAAGAAGACAGGAAAATACCTGCTAGCCTCAAGTTAAACAAAAGCTGGAAGAGTAAACTGATATAAGCAAGCAACAAGTCCTTGAAAGAAAAAAGAACAGTTGGGAATCACCTGATGTGACTCACCAAGGTGGATAAGAATCATTACACTATGAAAATAAGGGTTTTACAGAAGCATCCTTAGGAGGGTGGGGAACAACACAAAACATCTGAACTTCCTTGTCACATTTGAAACTTAAGGTCACATACCCTGTTAAGGTGCTTGTCAGAGATGAAAAAATAGCATTATTGAAACACATACATGCTTTCACAAAAGCAAGATAGGATGAGTTATTAACAGAAGGATGAAGAAACAGAAGATGTAGAATTTCTTTACACCATGTTACCAGAATAGATGATGCAGGTGGTATCACTGTTCTACAGAGCCACTACCAGAGCAAAGCCTAAACTTGTAGAATGAGACGTGTTGGTAAGGGAGGGAAAGAGCACATAGAAATGTTACATAGTTGCTTCATGTAACACTGCATGTCCAGAAAAGAGCTCCAAAATAAGTGGATTTTGAGGAGTCATTTGATAGAAAGAAAATTCTCAAGTTTTCTTAACATTACCAGCTGACAGGGCTTTCATACCACAAAGATGCTGTAGGTGTCACAGATCTAATAATGTACCTGTGTAATTTACTGATTCTCAGAAAAAAGTAGATCTATTTTAAGAAAATTTCAGTTTAATTTAGATGTTCTGGTTTTGTTTCCATTTTGTTTCCCTTTAGAAAAACACAAAGTTAAAACTTCCAGTTTAAATCCAGCTTCTTCATGCCAAAGCCTGAAGGACAGTATCTGAAGTATCTAAATATTTGCATGTGGATAACATCACAGATTGGAGATATATTCAGTTTTAAACAAGTCACACAACCCTCAGTTCCTATGGATGCCTTCAATTCCACCTGCCAGAAGATGGGCTATCTACACTATTAATCTTGCTTTACAAAGCCTACTTTTGCCATGGTGAAATAACAGGAACAAGCCTGACCCAATGACCATAAGTAGGATTAGTTATTTTTGAGGGGTTAGGCACAGAAAAGAAACTGATGTTGACAGATGACAAAAGAGAATTCCCTTCACAAACTGTTTCCTAATTTATACCATGCCCTATCAGAAAGTAGTCAAGATTATGAAATATATGTGTATAGATAAATATACACACACACACAAATTCTCATTTATGTGGCTATATTTCTCCTTAAGCTCCTACTTGGAAATGGTAAATTATGGGAAATTTAGTTCTTTATCTCTTTCTCCCAACTGAAAAATGAAACATTTATTAATGTTTGTACAGTATTAAGTTTAAAATTAGACTTGGCCCTAATTAAAGTTTTGAGGTAGTATGAAAGAAAGAATGGCCAAATAACTATTTTTATCTTCTTGAAAAGCTTCTAGAAATTCGTATTAGGCCTTAAAACCCAACGGAAGGAGGTGAAGGGGATGGAGCTACTTTTGTAGTTTAAATATTGGCACAGATTTTCACATGTGCTTTTTAGAAATCAAATCACAATCAAGTGTAAAAAATCCTCAAAGAAAGAAAAAAACCCTACAAGTGAGTGCAAGTGTTAAAGGGTAATCTCCTAACCATGCCCTCCAAGTGAATCACCCTGCAAGTGTTCTGTGCAGGCTCCATCTTGTCTTTTGGTCTGAGGCATAATCACAGGAGAAGGATTTCAAAAGGCAGGAATCCTGCTTGGCTGCTTAGCTAGCACTAATGACACATTTGCTCCGGTTACTCACACATGTCATCTCCCTAAGGAATAATGGTGAGTTAGATAAATAGAGCGTGGAAGTACTAGCTGTCCATGTGACAGTCCTGTCACCAGCCTGGCCCTAAAGCCTAGGAGCCTTCAGAGCACGATAATATGCCTTATCTTAAAAAAAGTGTAACTTTACTGATTTTATTATCATCTGCAAGCAGCAAGTAGGAAACTAATTTGCACGTTTCTAAATCATTCTCAGTCGCAGTGCTTAGAGAAGGCTGACTATAAACACTGAATGACAGGATGGTTCAGACAAAAGGCTTGTGAGTCTGCCTGCACCAGTAGACAACTCCCACTCCAGCCACTAAAATACATTGACTTGCATGTGAAAAAGGACTTATCATTCAAGTTGTCATTCTATCATATTTTTCACTATATCGAGGGAATACATGCTATTCCAAATTTATTTAGGTTCCTATTTGTTGGGATTTTTATTAAGCTAAAAAATAACACTTTTGAGAGGAAGATTACAATACATAGAACTATACATAAAACAATATAGATATTTTTGGGGGGCAATTCACACGAAATGCCCTATTGTTCCAAACATTCCGGTTACTTGAATAGCTGGTGTCCAGTTATGAAATCATAGAACGGTTTGGGTTGGAAGGGATCTTAAACATAATCTCTTTCCAACCTCCTTGCCATGGGCAGGGACACCTTCCACTGGACCGGGTTGCTCCAACCCTCATCTGGCCTGTCCTTGAACATTTGCAGTAATGGGCATCCACAACCTGTGCCACTGCCTCACTATCCTGACAGTAAAAAAATCTCTTCCTAGTATCTAATCTGACCCTGCCCTCTGTCAGTTTGAAGCCATTTCCCCTTGCCCTGTCACTCTATGCCCTTGTAAAAAGTCCCTCTCCAGCTCTCTTGTAGCCACCTTGAGGTACTGGATGGCTACTTAAACCCTTCAACATTCAAGAATTATTTTCTGAGAACAAACATTTATTCCTAAAACCCAAACTTACTACTTTTTTTATGTCCCAGTAGGTTTTTTGTCATATAATGAACAAGTCAAAGAAATAAAAAAAATGACCTTTCCTGCACTTACAGGAGAGACTGCTCCTGGCAAAAGCTGTTATAATTTAAATAACACCCATGGTAAATTCTGTCAGATACAGTAGATGCAGATCTCCATATCCTCCCTTGGCATCTCACACAGTTCATAAGGACACCCTGAATCAGGTACAGATTGGGTATTTCTGGTAACTATCCATGATGTCTCCTCTATGTGGCCAGTGTCCCTTGGAATGCAAGGGAGTGTTAAGTTCTGGCATCTGCAGCAATGAGCTCCTTGGGTCCGGCAGTCTCCAGTGTGGAGAGCTGCTTCTTGTATTTAGGTGAAAACCTTCCACCAGCTTCCTACAATCACCTGTAGTGGAAGAGGCAATGAACAGTGAACTCTGACCACTCTTCCACGGCACACATTATTTTGAAGATGTGTTTAATTTCTCCCTTCAGGCTCTTTTTGAGCCAGATGACAGGCATTTCTGACAGCTGAAGACAGCAAGCTCAGTAGTTCTTCCTCCAGAAGCAGTCTGAGTCCTGTAGTCCTCCTCTTACACTTTCCAGTTTTGCTAAATACTTCTGATGAGAACTGAGTACTCAAGAAGACAGCAAACAGCAGCTTTGTGCAGGGGCATACTGAGGCTCTGTGATCGGCTTTCTGTGTACTTCCTAATAATTTCTAGATTTGATTAGCTTTCTGACCACTGAGCAATAAGTTAATTCTTTCATGGATGTACCACTTAAAACTCGGAGGTCTTGCTCCTAAGGGATAATACCTAGATTGGTCTTAAGGGAAAATATTTTTCTTTCACATTGAAAGTCCCACAAAATCCTCAGAAATATGTCTTAAATAACACCACTATACTAAGTAAGTCATTTACTATTACTATAATTTTAAAAGAGCATGGAATTAAAAGTGGAGTGAAAAGCCTTAAATATTTTTATGGGGTTCAAATCTAGGAAGGTCAGCCACTGGTTTTACCAGTTTTAACCACGTTAAAATATCCAAATAAACTTATTCTAAGAGGAAGCCACCGGCAACACACTAATACGACAGCAGTCTGCACAGTTATAAAAGGAGGAGTGTAGGGAGAAGATCACAAAGGACAGTTTTGCCATCATGTATTTTTTCAAACATCACTACCTTACTTTTATTTGTGTCTTCTTTGTTTTCTTCATTCTCTGCAATCTTCTGAAAGTAGTGGAAAGATCCTTCTCAAAAAGAGGTCTACCACTGCTTAGACAGAGATCTTAGTAAAACTTGAACATGCCAGACACTTAAATGCACACAAGCAGAACAGTACTTTCAATTAGCTTGAAAATATAAATATGTTCAAGAGCTCTCTTGGATTAGAACTCCACAGGCAATTTACAGCCTTGGCTCTTGCAGCTCACTGCATTTTTACTTCAAACCACCAATCCCACAAAAACAACAGAAGTTTTGAAAGGTGATCTGCCAGAAACAAACTCATTCTAGTCTACTTTTCTAAGATGAAGATGAGAAATGATAATTAAAAACGGTAAAACCTTTCATTCAGACCCTTCCCTATCTCCTTCTTTGATACATGTAACTCAGAATTTTTCAGTCTGTGACGAGAACAGAGCTGAAGCAGCACCAGAATGTAAAGGAACAAGCAAAGAGGGTATCCATACCATGAATAAGAGGCAATTTTCCTTAGTTTATATAGTTCTTGGTGACAGACAGGCTCCAAAGAGCCAGCACCAGTGAAAGAACCACTGCTCAGCACTGCCCTGTGGAGCCCTCCCCACAGAACACACAAGCACAGGCTCCCTGTTACCTGCCCAGGACAAAATGCTGTGACTGCTCATTTGCACCAGCTAGGTCAGGCCTAAGCATCCTGCTTTCCTTTCTTGATTGGTCAATGTCCAAGCTGCTCACTGAAATTCGCTTCCAAAAGACTGACACTCACAAGACTTACAGGATGTGCTTTATCTGTAGTCCATTCTTACATAGTGAAGAGTCTGGATGAAGTTCATGGGACTGTTTGTTGTGAAAGCCATTAGAACGAATCTAAAACCTTGCTCAATCAGTCAGGACAGCCCCCGGAGTCCAGATGAAAAGAAAATCCTAGAAATCTCTGCACATTGGCTCTTAAAATAGACTAGATGAAGTTACCTAATAAGATTTTTAATATCTGAAGACAGAATCAATCTTTTAATAAATTGGGGTTTTTTAAGAATAAGTCAAGGTTACACAAGTCTTCCACTAAAAAAATTAGGCAAAAGCTACAGAAGAGCTACAGAAGAGCTACAGAAGAGCTACAGGAACACCAGCCATAACCTTAGACGCACTGAAAACAACTTGAAATGTTCTCACACAAAACAGAATCCAAGAGAAAAAGACAGAAAACTTCCTTCAATACCTTAAAGGACTAATAATGGTGATCACTTTCAAGCATGCAATTCAAGTAAGTCATATATTGCAGTCACCAGATGGGCCAGCCACGAAAAGAAAATAGAGTCAACCTGTAAACCCTCTCTGAGAGGTGTCACTGACATAGTTGTATTGACAAATCAAACCACAATGACAAGATAAGAAGGTGACAAGGTTTGCATTATTTTTTCATCTGAAACTGAAACTTAAAATAAAAACCTAAATTAAATACAATATTTTTTTCTGTAAGATTTATGAAGGAACAGAGTTTACTTTGAAGATACAAAATGTAATTTTTTAGGTTGCTGGATTAGATAAAAGAAGTCTATAAAAGACTTCTCCATTTTGGGAAGCCCACTTCTGCCCCCTCACCCTGATAACTCCCAAGAAACATAAAGTCTGAAGAGAAACCTCCCCTTGCATTTCTATACCTTGAAACTGGTTTTTTTTTCTGAAATGTAAGCTGATTGTACCATGAGGAATGAAAGGCTTTGTGTAAAAATATAAAGTTGAAGGTAACTCTACATGCAGCCTACAAACTAATAGAAACAAAAAAAGTCAGATGGAGCCTTCCTGAACTTGTTCCTTAAAGGCACACTAGAAATTTCAGCTTTGTGCCAACAGTGTCCCATAAAACATTTCAATACATTCTTAGAACATGGGATTTAAAAAATTATGTAAAAGCACATTTTACTAGTCTGAAACCTATGTGTGTGGTAACTGATATAACTCTGTGATGTAACTGAATCTACCCTAAAATAATTGCTGAAATTTCAACATGTTTTTTACTTCTCTTTAAGAATAAGCCTGCTACTTCCATCATTAAAAATCCCAGGCCACTATATGACATACTTGCTTTCGTTTTTCCAAGAATCAGTATTACTTTCCATTCTGAAAAAACCCCCTCATGTGATAACAAAAAAACCACAGCATTTCTTTTCATTGTGAAATGAGTAATTGCTGATGTGATTAAAGTTCTCTAAGTATCCAATTCTTTCAAGATATCTGTAAAAAAACCCGTATAGTTACAGAACCTTTGGTGGCCACCTTGCTGTTTACTCACCCATTTCTTGTCTGGTACTGCAGATTCCAGTCCCGTATTTTTCTAACTCTATGGTCACAGTTTTCAAAGCATTAACATCTGTTTCTGCAAAGCCGAGGTAGTTATAAGAGCCCATATTGATTACATTCTTGATAGTCCTTCCTGTAAACCTATAATTAAAGCAAATTTTAAATGATAGTGCAACTTTCCCTCCAACCCTAAATGAAAAGAAAAAATCCCCAAATTTTCCCACCAAATTTTGTTGCAGCACCAAATTCCTACTTGGGAATTTACAGTCCTCATACTGTAACAGTCCAAAAGTTTTCCAGCCTTTCTCTTTTCCTAAGTCCTGCTTCTTAGAGCATTTTCTAGAAGCCAAGCTGCAGATGGCAATACACCAGTATTAGGTGAATGGCTGCTTTCATGGATTTAAATCAACAAACAAACCTACAACTTTATTTAAAGAACTATTTACAGACATTAATTTTTCAAGCAAATTGTCAACCGCTTCCATGAAGTCATCAGTGTTCTCACACACACAGAGAACATAAACATGATGAAAATGTGGGCTATACTGTGATACATTCTCAATAAGCTCAAATATAGCCAACCTACACATTGCCTATGCTGTGAATTTCCATAGCTGCTCAATTCAGTTGCAATACACTGAAACCTTCAAGCCGTGATCTGCTTAAAACCCACCGGCAAGGACTGACTATGAAGGCAAGAAGCCACATGCATGCAATGCAAGAAATTATGATTTAAAACCTAACCAAGGGATAAAACAAATTTTGTTGTAATATTCTGAGTGAAGGTCTGTTCTTATAAATGAAGTGTCAGCAGTCTTGAGCTGACACAGCCAAACAAACCAATTTGTGATTGATTTGGAAATCCTTACTGCACTTCCAAGCAGTACTCAGAAGAAAAGTGTCAAATTGTCAGCTCAGTACTGACTGCAGAAAGTAACATGCTGATTGATATTAGATAAGGATCTAGACACAACTTTCTGTGCTCTGCAGATGTATCAGGAGTATTCTTATGAAGCTGAGAGCTGCAGAGTGTAAGAGGACTCACCTAAATGTCCAGTTGTAATCATCTGTAACGCGCTCCATGAGGTCAAACTGTGGCCCAGGGACACTGCAAATTGGACGATTCCAGTTATCCCGTATTCTCAAATAGAGGTTTCTGGTGAAAAAGTTCTCAAAATCTTGATAAAGTGGCACAAAATCCTGGTTTGAAAACATGCACAGGGTTACGTTGCTAGGAGAATATCTGCTTCTGTACCCAAGTCATTTCCATTAACAAGGAAAAACTGATTCATTAGTAAACAGCCACATGTTCCTATGTCACATACAACTCCAAACAGCAAATATCTCATTTCAATTCTTTTGAAACACAGTATTGGATTTCTTAGGGGGTAGAGCTTTTTGTTTGTTTCTGTTTCAAGACTGGGGTTTTGGGGGGATTTTTGGTTGGTTGTTGGTGGTTTTTTTTCTTAAAAGGTCAGCAAGTTGGTCTAACTCTCCCTATATATCCTGAAGGTGGGAAATGGAAAAAATGAAGATTCTTTCACTTGAAGAAACTAATTGCTTCAAATTGAGCATTTTGCTATGCATGGAGCAGATTGCAAAACCAGGATAAATGACTCATTACATTTTATGAAATGCTGGATACATTAGATAAAAGCTAGTCCAATGGAAGTGATTTGGGCATTACTGGCCTATCCTGGACACGTAAACAGCCAGTTAAGACAATTGTTTTGGTTGACAATTTCTATCTATGGATTTTACCTGGAAATTAAATTAAAAAAATGTAAGGAATCTAAAAAAATTCTATATGAAACAGCAATACATGCATGTTGGACACTGGATATAATAAACGGATAAAATAATGTGGCATGTAGTTAAACATATGTGGGAACATTAAATGAACATGTAATCCACAGTGAAGTACAAAAAGATTTAACTGGAATCCCACAATGGGAATCAACAAATGGCCAAATTATGAAGCGAATTGAAAATGACGTTCATTAAGTTATGCCTGCATCTTTGCAAGGCTAAAAGAGGAAACAGTCTCAGGAATTTTATTTGCAAGAGAAACAGTAACACTATTAGTGTTTTTCCTTCATTATGCCAGGTGTTACTGTAAACAATGACTCAAATTGCACAGTGAAGGAGGAGCAACCAAAAAATCCTAAACAAAGTTGGAAGACAGTTGATCTTGCTAAGGTGCAAGTTTGACTTAGAACTATGTGGGATGAAAAAATTTCAGGAGCTGAAAGAATTCAGGCTACATTCACTTTGTGCTGGGACATGACTCCTCAGTGCTCTGTGACCAGATGTTCAGCAAACATAAGCCAGTAATTGTAAAAAAGTTAGCACTGCCTTGCTGTGAAGGACAATGTAAGACAAGCCAGATAGGACAAAGGAAAATCAGAGTTAAGAGATTTGGAAAGATGATGTCTTTAACAATTAGGCATTTTTGAGTTTTGTTTTTCTGTGGATCGACCTGATATACTGAAATTCTGTTTTGCTGAGAGTATTATGGCACTCTTAGAACAAGGTGAATGTCTCACTGGTAAAAGTCATGATTTTACATGTATATAGGTACATAATTGTACAAACGTGTGCAATTGCACTGCAGAGTGTGTCATTCCTCTCACCCTTGTGCAATGTTCTCTAAAATGAAAGCTGTGTGTCTTGTTACTGCCACAGGTTGCTGTAAATCACTTGCAAGCAGGGGAAAATTCGGCTGTGGATACATGATGTCTTTTTCATACATACTTTTTGTTGTTCTCTCTCCGCAGCAATGTTACGTTTTTCTAGTCCCCAGGCTCTCATAAAATCTCGCAGGTAGCCAAATATTGTTCCCACTGCAAAACCCACGAAAGTAAAGACTGCAACATACATTGGTGCCTGTTCAAAGTGCTCAATAAATGTTTTTTTGTAGAGAGTTCCATTTGATATGCCATTCTTCTGAAAAAAACGGAACAGAAACTTGTGATTAATACATTTCATCTCACTAAAGCCTAGACCTTAGACCTTGAGGCAAATCTTTTTCCCTAATTAGGAGAGACATTTAGACCTCACACTGTATCAGCTGAAGAGGAGGGTCTTGAACACTGCACTTGCTACTGACCACTACAAGTATCTTCCATTTTGTCCTCTCTCCACCAATGTCCTCAATTGCAGCTGTCTTCAATACCACTCCCTTGTCTATTTTGAAACATGTGAAACTTATGAAAGATTGGCATTATATTATTGTGCAAGTGGACAATTATTTCAAAGGTGGTTAAATGGAAACTACAATACTCTGTCTCGCAAGACAGAGCTATAAAAAGGGAAGGGCAGCATTAAAAATTCACCTACACCATGCCTGACTGCTTCTGGAAGTCTTGTGTAATCCATTGCAGCAACTAACCTATATACAACAAATCCTGCCTAAAACAGGGCAGCTTTACCACAGTGTTCTTCAGATCTGAGGAAGTATCCAAAACAGTTACGATCCCAGTCTTCTATTTCTGTTCTGATTTCACAAATGCGTTTAATCATCTTTTCAGTGACCTCTCTCATACTTTTAAGGGTGCTTAAAAACAAAATAGAGAAGAGTAAAAGAAAAGGAAAAAAAAAAAAAACAAGAAAGAAGAAAGACAGACAGCATTGCTTGCTGGAATTAGTGAACTTTTTGCTAGCAAATCCTAGAAATTTACAACAGTGTGTGTACAAAATATTTTGTCATGAAAATATACTAAGAATTCAGTTTTCAAATTAAAGAAGTTAAGTTTTTCAGTTGCGATCTTCTCAAACCAACTTCCAGGCTCATCAGATTATTCTGTGGAAGAGTGGCAACTTCCTTATTTCTGCAAAATATGATGGCCTTTGCAGTTGCTGTCTAGTAACGGCCAATCTGCTAATTCAGAATTAACAAAATGTAATCCAGAAAAAATAGTGCTTTGTTAAAAAAAGAAAAAAAAAAACCAACCCACCCCATAAGACATATACTTATTATAAGGTAAAACTACTAGCATATGAAGAAATATCATTGATACTTCTGCCTGTGGGAAGGATGAACTAAAAAAAGTAGATTACCTAGCTGTGTAATGTAGCAAGATGAAATAGAACATTCATGTTAAGAATGATTGCCAATTCACTGAACTTGTAGGACAGAGTATTATTGATCTTCATATTGCATTAAAATGTCTTTATCCTCACAGGATTTTGATTCCGGTTGTAACTTGAAGTCCAATCCTGGATTCCCAAAGTTTTTCTGGGAGAAGAGCAAATTAAAAAAGGGCGTGTTGGGCACAAGAGAAAATAGAAAGGCTTTGAAGGAAACTCAAAAAAGAATAAAATGCTGGCAGGGCTGAACAAAAATACATTTAGACTTTGGAAAGACTTATTGCCCTGCAAGGGAGAAGGAATGCAGGGCTGACTCTCACCAAGTGAGGGTACACCTTTGAAGTAATGCTACACATGCAGTCCTACCTCAAGCTAATTGCTCTTTTAGGGCAACCTATTTACCATGAAAAACATTTTATGAAGATGAGTTAAATACATGGTCAAGTCAAATTTCACATGAGTCACAACAGCTGTGTGCACACAGTGATGAGATAAAGTAAATATTTCAGCAAGAATTAAGCCCGGACCTATTACCTTAAAGTTGCCATGGGCTAAGAGCATATTTATGATCACCTATGGAAATTCAATTGGCATTGTAGCTTGATGTGCTTGAATAAATTGCTATCAAGCTGTGATGATATGATGGGGCACCTGAGCCCAGAGAAGAGAATTATGGTGTTTCTGTTTATTGATTTTATTAATAAACAGTTTATTGCTATGTAACTTATTGGTGAAGGAATAGAGAAGCTCCTATCAGATTTCTGCACCATAACACTCTTCTTCCACAACAAAACTCTGCTGTTGTGGAACTCATTCCAGCAGCTGATGCAGTCAGTGTGACGTGTATTTAAACAGGTAACCACTGTCACTACTATCCTTAGCACAAACAGCTGGGACTAAAGGGCATGGATAGTGGTAAAGCACTAAGAATGTGGACTCAGGTGTGACTCACATTCTCCATGCTATGAAGGACAAAGCCCAAGGGTCTTCAAACAGTTAGTACAAGGCTGGGAGAACAAATCTGAAAAACACAGTGGCATCTTGTCTAAAAAATCAGATGAGGAAAACAAAAAGCATTTCATCTGTCCCTGGAGTCCCACAAAAAAAGTAAAGGAAGAGTCTCAAGACTGGAATAATAAAAACCAGTGGATTTGCTGCTTCTGGAGAGTGGGAGAGTGGTAGCAGGGATGTTTTTGTGCAGCACTTCTAATCCAAGCATGAGGTGTATGAGTGACTGAAAGAACATCATGAGAAAGTTCAACAATTTCAGACTAAATTGGCTGAATTGGTCAGTGAATAAATGGTTAGTTGTCATTTTGCACTACATTACTGCTGACTTTTTCTATGTTATCATAAAGTTCTACTTGAGAAGAAAGAGGTGGATTTGGAGACTGCATTTAAATCACCTAGACAGTGAGGGGAGATGTAATTCAACTGCTGCTGGCACTGAAGTCACATACAGCAGCTTTCCTACAAATGCCTGAAAAGATTCAGAGATCATTAGTTACACCATTACACAATGAGTGCTCTGCTGATTGGTGCACTCACAAGTCTTTTATTCCCTGTAATAACACCTGCAGTAGACAGTACATTTTCTAGCTCCATACCTTCAACTGTAGCAATTGATAAAAAAATATATTCTCCCAACTTCCAGCAATTGGTGGCTTTGAGATTTTATGGCTCTGAGATTGTGTTATCACCTTTAACAGTCATTAGGGGATAACTATGAATGTGTGCATCATTTTTGAACCTGAAAATGTTGTGGAAATGAATTGTGACTTTTGAGAATTCATTTAATCTGTAAAGATGTCTCCTTTTTAATAATAAAAATTACCTGATAATGTCATGACAGTTTACTTTGACCATTGTTGTCTGTTCAGCTTTCCTACTCAGCCAATGACACAACTCATTATTTTCTGTACTTAAACAAATTCTGCCTCTCCATTTGTCTCTTCCCAAGTTAGAAGAATCTTGATCTATATAATTCTAGTCTCGTCATCTTGTCCTTACAAGGACTGAAAACCGATAAGAATAAATAATAAAAAACCCTGTCTTCTAATGCACAACTTTCTCTTCTCTTTGCAAAGTTCAATAAAACCTTTTTGACATGCAGAGGAAGCAAATTAAAATTGCATACAACACTTGAGTGCACAGTATGGATTTACACATCTGCAAATGATGCTTTGTTTTCTTTTCTGCTGCTTTTTAAAGACTTAACATTCTATTTGCCTTCTTGCCATAGTTCACAGTTTCATGTCCAACAATTACATATGTCCTTTCTCCGTTGCAAAAATGCCTAATTTAGAGCACACTGCTATTTGTGCATTCCTGGGACCAGTTCCCCCTCTAATTAATTCATTGTTTTCTATTTAGTGACCTGCAATTTTTTCTGCTGTTTTCTCAACATTATATATGCTACCAGCAAGGAAGTTCTGCGGTGTTTCTTATTCAGACGTAATTTTTCTGCAACCTGAAGAATTCTGTATTGTCAAGAAATACTGTCACCTATGTCTCCTCAACCCTTTTTTCCAGACCATTGGTGAAAATATGAGAGAGCATCAGTCCAATAAATGATCCCTTGGGGACTCCAGTCCCTGCATCTCCCTGGACACCTTTTCAAAAATTGTTTATCTTTAGTTTCCTTTAGAAATCTTGAGTAAATATGCTTTGGGATATGCTAATCCACAATTTCTTGGCTTATTTTAAAAGTTCTGCTGGTATGCAATTTCTGTGTGTAGAGCTTAACTGATTTCCAGTAAGAGACTGCAGCAAGAGAATTTCTTGCAGCAAGATTTTAATGCCAAGGAAGTCAACAGGAGTGATGGCAATGCATCAAAGACAGCTTTAAGAACGATACCTCTAAGATTCTCATATCCTGTAGTTACCCAGAATATTTCAAAACCCTCCCCTAATGAAGAACCCTCTCCGAAATACTTTCAGTTTTTCAAGTGGAGAAATCAATTCTGACAACAAATCTCAGAGTGTTACTAGAATGGACATCAATATAAAATACTGACTATAATGAACACACAAGGTTAATCAAAATATCTTACTCTGATAATAATGTAAACTAATCTTGAAGTCTATTAAACACACTTCTGGCAACACCTTAACAAGTAATAGTTACAAAATATACTGACATGAACAAAGAAAAGGATAGCTATGCTATTTGTTCACACTATCCTTAAAGCTAGGAAATAATTTTTCACTGCATTTAGGTCCTGCAGCCTCTGGAATTGTGCTAATTGGCTTGAGTCAGATTGGCATCAAGGGGATATTGAATAATTGAATAGCACAGACACAGTACCATGGTATCAAACCCGTGTGCTGGCCCTCATTAACTCACCAGCAAAGATGTAACCATGTATGCTGGCACAAGTTATGAGTAAACCTGTGTGACTGGAGTTGTGTCAAGGAAACCAAGACCCAAGAACTCATATTTTAATGCCAGTCTGTTCTGTACAGACAACAAGCTCTAATTAAAGATTTTTCTGCTATTATGGCTACTTCCAGTATAGCAGCAGTAGATGCAGACAGGTATATTCTTGAAATAAAACTACTGAGGAGAACAATAAAGTCTTTTATCTTTAAATACAAGTTGTCTGCTAGGAATAAAATCTAATGCAGAAGCAGATAAACTTCATGTATGTTTCTGGATCAGATTTTATCAAATTGTTGCATACAACCTAGTAAAAACCAATGCAAACTGACTGATCTACATAAAGCTTCCCAGACAGATATATATATGAAGGGATAGGTGCTAACAGCAGTGAACCAAGTGACAGCTATGTTTGCTCAGTATCTGTGGACAAGATGACAGTGAAATCTTGAGCAAGTTAGGACAGTGTGTTCCTACAGCAAAACACTGATAGGAGAACAGACAGAATCACTGATGCAACATCTGATTGCTTGCAGATAGTTTGGTTCTAAACAGATGTTTCCTCCCCACCTTTTGAAGAATAGCATCTGGGACAGGACCCTAAATGTAGATGATCTTAGATGTCCTAGGATGTGTGAGACAGCCACACAGGGAAGAATATAAATATCTACATAAATAATGACATAAATGAGTGACAGGATCTGTAGAGGCCCATAACCTTCTGGAGCAGAAGCTGTAGATGGGGTGGTACAGAATTTCATTTCAGCCAAGAGAAGGGTATGGTCCAGCTGAATCCCACTCAGAGCCTGGCGCTGGATATCCACAACTCAAAGTGTCTGGTGTGCAATTCTGTCCCCTATATATCATTGTCACCAGAGGGTTGGGTCCCAAAGGATAAAACTGTCAGGTTCTATGCAATCCACCAGGCTGACTGTCACAATTACTACGTTTTCCCAAAATCACCTAGGAATCCATTAGGCACTGGGAGAATCTGGGTGATTGCATGCAGTTCCCAGGAGAAGAAAAAAGGGAACTGATATCATGAAATCAGAAGTTCCCTATAATGAATATAGTATTGACACAAATTTAGATTACTTCCAGTTACTGGCTATGATATCTTTAACTTTAAATGTGTGGTTTCTTTTCTGGAACAACACATTTCAGGTCTTAGAGGCTCAGGTTTCTAAACCATAAGCCAAGAATGGCTACATGGGGAATTCATAGATTACCGAGCTATACAGACAAGACTTGCATTAAAAATAGTTGTGAAACTTTTAAGTCTAGAAGGTGTTAAATGAAGGTCACTGCCTCTTGCAATGTGACAAAGCCACAAGACAGCAGCTACAACACAAACTACAAGTAGTAACCAAGCCAAAAAAACTTCAGTTCTTATCACTGTGTCTGCAGAATCCTTGTTTAGACTGATTATTGATTTCTGCTGAAGTTTCAAGAAAAAAATATATACTTGGTAGTAATACAAGGATAAGGACTAAGTGTAAAATCTCCAGGACTGTCCAGAACATTCAGGAAATATAAATCACCTTCAAAACAACTTAGGAATCCACTCTTGAACTTGCCAGAGTTTTAGAATTTAACAACTCAGAAACTGAAAAGTTTGCTCCCTGCAAACAGTATTAAATGCTGCTTGTTCTGTTCTGCTGCTTGAGGTTTGTTTGAAGATCGGGTCTTCACCATACTTTTCACAAGCACCAGGAAATGGCTTTTGAATTGGGAATCAATTGTCATGTAATTACTGACTAAAAACTTGCAGTGTCTCTTCAAGACAGCATACTACCGGCAAGCACCTCAAAGGTATGAAAAGACAGGATCTTCACCTTCCAGACTTGCATACTCTTTTAGTTGAACTCAATTTAAATTCCAACATATTCATCTTGCAATAATTTTTCAGGAGCAAATAATCAAGTGCTGCAATGCTGACTAATACAATGAAAATACAGATGTGAATGACAAACACTTTAGAAATATACGGTGAAATACAAAACGCTGTTATGTAATTAGGAAAACAATATCCATACTATATAATTTTCAGACTAACACTTTACTCCGATGCTGAAATGATACTTTTGAGTGCAACATAGGAGGCTGGGAGGTTGTGGAGGAATTACTCATAAATAATGTTCAGGAAGAACATTCAACAGTGGCAAGAGTTCCAAACAAGAAGAAATACAAACTCAGAAAGTACACATTTCATTGTCTTAGCTTTGTAAGTTGTTATGTAGATATTTAAATTAAGAAGCGTCTTATCCTGACATATCAAAACTTCTAGCCCCGCACACACTGCAAGCAACAGGCAATTAAACAAATGTTTAATTGCAACTATTAAGTAAATTGTCTACAGTGTGCAATTTTTGCAAAACCTACAGAAAACATCAGCACATGTTTTCATCTCACACGCATTTAGTCCATCAAGTACAACTGCACACTGCAGAATGGCCACACTACAGTGTTTGTCAAAAGAAAAGCCACATATAACTCTTTAATGCACAGAAGTTTAGAGTAATGCACGTGGAGTCAGGACAAATGACAGTAGCAAACTATGAAAATACAACCTGCTGAAGGGGAGAAAAATCTTTGAAAACACTGTTTTGAATGCCAAGGTTCAGAAATTGCAATATAAACCATAACAGCTACTACACAATACCAAGTAACCAAGGCACTTACATCAAACAGCACATCGGAGATAAAAAAAATTGCATAGCAAACTCTTTTCCCAATGGTTTTACATCTGTATATTTCCAGCAATAGTAAGAAACACTAGAAAGAAAAAGGAATACATTTGCCTTATACAGCTGTTATTCTGCCATTACTCCCAGAAGCTTCAAATTGACTCAGGTTAAGGTAAATAGGAAGGCATGAGGGCAAAGATGGAGTTTAATAATTTCAAATTATGAGAGACAAAGCAATGAAGTTCACTACCCAGAGAGATATTTACAAACACCAGAAGGTATTTCCTAACCTCACAGCAATTGCAGAGTGGAAAGCCATGCACGTGGGATCAGAGAGAAAAACTAGATGAGATGCCTGGGTTACAGCAAACCCGACATAGTTCAAGGCATCAAGTTGCAGCAAGTGTTCGCTGTGATTTCCAAATCTTAGGGTAAGTTACAGGATTCTCACTGCCTGGCCACATCAGAGTATCTCCCAACCACTCAAATCCTATGGCTTTAGCTTTAAAAATAAACAAATAAGATGGTGATTAAGTGGTATCACTTCAAAGGCTGCCAGTTTCTGCACATGACTGATGAGGATCTACTAATACAGGAAACTTCTTCCAGAAGTGATTTTGCATTTAGAAATTAATCCTACAGATCTCATATACATTTTTGATAAGAAACTATTTCTTTGGATGAAGACTCTAACTGAATGTCAATATTCTTGAGATGTGCTAAGCAGATTGCTAGGGATTTTGCCCAGTGTGGATTCTGAGTTAGTATTTACATAAAGCAATGCACCAACTCAATTTCCTACATATTAACCATCAATTTCTTCTCCATGCAAAATACCCTTGTGAAGAAAATGCTACAACTTCTGCACTAACTAGCACAATGAACCCTCATTGGATCCCAGGCCTTTTCCCATTATATGGCACAACAGCTTCAAACAGGGCCAGGATTTGCATAGATTTAATAATGAGTTTAATAATGTAAAGTTTAATAATGAGACACATTCCCTATCAGAATGGATGTGGCCATCTGCATCATGCCAAACACATTACAAGCTTAAATCTTAATGTGTTGAAACTCCAGGAGTGGTCTCAGGCCATCCTTGGTTCCTGAGATGACAGCATCAGTTTAGTCATAATACATCCCTTACTAAAGGAGGACAAATGTAATTTGTAGTATTTACACTTCCTACCTGAAAGTTGTGGTAACACAGACCTTTCCCACGGGAACTTTTCTCTTCTTCCTTCTATGTTTTGTAACTAGAGATAAAAGCTTGGATGTTATTGAAAACTGTCTCTGGAAAGATGGACATTCTACCTAGCCTATCGGCCTAGGGGGAGGCTATGAATTGACCCAATCCGGACGACCTTTGGAAAGTCTATATAAGTTTTAGAATTAAATAATAAATTCAGATTTCTGCCTTACTCGTTCCAGCCTGGTTCTCTCGCTCTGCCAGTGGTTCAACAGCGACAGAAAGTCGCATATCATTAGGATAATTTGCACACTATTTTAATTATTCTGAGAGTTATGTACAAGTTAAGCTGAAATTGTGTGCCCTCCAAGACGTTCCTATTATTGCAAGGAGTAACATATCATATTTCAAAAAGGTGATGAAAGAGAAAGTCATTGCCAATTTTGTTCATGCAATCAGTTTAGCTGGATTTATGCTACCTCCTCCAGGGTAATTAATTACTTTGAAATTATATTTAAATACAGATATCTTGGCATACCACAGATGGAGAGGAAAGAGAGAGAGAAGAAATTCCATAACGAAAAACCACAACAATTCAATGACAGGGAAAGCACAACTTCTCAAGAACAGCTGAGAAAGAGGCAATCAAATTTGTGTTGCTAGCTTGAGAAGTAGGTGAATTAAAAACTCAGTAGAAAGATGACCATCTGGGTAGATAAGATCCATCTCTGAGCTAGGGTAAGAATTCAGCATCATAAAAGAGCCCTAGGATGAAAAAAAATCAGATTGAATTCAGTTATTTTATGGCATATAGGTTTGTAGGACAGAAGATTTTGAGGAAGATGAGGGAGACATCCATCCTATGAACATGTTGCGGAGGGGGCAAGATGGTGAGGAGTCGCAACCTTCTGAAAGCGTGTCCAGCTGAGTCGGGATCGCTCTGGAGGCCACTTCCCCAAGACACACTCTGGCACACACACACACTCGCAGGATCTTCTAAGGCAAGTTGGTGGTAAAGGAACGAGGGAGAGCTCTTCTTGTGGGTTCCGCAGGGAGGGCTTTATTGCCAGCAGCCACGCGAAGGGTCCAGAGGAAAAGACGGGGAGAGCACGCAGGGCTCAAGGTGAAATACGGGGGTGGAGGGAGCATCAGGGCCAATGGGGTGAGGGCGCAGGGGCGGGACAGAGGTGGTGTGAGGGCCAGGGGATCAATGAAGGAACCCCAAGGGAGGGACTACAAGGTAAGGGCCAATGGAGGAACAGGGAGAGGAGAAGGTTCTGGCAAAGAACACATGTGAGGGAGAAAAGGGGCAGGGAGGCCAACGGGCCAATAAGAGAGCCAAACTGGGGTAGACTTGCGGAAGCAGGCAAAGGATCCCAGGAGAGGCACTCTTCCTTACCCTAACCAGGGAGGTGAACTAGGAGGCTTCCCGCCAAGGGGCAAGTGTGGTTGAAGTGATCGGCCTTGCAGCCTCCACATGAACATATTACGGAAATGAATAGCTTGACACCTTCAGACACAACAGAAGCTGTTTCAAGCAAGAAGACACAAATTCATTTAGTTAGTTATTAGGCAACTTGGCAGCAGTGACCACAGCTAATTAAAGTCAGTTGCCCCATACCAAAGCCAGCATCACAATTGGTACATGTGTCCAAATCACTGCACCATTTAATTTAGCAACATGACAAGGGCTGCAACCCACCTATCATCAAATTACCTTCAGAGAACCCCAGTTTAGAGTAACCCAGATTCACCAACTTCTGTCCTATTGCAGAAAATCTACATAGTTTAACCAATGACAAACAATTACTTTTTTTTTCACCTAATAATCTACAGAAACAGTAAGATCCTTCTCTAGCTATTTTTTGGTTTGAGAAACATGACAAAAAGGAAGTTTCAATCTGTTATGATTAAATAGTGCACACATCTATACCAGTGAGGAACTCACAGCTGGACTCCTCCAGGCACAATAGTTCTGCAGGAGGCTGTCTCCTCTTCCCACTGATTTCAATTTCTGCTTTGTACAACTGGAAAAGATGACCTGGGTCTTAATGACTTTTTACTGGCTGTTGAATTACAGTAATATTAATTAGCTATTATTAAATTGGCTAATTCTATCAGAGCTAAAAAAAATTCATTCTACTTTGATTGCTTAAAGATCAGTAAAAAAGAACCTAGAAAGAAATTGGCACCTTTTTTTTGGTACACCATACACTAAAATGCAATTTATAAGTTGTCTCAATAATTAAGTCATAACACTGAACATGAGAATTGCTGGCTTTTACTCATGTGAACCTTCTGGAACTATCAGGTTTGCAGGAAGACCCTTAAATAAATGCCGCCCTCAGATTCTATAGCAGTCTAGATACAGACAAAAAGGAAAGTCCTCACCCCACCTTGTATTGATTTTCACCAGTGGATCCACACCTACCTGGAGGTAAACACCTAGAGCCTGTGGTTCTTGGCTAAAAAGACAGGGATTAGGAAAAAGAAGCACACCAGAAATTCAAGAGACAAAAAACAGGTGCAAGAATACCAAGGAAACAAGGAGACTGAAGTATGTTTTGTTGTTTCAGCAACAAGAATACACCTTTTCAAATGCATAGCAAAAAGCAAAAAGTCAATTGAATTAGCCTTTGGATTTGAACAATTTTAACTTTTTTTTTTTTTAAGAAAGCAATGGCCTGTGCCCTCACATTACCCCTCTGTCTCCAGAACCTGTCTACTAGAGCTTTTGAGCTCACAGACCAGTTTCAATCAAATCTGATGGGGTCTTCAAGATATAAACTTTTCTGAAAGCTTCAGAAAAATGTGACCTCGATAACGCAAAGGGATCCAAATTCATGAAGGCAGCAATAACTTGACTCTGTAGCCATTCCTGGAGTGAATTACACACACACACAACTGTAATGACCCACAAACCAGCATCTATTTAGGTCTGAACAAGGTTCAGCATATTCTGTCTCTTGACCATCTGGAAACCAAGGATGTGGTAGGCAAACTCGGATGTTCCAGGGTGGTCAAAGATGCTGGACATGTAACGACATGAAGTCATTGCTTATGGGAAAAAAAATGCTTGGGGATATTTCACAAGTCCTGGTTTTACCTCCAATATTATTTCTTCCCATATTGCTGTGGGGCAAATTGGAAGACAATACTCAAACCATTGCTACAGTTTGGAAGTAATTTCAGTAGACATTAGGGTACCTTAACTCAAAGTTTTCATTTATACTGATCATAAAATGGTAGAAATCAAGGGACTTAGAAAAAGCAGGAAATGAAGCAGCAGAATTACAGATTTCAGGAGAGTACAACTGTACACAGCAGTAGTAGGTGATTCTATAGGAAGCAATATTGAAGGGAAAAAGAGTGAGAGAAAAAACACAGCCATCTCTTAAGGAACTAATGTTAAGGGCAAAAGGACAAACCACTCTAGAGCTACTAAGCAGTACTTAAGCAGGTCTCAGCTGAAGTACTCCAACCAGCTTCACACACTGCTTTTTGAGAAAGAAGAGGTGAACCAAAGGGAGAGAATCGGTAAAAGAAGCATAAAGTCAGGTCATGTAGGTTATGAGGGAAGAATGAAAGAACTGGAATTGTCTAGACTAAACAGAAGAGAAAACCCTAATGACTGGCAGTCTAAGAGTCTTCAAACATATAAAAGGTAACTGCAAAAGGAAGAGAGCAATCTGTGCTCTGATAACCATAAAAATGCTTAAATTACAGCCAAAGTGATCTAAATCAGACATTAGAACCAACTTTGTACTGGTAAAATCAGTTAAATGTGAAGCTAGAGAAATGGAGGTGTTAAAGAGGGACATAAACCTCTGGCAGGGACATTTTATGTATAGTCAAAGCTAATATTTTCCAGCAGACGATAGCAGAAAATAATGCTGTCAGTCTTAATAAAATCCCAAAACAGACTGGCACAGCTTAGGAGCTGAGAGTATAGCCTTCAAGATATTCCAGCATAAAACCAGCCCTGGATAAAACTGAGTCTGACGTGTAGAAATGGATTAGATGACATCTCAAAATACTTTTAAGCCTCATGGTCTATTTTCCTACTTACCTGATGTTCATAAACCTCATCATGACATGAAATGTGGAACAGAAATGACTGAGTACTGCAAAAATAACTGATACATATTTTCAGAGGGTGAAATGTAAGCAGATAGAGGGAACTTCTGAATCATAGATGCTGGAAGAAGGAAATAGGTATACAGACTCTCTGCTTAAAATTTACATAAAATTAGTATTACTCTGGCTCTAGGCAACTGTTGATATTTGGAGAACTTAAATCTGTGCAGCACACTTTACAAATCTGAGAACAAAGTTCCAGCTAACAAAGTCCATATAAACATTTTTTTCACCTCTTCTGTGGACAAACAACAGCCCCCTTTTATCTCATTAGCATCTTTACATATCACCATTCTAGTATATCAATCCTCTGAAAGATATGACGTTTCTTTGACTTTTCCTTAGGAGAACACTTTGGCACACACATCTGTGCCTGTGCTCCTAAATTTGGAGAGTACCGAGATAGAGCAACAGTAGTTGGCAAAGCAAAGATGAAGCAGGGCCATCCAGAAGGGATGTGCTGAAGCTCTGACCAACAACACGCCCTCCTGAACTACCTAACACGTTTCAAGAGCCACAGAAGATGCCCAGACACCAATCTTATTTCTTGTCAACACAATTCGAAAGGAAGGCTCACCTAAAAGGAACATAGTTCTAAAGCCCCTTAAAATGTAAAGATTTAAAAATATAAGTAGTCTCCTACTTCTGAAAAAGTTACTGTTTAAAGTTATATGTGATAAGCAGGTGACGGTAAAAGTTCACACAGAAGATAAATAAACCTTTTGCAGAAGACCTCATGTTTCACCTCTACCCTTCCACACCTGCAAAAAAACCAAAAGAAAAAATACAAACCTGAGCATAAGACAAAAAATGTGCCCTTCTAAAATGGCTGCTACAAATATATTTCTGCAATGAGGCAAATAAAGAGCAATGACAAAAGGTGCTGGTGTCTCTCTCAACTGCAGTGGAGAGAGGTTTCAAATTTGTTCTGACAACTTGTTCATCCAGCAGCTTCCCTGAGAGAATGAACTACATACTTACAGACTACCATCTAGCAGACAAAAATATAATTTGCTTCTGAGAAATGTTCATATGTGCAAAATAATGATCTCCCTAGCATGTCCCATGGTAGAAATAAGTTAATAAAAAATGAATAAAGTTCAGTCACAATAGGGGAAAAAAACCCCTGACAAACTGTCTGAGGTCCCAGGCACAGTAACACCTGGCAAAATGTCTAGGAGACACTACTGTAGGTAGGTATTTAGATGTTTCAGACATAATGCTTTGAAGTGAACAATACTACTATATTCTAATAACTCCTTATTTTACATTCTTTCCAACTCCATAGAGAAGGAACCTCTGCACTCCCCTCATACTCAATATGAAATTAATCATAATTAAGAAATTTTATGTGCCCGTCCTGACAGCTCCCTTATGGACTAAGGAAATAACATCAGCCTGTGTAAAAAATATCAGTTGATACAAAATCAAGAATGGCAAGAGGGACATGCAGAATAACCATCATAATTCAAGAATATCCCTCTCTGAGGACCAAATTCATACTAGACAGAAGTGTTGTCTCTTTCTCCACTCCTCTTTTTTCTTTATTTTCATGGATCAAAGGTAATCTCTTAAGGCTGCTGGAAGATAGGAAGTATAGTAAAATACCATTTGCAGTTCCTACACCGTAACTTTTTGTCTGCATTCTGCTTAGGAGGAAGAAAGCAAAAGTCAGGTAGAGCTGCCCAACGGCAGGGACTCGTGAGGCACAATCCAGGTCTCTCAGTGGGGAAATACAGCCAAGGCACTGTGATCTCCAAAGAAAGAACAACTCAGTACTCAGGAAACACAGCTGTGGGCACCATCACAAGGCCCTAGAGAAACTCTGAAGAAAGATGAAACTTGCTACCATAACAACAGAACTGTCAGCTGCAAAGGCTGAACTGCGTAATTAGCTTCAGTCACCTGTTTAAATAATTGCTTGAGTATGGGAGGACCTGACAGTTCCAACAATGCCTCTTACTCTTCTCTTTAAGCTGCAGTGCTTCCATCCAGGCTGGAGGAGATCCCACACAATGCCTGTGCTGCCAAGCTGCACTCCTTGTCTGCCAGTTAGTCAGTCAGTCAGTCCTGCAGCAGGTGCTCTCCGCAGTGCCTGGAGGCAAGGTCTTGCCTCAGTGACACGCAGGGGCTCCTGGCTCACAGCCTGGACAGGAGCTGCCAGGTCTGTGAACTGCTGCTGATGCTGTTTTATGAATGCAGGACACCTTGGCAGTACCTTCCCGCTGCAAGAGGCAGTGGCTCTGGAATCCCAGTCAGCTCAGTCAGAGGAGTGGGCCTTGCCTACATCCACACAGAAGGAGATGGCAGTTCATGTCTCCATCCCATTCCAGAGACTAATCCCTGAAGTGTACTGTGAGCTCTAGCTTTAAGTCAAGAGAGAAATGAATGAAAGGTTTCTCCTTTTGGATGAAAGCAGTTCAGACTAAGCCAAGTGTTCAGTACTGCCATGTACTCCGCACACTGGAGCTGTAGTGTGGAAATGATGCAGAAATGTCCAGTGAAAGATACTGTTTTCCCTGAGAGGTCTTGAAAGGTACCAACAAAAAGTTATGGCAAATTTGGAATAGCCAGAAAAAAGCATGGAGAGACATTATATCACCTCATGTTAAACATTCTAAAACATGGATTCTCTTTGGGTACTTTTCTTACAGGTCTGCCTTGCCCAATGCATTTCTGCTTCATTCTCACAGAATCACTGTAAGCCTATGCTATAAAGCATGGTGTAAAATCCAGTATCCTCTGCTATTTGTTAATGAACAAAAGAGATTAGAAGGGTTTTTTAAATGAAAAAACCCCTGACCAATGGAGGAGTATCCAAATTCCGATTCTATCGGCCAAGGAGTAAGATTGGCTTCTACACCAAGAGAACTGAAAATGCAACAGTCAGACAGTGCAGTGCTAAGTGAAGATATACAGATACATAGACAGGAAAGATAATTATGCTTAAGGTTCAGATTATCACATAGGTCTTGACTGGAATGGAATGTCAAACCTTAAAAGTATCTTCACTCAGGTGTATCACACCATGTAGGTTATTTATATTAAAACAGAACATAACCTCTGGGGGAATAAATCCATGCCAGGAACGGAAAATATTTGACACAGCCATTCCTGCTCTGGCAAGAGAAAAGATCACAGACCACAGAATTTTGAAATATTTTTATTTTCTGTGGGAGCCATTCCAAACATCTGACCGCTTAGTTTGCAAAGCAGAGTGGAATTATTTTGAAATTCCATATATGTCTCTGTAATGAACTAGAGTTAAGTGCTAACAACTTTTTCCTGTGCTACAAATCTCAGCAGAATAATGTGGAAGTCTTGCATTCCTACACAAAACCCTACAATTCTACCCTCATTTCTACCCTAAGATCCATCTCAGTCCCACACAGCCCTCAAATCTGCTTTTGGTATCTTAAGAGACATGCTGCAGAGGACACCACATTTGCCCAGAAACCCTACAGTCCAATTTTGGCACTAGAAAAAAAATTTTAAAAAAGGTAATATATATCCTTGAAGAATGCATGACAAAATGGATTAAAGCACTCTTCCAGGCTCAAACAGACAGAACAAGAGTGTTGCAAACAGTTACAAAATAGGTTGTACTGGAATTTTTCTAATGGGAGTATGGAATAGAGTTGAGTATAACAGCCACTGCTGCTTCTGTTTTAACTACACATTCAGTCAACATTGAAGTATTTAATTTCAGAGTAATACATGCTAGTCAATACACATGCTGACTGTGAAATAATTGGTGTTTCTGCAGCTATCCACTTTTCAGTCTTATTTCTTTGCTATTTATGAAAAAAGAAAGGAAGAATAGATAATCAACTCCCTTTGAGAATGCAGTTGCTTACAGATCTTGATCTTCCCCCTCCTTGCACCATTTCTTCCCCTTGATTCCTTGCCGTCATTCTGGCTGAGATCACCTGCCAGAGACTCAACCCATCCACCTTTCACCTCCCCTTGGCTCTCCCTCTGCAGCCTCCGGCTATGCCAGCACCCCCAGCGCACTCGGCACTGCCCTGACCCAGTTCTCACAGCGCATTTCGCTCCCTCGGGCAGCTCCACCTCGCTCCACCCGAGCACTGCCACTCTGCTGAACACTGCTGAAAGCAGCTCGGGACAACCAAGCGAGCCAGACTCTCCAGTCCAACCACTGCTTTATCTCACTCCCTCATTTCCACCCGGACTGGCCAACTGTCACTGGGAGAGGGCTCCTTGTCCCTGCACTGACTCACACAGATTTCACTGGCCTGGGCTTGAAAGTGAGAAGGAGTTACAACAGTTCCACTGTGATTCCTGGTCGCTGATACTGACACTTAATAATTACAAATTGTTGCAGTCGTGTCTCATTTCCAAGTATGTTTTTCCCATAACAGATGTAAAGGTGGGACCTAAACAAAAGTGTTTACAGTTGTAACCTGCTTGCCTTACCACATACACAGCTTTGTATCCAGCTGCTGAATATCCTTAACATGAAACTAACCAGTATTAGGTAAATTAGATATCAGATAGCTTGAGAATTAATTTTCCTATTGCAAAAGTGACCAGTATCCATACATAAGGACCTTTCAAGACATCCTCCTTTCAAAGCCTTGCATGTGTATGCAATTTTTTATTCCTCTCCCTCTCCTGCACTCAATTTAATTCTCTTTTCGAAACGCAGAAGGTTTCAATGTCCTGGTAATGTTCTTACCTACTCAATTGTTAAAACACTGGTTTTTATGAGCTCTGCTAAATCTTATATGTTGACCAAGATGGACTGAAAAAATCCCTCAAGGTCACAAACTCCTATTCTGATTTGCAATGATCTGTCAGAAAATGTGAGAAGATAAAAGCACAGGTGTGTCTGCTTAACTATGGCTAAATGAGGCTAATAATGAAACAAGACTCCAATATCTGTCTGAAATTAAGAAAAATAATCCTTTTTCCAGTAACATAGCCAGTAATACTGGTTCATTTGCCTCTACCACAAGTTTCAAGAAATTGTGTCAGAAGATTTATAATCAGATTTGGTAACTCTTTTTATCACCATAATCTCATAGATAAAGCTGCTTCCTATCCCAAGAAGGTATAGTTGGCAAATATGATTTGCTACAGATGATGGATGCCCATCTCTGTTACCTCTGCTGAAATACTGCATTGCAAACCCTGCATGAATCCTGTGGAAAATTTATCTTTCTTTTTTTTTTTTGGCCACACAGCTAAGTGGGCAAGCAGCACAGCTTAGAAAGCCACACACAGTGAAGCAGTGATTAAACGTAGCCTTGAAATGTAGCCATGAGCCAGGAGAGGGACAGAGCTGGAAAAAAAAGACAGGAATAATCAGCAAACAGTGGAGTCTGCAAACAAATAATTGTCAGTCAACCATGCTGGTTACATACTGAGAAGTGCCAGAGTGCAGAGATGTTTTGATTAGGTTCTCCAGCAAAAAATCACTCAATATAACAAGAAAACTAAAGAACCCACAAACCATCCTCTGTCGGTCTTCTTAGGCTATAAAGTTACAAGCCTTCTTGCATACCTGGTTAAAAGCTATTTAAAGCCTTTCCACACTCTTCAAGTAATTGTGTGTAGCCTTGAAAAATAAAGTATTCTCATCATGATCACATAAATATCAGGGTAGAAGTATTCAAAGTCCTCTAAAATGCCTGTCCAGCCCGAGCTCAGGCAAATTACCTGCCACAGAGTGGGAAGTTTGCATTTCTGTCTTTAAGCTGATGTCCTGAAACACAGCTCCAACTAGAAGGCTGTTGCTGAGCAGGTGAGACACTTAATCAACAGGAGGTGAACTGAAATCACGCGGCCTGCGTGAACAGGATGAACACCAGCCAAGCAACAGTGATGAGTTTGAAACTGCTCCCCTTAGTAACAGTCTGCTCTAAAGATGAAGAACTGATGCCTGAGTTAGAACTGAGTTACAGCAAAACAGTAACATTTAACATGAACTCAAGTTTCATCTGCAGATAGACTGGTAGAAGAGAAATGCCCCACAAGAAATGACACCAAGACTCACTTTCCCATCCTGACTTAGTAGCATCACCTGGAACAGGAGACAGGGCAGCTGCTTTACACAATACTGATGACAAATCACTGATATTTGAAAAAGTGGGAAGACCTTGATAAAAATCCCTGTGGATAAAGGTATCCTTAATGATCCTACATGTACCAAGTATTTTACCAGAAGAAAACAAAATATAATGTCTTTATCTGAGAAAGTTTATGGACTAAACAAATTCCAGAGAAATGCAATGGTAAGATACACACCATGAAGAAATGAGTTAGAGCAGGAGTAAACAGTGCGCTGTGAGCTCTGGGAATAATAAATTCTGGTTTTTTTAATGTGCGTCTCATGTTGGCTGACTTTGATGTGAAATACAGAAACACACTGACAGAAACTTCCTTCTTATTTGAAACACAGGGTAAATCTTTCTGCTGCAGACTGTCCAGGCCACTGGAGGAATGAGTTCACACTGCAGCTTCTATTTCAGGAGAAAGGCCTTTCTCCTGTGTCCAGGTGCTTACTTAAAGAAATTTGAGTGGCTGACTGATTCACAAGTTGTTAAGGAGTTGACAGACAGAAGGTATCACTAAGTTTTGTTTCTTTAGGAAACAAGGCAAAAACCAGCCAGGATTTTATAATGCTACCATGCTGAAAGCACAAACTATGTAGGTGGCTTCTTTCACTCCATACAGCAGTCTCATTCCCCAACCATACACATTTTGAACACCTAGAAAGTGCTCAGTGGGGAATAAAAACAAGCATGCCTACCTGATGTTTTAAGAATCTGCATAACTTGCCACTGAATGAAATTTTGTTTTCTGTAGATGTTAACATCTTTAGAACACAATCACAGGCTTACAGCACTTTCTCAGCAGGTACATACTGAAACAGTCAAAAAACCCAAGTCTCTGATAATGATACAAAAAAAATAGATTAAAACCATGCTTCAACTCACTTATATAAACCCATGTGATTCTCAGCCCACATGCAAGAATTCTAAAGGTCTTTGGTTTTGTTGAATCACAGATATAAAAATCTGCTAAATGATACCTTATCTCTGCAAATTTAAAAATATTTTCTACTTATTGATAAGTAAAGCTGATTTTAAACTTCTGATCTGCTTGATTTAATTATGCTGTGGTGGAAGCATAAGGAAGGTAATGCAAGATTTTCAAAAGTATAGATGAATGGATACTTTGGGTTGGGGATGAGATGGAAGCTGACAGAGCTCCATTTTTGATCTGTCATGCTTATTGTTGCCATCTTGTTTATTACCAGAAGAGTAACCTCCAGAGATGGATCTCTAATGCAAAACCCACAGAGATTTCTTTACCAAATTGAAGAGGTGATGATGGAGCTTCATTTATAGAGAATGACAGTAAAAAAAGATTTCTCTCATCTCAACAGAAACCTAGTAAGAGCCAGGACGCTAATGAAGTGCAGGGAACAGCTTGGTGGAAAGGGACAGGTGAACCTGTGTGCTTGGGAAGACATTTGTACATGGAGGGAGGTGGAGTGATCCTGCAGACATTACTTCATGCTGAAAAGTGCTGCTGTCACAACATGTGTTCTGCTAGATTTCTACACTGAGCACCAATGCCCAAGGGGCCAGTCTGCTCTCCATCCTCACAATAGACACACAGAGAAAGAACAGCCTCCCTGCAGCCCTTCTTGGTCCTGCTTGTCTTTGGCTCAAGACAGTCACCGTGGGCACAACTTTATTTCTTTACCTTTCACTGGTGAGCAAGAGATAAAAGGAGGCCAACTAATTCCTCATAAGGGAGGTCATAAATTACACCTCTTCTTGGACAAAAGGTTCAACCCAAGGTGAAACTAAATTTTGGTAAAGATGCTCCTCAGTTCCCAAAGCACAGGACACAACCTCATCATTATTTTGCCAAGTCTTGCTACTGCTCACAGCATACCCAACATTTCACGCTGTGCACATCAACATACCACTTCCATTAATATGCACCTGAGAATAAACACAGATTATGGAATTGATACACTTTCTACTCCTTGAAAACAGGTTTTAAGAAAAAGCAATTAGACTTGGCATATATCAACAGCCTACTTGTCACAAAATGAAAAACAAAAATACTAGCTTTTTTTCTTTAAAAGGTGTAGATTTTGGCAAACAACCATTTTTATTTTGGAATCTGTATTTCCTGCTTGGTTATGGATAAGAAATAGATTTAAGAAGCAAAGGTTCTGAGTTCAAGTTGAAAAGACACCGTTAAAATATATACTGAGAGCCGAAAAGTAGTAATAGACAAGTTTTGCCCACTTTTTGGGATTCTTCCCAGATCAGTGGATAAAGTAATTTCTTATTTGCTAACATGGCATGAAGCTGGACTGCACACACAGAGAAAGGACGATCTGCTTTGTAACACCACTTACATATTTACTCACAGTTGCACCAATCCAATACTTAAAGGCTTGTTTCACCAGGGACTCTTTTGTAACAAGCAACTGGAAAGAAACCAAGGATAAGGCCCACAGGGAAAGGTGATTGTGATTAGAAGAGAGGAAAAGGGGTGGAGATTGCATCAAAACAGTTTGAATAGGGTTTTGTTTCCTTTCTGATCAAAATAGAACAATCAAAACCCAGGAAGATTTACCCCTTCAAAATTAACACATCCTGATATCTGATAGAACCTCCCAGACAATCTCACCATCCACATATGCAAACAAAAAAGCTGTTTATATAACAGTGATGCAAGGAAAAAATTGCACAGGAGAGTAATGCCTTTTATAAAGAGATGACATCAAGAGACATGCAGACACACATCTGAGTGTCAGAGACAAAGTAAAATGTTCCCTCTGAGCATGACTGATGTCAAGAGATTGTTGGAAGTTCAAAAGCTCAAACTCAGAAACTTACAAGAATATGATCTCAAAAAGCAGGGAAAACATATTGCTTTTTCAAATGCTTTCTTAGACTGTGAAATGCCTTCAAAAAATCTTGTTTGCTTTGAATTGTTTTGTAGTTTGGTGTCGGGATCTGTGTAGCACCTGAAACTTTGAGGTTGATCAGCGGGAGATATATTCAATCGGATCACGGGGCTGGGATCCTTTCAGGGAACTGCACAATGAGGTGCAATGTGACAAGCACAGGTGGTCTTAAATTTATTTCTCAGGTTATATCCCCTGACCTCCAAGGTCCCATGTAAATCACTACAGTCACTGACCCATGGCTGCTAGGATGGGGGTGGAAACATCTGTGTCCTGCCCTCTCCAGGCAGCAGCATGGGTGATCTTTACAGATGTCCCCCACAACAGTGTCCATGAACACCTGGCGGCAGCTTACCTTGACCTGCAGGAAGGGCAACCTGGTGACTACAGAGGGAGAGGCAAACAACGTTTTGTGGAAACACAAGGAATGGCCAGGAAATTGAAATTCCGGGCTAGACTGAGGCAATCTCCTGCAGAACAGCCCTGGGAAGCTCAAAAACATACAAATTGGCTGCTGTGATTCCAGGTGTAGGGTGACTGTGAGATTAGCCAGGCTGAAGTCTCAGATAGCTACATGTGAGTCAGAGAGATGCATGGCAGCTCTTCAGACCATATGAATCAGCAGTAGCAACAGGGAAGCAGAAACTTGAATGGAAATTCCTGAGGGAAGCAGAGTGCAGCATGATAGCATAATGATAGCTGAAATGGCTTATGAGCCTCAGCTCTGCACCACAAATTTGTCTTCCCATATTCCTCTTTTTATGTGAATAAATCCTCACTTTTTGGTAGGCTGATGGGAGAAGGCCAGATTTTCTGGAAGAGGGGGAAATGACAGAGCACATGCCTGTGCTTGATGAAATGAATGAAGAAAAGGATACATCTGAATGGTTTCCAAATAACCCCTGGGATGATCAGTAGAACAGATAAGGCACCACTGTATTACATCTACACTCGATGTTGTCCACGTTCAAAATATTTTTGGTTGGAGAAAGTCACCTGGCCAGAACAGGTTAAATGTTACTTTGTGCTGAAGACATGGGTGTGTACATAGATGGCATCTACCCTGGAAATTCAGCTCTTCACCTTGCAGTTTTATACTAAAGATATCTCACAGAATGTTCTAGTCATCTGTCTGAATTAATGTTTCTTTAAGGGCAAAACACTCCCGTTCCCCTTCAGTCTGGCACACAATACTGCTGGTCTTGCTGCCTGCTTTTCTCCTTAAATGATGTTTTTCTTCCCAATTCAATATTCATCCCACAATGACAACTCTCCCAGACAATAGCCTCACAAAATTCCTTGCTTGGTTGCTTTCTTAAAGTATTTTCTGTGGAAAAATTAGCTGCCAGGAATGGCAGGAATTCTCTGGCTGAGCCACTGGTCATTGTAGGGAAATTTAATTTCCTGCTTTACTGGTTAATGCCACAGTCCTAGCCACAACAAAAGTTAACTTTCTTTGAAAAGAAAGTAAAAAAACAATAATCCATGAGCGAGTTCATATGTCTATTGGCAGAAGAAGCATATAATGATAAGTTATGGATCTTTGTGGTTGTCTAGTACCCTATAAGCTAGGATTTGACCACCACTGCACACATGCAGAGGGCAAGATGTGAGAGGCAGCACAATGCTAACCATTTCTCTGGTGAAAAGTCAGGTTTTGTAGAAACTGTGGGTACATAACGGAAGATTGCTGAGGAGAATTACAAACACACTGAAGTGACCTGCAGCTGAGGTGTAGAAAAACACATATATCCTACTAATTGTTGCTTAGCTTTGTGTGCTGGGTAAGTAGAATGTCTGAGTTTCAATAACACAGGCCTGAGACAGACTTGGAGGCACTCTATTGAACACACTTGAGATTCCTGCCCTGCTGTGGGAAAGATTGAAGCAGGGAGGTGAACTACACCTGTGAGAACCTCTGAAATACAAGTGAAAACAGCACTTCAGTGATCCTCTATGGGGTCCCTGCTCATGTGTCTCTGCCCAGCTGCTGCTTTGGGGATCCCTAGTTTGACAAGGTAATGGAAATAAATTTAGTCTTTTCATTTCATCCAGTGTTCTGTGGTCACTCCTGGGTCCTGCATATGTCAGCTCACACAGAGACCCAAACAGTCCTAAGGCAGCCGTTATCTTATCATTCTGCTCGTTATTGTCAATGAACTTGCTTCTGCAATGGAACACAGTCAGCTACATCCCTCACTGACACTGCAGGTAGAAAATGTGTGGAGTTTTACCTTTCTTGTTTCTGAAAGCCAGACTGCCACTTACAGCTTGGCAAAGGTAATTAATTCTCATGCTGAAGGGACATAAGTAGGCAGGCAATGGCACTAGCCATTCCACAGCTTTCTTTTAGTAATTACCTCTATTGAGCACGAATAAGCTGCTTGCCAGGTAATTAATCACAGAAGCCCGACTGGTTTCTGCATCAATTCCATCCATTTTTGGATCACTGCTGCTGAGTCACCACCGAAATGCTGCCTCCTTGCACCGAAAGGTCACAAACTCACTTTGACTGGATGGTCTCTGTTTCATCCTCATATTTAAAGGCAGGTTAACAACAAATTCCCAGCAGGGTGCTTAGGGCTTTGCCCAGCTGAGCCTAGAAAAGCTCCATACATCCCATTGCTGTTACCTATATCTTGATTCCCACTCCCCCCTCCCCATATATGAAACCTCTCTAGCCTGCAGGCAAAATATGAATCATTAACCACCACCCTTTGAGGCCAGTGATCCAGCCAGTTATTAACTCATATTGTAGTCTACCCATCGAGCCCGTAATGTCCCAAGTAGCACATGAGGACAGCGTGGCTAACATCAAGGTAGGTGACATCCATCACTCAACTCTCATCCACAGATCTAGTCAACTCATCATAGAAGACAGTCAGTCAAACATCATTTGTCTCTGGTACATCTGTGCTTGCTGTTACAAATGACTTTCTTCACTATGCCCCCAGAAACAACCTTTGCTAGACATGATTTATTTTTTGAAGACATATTGAAAATTTGCCTTAAGTTATCAGGGATCTTTGACATTCAGGGCCTTTCAAAGCTGATAGTGTGTGTGATCACTATGATGCCAGTGATAACTATCAGTCAGCACATGTGGATGCTTCCCTCCTGATCCCACACACTTGTATGGGTTGAGATTTCTCAAGAGATCCATACCTCAATCTTCTTTCACTGCTGGTAGTCTGACAACACAGAGGCCCGGAAGATTTTGATAGTGAAAAGTGAGGGAAAGAAAGCACAGAGTATACCTTACTTGCACCTGCAGTCACTAATTCATCCACCCCATTTGCCAATGGGACACATTTGCCATGTTTATTCATCTACTACTGATACAGCAGTAAAAGCTCTTCTTGCTTCCCTTGATGTTCCTTGCAAATACCAACTCCAGGAGGTCTCTGGCTCTCCTACTGCCATCCCTACAAGATGCCACAATGTTTCAAAACTCATCTTTCATAACCCATTCCTGTTTCTATCTCTTGTATATTGCTTTATTTTTGCACTGGGGCTCAGTCATGATTGATTGTGTAGCTAAGCCAGTCTCCCAATATATTTTCTTGTTTTCATGAGCAGAAGGATGAGCTGTTACTGTGCTAAGAGGAGGCAGACCTTAAAGACCTGACACGCTAAGACTTTGAAGCCAAAGTGAATCACTGTCTGCTATTTTTGTCAGGGCTTTAACTTCCAAAACTTAATTACCTGAATTCAGAGATTTCCATGTGTTAAGAGAGTAGTGACTCCAGACCAACTGGAAAATTACGCATTGAGCTATGTGAAGAATCTCAGCCTTGCATGTAAAGTCTCATGCAACACACTCAGAGCCTTGCTACAGGAATCAGTGACTGTTACATGTGCCCACACATAGAAAGATGTCCTCAGTGTTTCCTGCTTCCAATGCATTGAGCTCATCACATAGCACGGCAGATGACAGAATCAAGGGTGTGGATCCGAGACCTGTGATTATTAGCTGAGAGTGCAGGTGCAAAGCAACACATTTCTTGGGCTTGAAACCAGGGAGAAAAGAAGGCAGGAACTGAGGATGAGCAGGTCATATCTGTGGGTGCAGCTGAAGCAACAGGTATAGTAATTGGTAGAGAATTTGACTGAAAACCAAGTCTCAACTTTTTTTCCTGTTGTCACTATAGCTATGAAACCCAGAGGGATTGCACTTTCCATGAACACTGCACAATGGAAAATGTCCAAAAGCCTGATCTGCTGCAGGTGAAACAAGCTGGGCCCAGTGAAGTTCCCTTTCAGTTTATTTTTACCCAAACCAATACCAAAATATGAAGATATTTCAGAAAAAAGTTATTACGTTGGTATCAGTATGGCTGCACAACTGATGCTGCAAACAGTTGGAAAGGCAGTGGCCTGATCAGCCTTAACCCTCTCTCCTACTCTTCCCTTAATAATAAGCCTTATTGCTTGACTCTGGTTGGGGGAATTTGGTTTTTTTCCCCTACAGGACTCATTAATATTTGTATTGAGTATGCATCCAAAATGCCCCACTTACACTAGGTTCTGCAAAAACAATGAAGTGCTGTCTGTATTTGTGAGAGAAGAGAGCAAAGAAATTACAGGCGGCCTATATAACATACAAGAAAATTACTGCTAAGAGAACAGTTGCATGGTATGTCCCTTTCATGACTCTCTTCCTAAACAATCAATTTTTTCTTTAAGATCTTAATTAGGGAATAAGTGACATTGTAGTGCAGAAAGGAGAGGAAGAAAACTAGAGCAGCCCAGAGCATGGAAGGGACTGGATGCTGGAATATTGAATCAAATAGCAAAGCAGAACAGTGAGGAGAAAGTTCAGATGTCACAGGACAAAGGTTAAATATCAACAGCTTCCAAATTTTAGACCTCCCAAATGTTGGAGACTATCACATTTTTAGGCCATCAAATAAGTGAGGCAGATATTACTGAGTTTCATCTCATCCCAGGCTCTTTTTTCCTTTCAGAAAGGAGCTTGACGGCCTTGGAAAAAGCTATAGCCTTGTTGACTCCAAGTTTCTTCCAAGCCACTGTCATTCTCAGTGCAGAACATCAAAATAATTAATTTGCAAACAGCTTTATAGTGTCTTGAAGGCTCAGGCATCCAAGGAAAAAAGCCATCGAAGAAATGAAATTGTTGCACGTTTTACAGGGAAAAAGGTTTCCACTAGACGAACATATTTATAGTTTTAAAAATCCAATGTCCCCTACTATTGGTACCCAATCAACAGCAATATAACAGCAAAGAAACTATCAGTATGAAAACACCTTCTCCTGGCCAATACAGTTACAGAAATAAATAGGTTAGCTACTGATTGTGCTTTGGATAAAGGCAGGTCCAGGCTATGAATTCTGGAAGAACATGCAGCATCTGCCTCTGTTAGAAGCACGAACAAAGTGGAAGACATGGTCCACGACTCACCTCCCAAAGTTTAGGTCCTACTGTGGCCCAACTTCCAAAGAATACGAGGATGCAGCATGCCTGTGGGGACGTGGTTAAGACTAATGTCCATTAGTACATGAGTCTGTGCTATCAGCTAGAATTGAGTGAGTCAGATCTAAAATAATCATAGAAGCTATTCAAACAAGCAGTCCCACCCCAAAGCAGTCTATCACTTCCCCAAAAGCAACAACTTCTCTTCTAGCAGGATGCTTCACTGCTTCTTTATCACCCAGCTACCTCCTTTCTGTCCTTGGTGTGCCACAGATTGCTAGAAGCAAAGAGAGCCTCCCTACTCCCCCACATTTGATCATCCCTAATTACCTTTCCCAACCCATTAAACAAACTCCTTAAGAAACCCAGGGGTTTTTGTGGTATCAGAATTGCTTCTCTATTTCTGTCAAGCACACACAGACACACAAAATGTTCTTACATCATTAAGATGCAAAACACATTGTTCCTGAGCCAGTGTTTTCAAAAGCAATGTTTCCAAAGCCAGCATTTCCTGAAGCCAGTGTTTACTGTGGGCTCCCTAGGAAAGAAAAGGTTTATAGAGCTGATTTCTGCAAAGCCTGATGTTCCAGTCAGTCAGTTGTGCTCAACTATTGCTATAGATCCCTGGCTTAGAAGCCTTCACTGTGCCATTCTCTCACTGTAGTCTCTGCACCAGTTGCCTCTCTCAAATCAGAACACGTGTCCCTCCTCCCCTCCTTGCGAAGTAGCACAGCTGTAACTAACTCCAAGAGTTCTGGAACTATCACAAGTCTCAGGTTCTAGAACCAGCATCATCAGTCACATCCCCTGAATATCCTAGCACTATATTTCTGTTATGTAAGGTATTTAATGGTCAATTTACTGCACAGGCAGTAAAGTACATAAATGTGTGTGTTTGAGTGTTAGTGGAAATAGGGGCAAGATGGATAAAGAGCGAAAAGTGGAAGAAGGGAGAATGACTGGAAATAAGAGAAACCTGGGCATGGTTCTTGTACAGGCTTCCTTGAGCACCCAGCTGCCATATTCTCTGCTTCTCAGACCCCAGCTTGTGAAGTGGGAAGCACACCCGAGTGAGGAGTTAAAAATACAGATGCACAGAAGACTGTGTGGAGTCGCACACCTCCAGCAGTGAGGCTGGTAAACAGAGCAGAGAGGAAGGAACAGTACCTGTTCCTGTAAAATAGCATCAAGCATAAGCGCTGAACAGGGTGAGGCAGCTGGGGCGGGGAAACAGACCAGACAGGAATGGGGAGATTCCAATCAGGAATGAGATTCCTGGTTCATTCAGGACTCTTGTCTGTTATTGTTTCCTTCTTTCCCAATCTGTGTTTGAAGCAGGAAGAAAGGGGAAATGGTATGTAATTCGGAGCATAGCGCAAGACCCAGACTTAGGAAATCTGCCTTTGATAAGCCTCCTGAACTTTCTAAATCTTCACTTCCTCACCACTTCCCTCAGCCATGAATGGTATTTACAAGTGGCTCAAAGCTATTGTCAGGTGTCACACAGCAGGGTAAAACACCTTCTCCTGCGACCATGCGGTGCTTGTAAGACTTCACTAACCTAGCAGGTACATCTACTAATATTTCCTTTTTCCTCTGCCACCCCTTTCAGGCCAATATTTATTTGTTTTTTGTTCATCCTCAGTAATATTATTCTTTAATTCTCTAGCTGTTTACTTTACTTCTCCTTCTAAGTAAGGAGGAAATCCTAATTAATTCCCTCCTGGGATTTCAGGATTGCTCATTTGCAGCAGGTTAACAGTAACTGAATGGCAAAGCTTAGTCCTTGAAATTTGTCACTCAAATGGAAAGCAAAGATTTAGAACATCATTGTGGCAAATAGCTAATGTATTAAATGACCAGGAGGTGTATGTGATATATAAAAGGATGCTGAACTAGGTTTCTGGAAGCAAATCCAAGAAAGGCCTTTTTCAATCACTGCACAAGATTTTTTGCTTTCCTCATCCAACACAAGCTAGCGATTGGGAAACACTCATACCAGGGGAGACACCTAAAGCCAGACAATCATTAAGCATGACACTGGGTGTGCCTTCATTAGAGCACTAAGGTGTGTGAGAGCTCCATTTAGAGAAAGATGTAAGATAGCAGTTTATTTGTAAAACAGCGGAGCCATCGCCACAGTCCTTGTTTAAGCTTCCTACAGGGATGTTCAGGTGAGCACTCAGGCTCCACAAGCAACCTTCTTCATGCCCCTCTCACCACTCCACCATGCTGTAAAACCAGCCTTTTTCCAGTCACTACCAGACTTTCTCCTAATGACCACATCAAGATCCAGAATTAGGACACTGCAAGACAGACAGTAAGCTCCCAGTCAGAACAGGTATTGCAGACAGACAACGTTTAAGATTTGGGCTCTTTCAGTAAAAGCATACTTTTGGTTTTGTGGCTCATTCTTTAGGATGTTACATGCCAACTCTTCTACAAAATGTTCACGTATGTGAGAAGGGCTGCTTCAAAGAGAACTTGAGAAAATAATAAGTAAACTGACTTGGATTTTAAGCAATACAAGGCTGGAGAGCAGGCATCAGTAAAGTGCAGAGATCAGCTAAACCAACCTTGCAAAAATGTAAACATCAAGAAAAGACAGCTTCCCCTGCCCACATTTTTTTTATTGTTGTACAGCAACAAATCACACTTTAAAAACCACTCCACACACACTCTAAATTGACAAAACAGCTTTCCACTAGTGATTAATACATTGCGAAGTCAACTCCACTACTGGTTAAGCTTTAGAAGGAAGCTACTACATTTCAGTGTGCGTGTGTTTGGCGTGTTTGGTGTGAAGTAGAGGCTAAGTCAGTCCATGGGACCAACAATATTTGCATGAGCATTCCCAACTCTCTCTGCAGTTTAGGAGAGACAAAAGCAGTGTTAGGTCCCGTGATTACAAAACTTAACACACAAGCCTAATCCATACAACCTGTTCAATGGACACTAAGACTGACATAAAACTAGCTTAATAAGTAATGTTGCAACTACCTATCTGTTGTCAATATTGAGGCAATTAAGGTAAACAGTTAAATCTTACCTTCATTCCTTTAGTGATTCCATTTTTCTTAGATATTCCACTTTTTAAGAGGTTATTCTGTTTCTGATGATGATGATGTAGATGTCCATTGCAGACAGCACTGGGATTAGCCATGTGTTTAAATTAGTCAGGTTCTCAGTTCTTAAGTGTGTCTCAGGTCTTTCTACTGTAAAAAAGACAGTGGGATGAGAAGATAAAGTTCTTGGTTAAGGCCTGAAAGGTATCCAACTGGTCTGTCAGGATTTTCCAGGATGAGAGAAGGAACTATCTTTTGCAATATCTTTGAAACGTAAAACTTTCTTTCATACACCTTCAGCCCCAGCAAGCTAGAATGCGAAATACATAGCAGGAGGTGTGCTTTTAAAATCTCTCAAAAATACTGCTCATTGCTGGCTCTTGCATGAACACGGCTCCTGTGAGTCAACAAGACTGCTGCAGCTATCAAGAAGTGGGTGGATTCAGAGGCGGAGACACTTAAAGATATATTACCTCTTAAATACCTCCCAGTGAGAAACATTGTGTTCTTTTCTCCGAATTACACTCAATGTAGAGCTACTGTACTCCATTTAAACTGACAAAATGTTTTGAAAATTTTAGTAGGGGAATCTTTTAAATTACATGGTTCATCTTGCTAGGAGTATATTAGGTGAAAAAAGCAGTGTTGCACTGAGTAGAGCAGAAACATATTAAAAAAATTTCTTTTAAACTCTTCCTATGTAGGTAGCATGACAGACACAACATTAACCCTTCAAAGAAATGGAAAGTATTTTAGTACTAAAATGAAAATTTATCTAGAGCTAGATCCTACAGACACATGCACAGGTATTCACTAGAGTGAACTGCCCCTTTAAACTCAGTTTGGCTAGTAATAGGATAAATGGCATGCTATTATAGTTAATAAAAAATCGAGATTTTAAAAGTTCATTAATTTAGTTCTTAAAAAGTTGGGTTTTAATCACATGTGAAACTACTACGGAGGACTTATATCCTTTCTTTTAAGAAAAGAGTTTTTTGATTGTTTAAATAAATATATCATCTTTGCTGAACCAAATTCTCATGTTTCAGATTTTAGTGACAAAATGTAAAAGTAGAATCATCTCTGGTAGCATTTAATAGAATCCCTTCCTCACAAAATAATTAAAATTAGTATGGAAACAGATTAAAGGAAAGCTCTATTATAACATCAATTTTGAAAAACAGGATGAAAGACTGGGAGAATAAAAATATAAAAATAGTGCTCTGATTAGAAAAAATTTCTATGCCATCCTAGCAATGAAATTTAAGTGATATACAGTAAGAGCAGCCTAGAACTTGAGTATGTGGAATGCAGGAGATTAAATGTTAGATGAACCACTGTGAAAATACACACTGTGTTGGTTTTGAAAACTTACCTTAGACATATTAAATTGCTAAAATGTATTTTCTTCTTTGAAGAGATTTGTAAAGTGGGATATCTTTAATGTGCTGGAAAACTTTTGCTTAAGAGAGGTCTAAAATTCATAAGACAGTAGTAGTTTGGGTAAAGAAAATAACCCCTTAACTGACTAAAATGACACAAAAAGAGTAAAACACAAAAATATTTTGCTTCACAATTACACAAGATTCATCATTAAAATTCAGATTTTCTAGGTTTTGTCTTTTTGGTGCTTTTCCTAGGCAAGAATACCTCATTTCTGTATGAATCAATCTTGTTTAGTCTTCATTAAGGCATCTGTAAGCCTAACTCCAGGACAAATGAACTGTGAATATAATATTGGGAATAACAGTGACAAAATAAGATGTTGGTCTTAAGTGGCTTAGAGCTCATGTTTGCAAAGAAAAGAGTAGACTGAGATGAGGATAAGCCAGAAGTAGGCAGAAAGAGTGGTTAGTAATACCTCCCTGCATACCTATCCCTATGGCATGCTGATAAATGAAACAAGGTAAGGTAAGGCAATTCTCTCTGCACCTGACAATCCCCTCTCACCAAGCAGCTTTCTTCATTTGGGAATTATGTCCTTGATTGTCACAGCAAATCAAACATCTGTAAAACATCTGCCATGTGCTCAGTCAGTTACTGATCATCTTGCCCCTCTTGTAATGAAGGAAAGATAAGAACCCTTACCAGAGAAGTGTTGTTCCCCTTAACGGCTTCCTGTGTCCCAGCTCTGCCAGCTACTCATCCCAACAGGCTCAGCACCTTCCAGGGCACAAAGTGATGTAATTAGGATCTCATATGTGTCTTTTTTTCCCCCCCCCCAATTAGGTTCAAGAAGGAGGTGGAATCTCCGATTAGATAACAGTTCATATAATGCAAATTCTGTTGCTAGTTCCAAGCTCTAGGTCTACACTTGTTATCTATTTCAGGGCCCATGAAATAGCAGTGTCTTTACATGAATAAAGTAGTGAATGAAATATGTTATATCAATTCTAGTTTTAAATGTCTATAATATTTAGGATCACAAACGAATAGCACTTTAAAAATACCACATTTAAATATGAGTTTAAATGAGCAATTAAAAAAAAAACAACTCAGAGAAGATCTGTCCATTTGGATATTTGTTAACCATGATCTAAATGCCAGTGCTCACAAAAAAAATACCGCTAGGAGCTTCATAAAATTCCTGTCCTGATCCTATTCAAAGCAAAAGATTAATAGAAGGGCCGAGTCTGGCCAAATGCACAGAAATGATCTGTAAACAGAATGTGGTATTTCTTCTGCAAAAAAAAAAAAAAAAAAAAAAAGAATTGTGCCCTTCAGAACTCCATCTTACTCAAACCATGTCATATTTTACTCAGGCTTCTATATACACATCTGTCACGTTAACAGTTACCTGCACGTAAATCTATTACTCAAAGATATGAGGACTTGTGCTGCCTGGACGCTGGAGGAAGGACTCAGTAATTGTGTACTTTGCAAGACCAAAACCACCTCTAGCAATACTCTATTTTTATCATCCTGGGAAGTGGGAGGAAAAAATTTGCTATGCTGACTGTGCAAGAACTGTGTGTATTCAACTGCAGGGGACACCAATCCTACTTAGATTATATCTGCACATCTCTTTAGTGGCTTGGGTACTTGTCACCCTTCACACATTGGCAAGAAGATGGTGAATTTCTGAGGTTACCAGCAGACCACACACCATGTTCTACAAAAATGCTAGTAAAGTTTGCAAGACATGACTACAATTACTATAAAGCTGTAGAAAATTCACCAATGAATTCTAGGTTTTACTCTTTGCTTTGTCATTATCCTGTTAACACCATTGGATTATCACTAACTCACCTCTTGAAATCAGGATAAAAGCATTTAAATCCTTTTTAAGTGCTCTGAGACAAATTGCTGAGGAATATGGTGCAAAAGTGAAGAAAAATGTATGCAGTTAATTAGCTGAGGTTTAACAACAGAGCAGAGAGAAAAGGGAGGGGTAGGGCTCTGCCTAAACAGTCTCACAGTGTTTGAAGAAAATAACTTTTTGGTATGCACTCCTGTTGTTACATAGGACAGGTTAGAAGGCTGAACTCTGCTGATGCACTCAAAAAATGAGGACAAAAACATCTAACCTTCCATAAGAGTTTTGGCCCAGTCAGACATGACTGTCATTGAAGTGGTCACAGTGTGCCCCTTTAAATTAGCAATACTGGATCCACGGTGTCCCCATTTGTCATAGCAATACTGGATTACCTACCAATACAGAAAACAAATGTTGCAAGATGTCCCCATTTATAATAGCAGTACTGGATTACCTACCAATATAGAAAGCAAATGTTGCAAGAAAGCATGCGAGCTCATCCCAGAAAACTGTCATGTCATAAGCCAGAAGGATTTCGCAGGATTCCTGCTCATCCCAGAGTACAGTTAGTGACGGCACAGTTGTGAAATGGCCTTGCAATCCAATTGCAAGACCTTGATAATTCCAGTTCACGACAGATGCACATTTACACGCCACATGAAACAATAAGGATATAAACAAAAACACAGGTAGCTTTATGCTTGTTATGCCTGGGCAGACACCATTGTCAAACAGGAGCTGAAATAACTGGGAATCCAAGTGCTTGGGTTTTAACAATTCCTTTTTTAAAGGCAAGATTCTAATAATGTTTAAATTGGCAGCAGAGCATGCCAGTAGTGGAGTACACAGTAAAAAATCCTTCTTGCTCTCACAATCACTTTTCTTACAACAGAAATCCACTGTATAAATTCCACGTACCATTGATGACTTATATTTATACTTGATATATGTGGATGCATGCATGTCAGAGGCAATTCCTACCTCAGATATGCAAATGACTTAATGAACAGATAGGAAGACACCATAACAACAAAGCAACATAAGCAACTGCAAGTACCAGCCATCAGTTGGTCAATCATCCCCATGGGTGTCTTTCAAGATTCACCCACATTTCACCAGTGCTGGCTGTAGGCTAAATTTCCTAAATGTTCACATGGAAGAACCCCTAATCTATGTTTTCTTCTTTAAACCCTAGCTAGCCAATACAAACGTGGGAATGAGTAGGGATATGCCACTATACCTGGGTGTAAAATTGCACACCAATGCTGAAAGATGCCCTTAAGTACCCTTGCACAACTTGAAGGATATACAAAATGCTTTGAGACTGGTTCAGGGAATAATCTAGAGCAACTTAGACCCATGGCACAGGTGGATGCATGCAATCAGCATTGCAAGTGGGCAGGGCATGGTACAACAGGCAGGGTTCCTCCATGGCTGGCTGGTCCATGCAGCACCAGCAGAGCCCTGGGGCTGGCACAGTTGCCTCTTGTGCATCTCATTGTTCTTTTGTGGTGTACAGTAAGATGGCAAGACAATGGTTGAAAGCCATAAGCACATAAAGGTACCATCAGCCTGGTTTCTTAGCAATATTACCAGAGCCAGTTCTCTCTGACTGTATCCAGACATCAAAAAGCTGTGAGTACTCATAACATTAGAAATTTGTTGGGATTTTTTATCTGATACATATATCTGATTGATATGTGACACACGTATCCAATTAGGAATCTGTACCTAACCTGAGAACATATGTAGCACCTGAAACTTTTATCTCCTTGCAAGGATTAAGGCTTCATAAATTGCACAACTGATACAGTTCTGTCTTTGTCTTATGATACAAAGATAAAATATATCTGACTAGAATGTCATGATCAGACAAAACCAACATTAATATAAAAAAAATCACACCAAGACAAAAAGAGTAACTGTACAGCAACTAAGAGCCTGCTGCAAAAACCCAGCAGTAAGCACAAGTAAGCCTAGTGTACCCTCTGCTCTATCTTCTTTCAGTTACAACCATCATGCCGTTACTACACTCTCATCTGTAAATTGATCATAAAGTTGAATCTGCAATTCTTACTGCTTAAATGAAAAACTTAAGCCAGGTAGCTAGACCCAGCGAAATGAGTAGAACTACTCAGCCAAGCCAAAGACTAAAAAAAATTTCCAAGCCCCAAGTAGAGGCAAAATCTCTTTACTGGGACCTTTCTCTACTGACCTCTTTCAGCAGCCATGTGATCCATAGCCATGTGAGCTCTACAGCTGTCCAAGGCAGATTTCAGTCTACTTTTCCGAGACCTCTGCCAGTCAGGCTAATTTGTTTGCTGAGCTTCATAATTTGCAATGAGCCAGTGTGGTGTTGTCATTGTTTCCAGTGGTCGTGATGAAAGCAGCAGAGACAGCTCGGTGCCTTCTGTTCCTTCTCTGTGTCATCACCATGTCGATTCAGACAAGTCATTCTTAGCTACAAACATCTGGAGCATTAAGACAACTGATACTTTACCAGGTATACAAACCTCCTTAGTATTACTAATTGAACAAAATAGACATAGCTTTAACCTCTGTTTAATAATGAAATTTCAGTCTCTGAACAGGAAATTATGAAGTGATTTCACACAAAACGTAAAAGCTACTGCTTATTGTTCTTGTAATGTAATTTTTCAGTGCTTTTAGAAGCATGAGATTTATATAGACCCAGACAAGGACTAGTAATGCTTCTCATTTGGGGGAGAAAAAAAGGGTAGCATTGCAAAATACCCCATTTTTAATCTAACAAGTGGCTCTGTTTTGCAATTCTTACTCATGCAATGAAGCACTTCATTGTATTAAACCCAGTGAGGTCAATAGCCCTACCCAAGCAAGTAGTAATTGTGCTTCAAACCCTTTTTATTAGCTTTACTAAACTTAGTGACATGATACAGCAGATTATTTGCCTTCCCCATTGCCACTGAACAAGTCATTTCAAGACATGCCACAGAATTAGATTTTTGTGTTAAATGTGACTCCACACATGGGCTCTCAGTAGTCTTATTTCCACTTATCACTGCCTACATTTTTGTTATTCATCATTTCAGTTTTGTCCATCCTATCTCTTAGGGAAATACGGGTTGAAGGAAAAAACTCCAAATAAAATTCCAAAACCTGTGTTTATTGCCAGTTATGGTAAAGAATAGGTAGCTGGGTTGCCTTATAAAAATTAAATATTTTTAATTCAGTTGCCTCATGATACTTTACTGTGATTAACATTAGTTATTTTTAGCCTACACTATCAAACAGATGGAAGAAAAAAAATATTGTTCACTTTATCTACTTACTGTAAGCTTTCTAAAGCTTTTCAGATCAATTTTTTTTTTCTATTTTAATTTGTGCAGAATTTCTTTTGACTATTGAGAGTTTTGCTCCGCCTACGGCTTGGCACAAATAGTAGCAATTCTGTTTTAAGTACACTTAACTGCAATTTTCTCAATTTCATGCCTCGCTGAAGTCAATGGAACTCTGAAGAGGCACCAAATGTCAGATGGGAGACTGAAAGGGGGATTGAGAATTAAAAAAAATCATTCTAGAAATTGTTGCCAAATTCAGGAAGGCCAACATTACAAAATTATCCCAAGAATTTTTTTAAATCCATGAAGTTATGTAACATGTGTTTTTGAAGTTGGTTAAACACTTGTATTTATCATTTTGACAGCAAAATCAAAGGTTGTTCCTTACTTGAATTTATTTGCATTTAAGATTTAGTGCAAAAGTCTGAAACATCCTGCATTTGATACAGAAACTTTAGGAACACACTCTAGTATTCCAAAAATAGTGCCATATTTCAGGAGTTACAACTCCAAGAGTTCAGCTCAAAGCTGGTACATATACCAGAGAATAAATTCAGTTCAGAGCAGCAGGTCCTATTCAACACATTGGTTTCAGTCACAAGATTTTCATTAAACCCACTCATGTTTATGACTGGAGTCTTTTAATTCTCATGCCAAGACACCAGAAAACTAAAGTTTCTATCCTGTGATATTTATTTGTTTTTATATTCCATGTAACCTCTAATGTTAATATTATGCAAGGTAAGCATTTCAGACCTCAGCAAAGAATTGGAATCAAATGTTACTATTTTCCAGTCTCTACAGTTCTCTTTTTAAACAAACCTCTATGTCAAACAAAGCAGCATATTTCATATCACCGGAGAAGAGTAAGCAATTTGGGCCTTAGAATACTTTTTGGCAGGTGCCATTGCACTCTCCAGTTGTTCATCCCTTAGCCTGAGAGGCAACTGTTCCAGCTACATTTAGCAGCTATTGTTTGCAGTGGAACCTTATCTACATGAGAATAACCCAGGACAGGGGTCCTGTGCTGCTAAAATTTTAAGCCATTACATGATCAGCTGCAGCTTGCTCTGACACTAGTGCATGTCCTTCAGCTCCAGCACTTTCACTGTAGGTAACACATCTGAAACAGTCTCTTACCTGGAGCAGCTCTTTTCCTCACCTGCTCTGCACTGTGCTGGCAAATACCACCTGATGTCATAGAGTTACTGCAGCATTACTGTTTCTTTGCATAAGGTTTCCTTCTCTTCCTTTTATCTGCTAAAAATGGAACAGAGGTGACTCAAGACTTGTGACTGAGATATGCAAAAACTAAATACTCAGGAGTAAAGGCTCTGCCAAGGTTTCCACTGCCTGAGCTGGTTCCCTGCTACGCTCATCCACAAGACAGACCTATTCCTGGTACTACCCCAGCCCCCTGAACTAGGCCACAGCCCTAGGGGGCCTGGCTGGATCCTGCATCCCAGCCTCCCCACAGTGCCATGCACCCACCGTGGCAAAGGCAATGCTGGTGGAAGGTCTTCACCTGGCCCAGCTGATGGTCCAGAGCTGCAGCTCATCCCCTTTGCCATGGGGCCTGGCTGTCTTACTCCCACCAGTCTGTGCAGGACGGATGAGCATCACCCCCAGCAGGCTGGGGGACAGTTCAATAGACTGTTCTCATTGAACACAGGTGTTTAGAGGAAAGTGGAGCAGGGCTTGAGAACTGTTGGGAGAAATTCTCGAGATCGAGGTTTACTACTGTACTTCTGTGAAAGAAACACCAGGAAAAAACCCTTACTCCTTTCCTTCTCACAGCAACTGCCATGCTTCCAACTACAGCCTTTGCTAGTTCTAGCAGCCAATTTAACTCCTTAGATTTCTATTTCTGGTAATGGAGACAGCTGAGCCATGGCCCCTTGACTGTTCTAGCTGCCCTAGATGAGTGTCTTTTGTGCAATAAGCAAGGCAGTGTCTGCACAGATCTGGCAGACGCACTTGTTCATGGAGGCCATTTCCTATAGCCCTGGGAGCCAACTGACAGCAACACGTTAGTAGAGGATGTGCTGCTCCTTGTCATGGAATAATTTCAGAGTTATACTGTTTTTAGCCTTTTAATACAGTATGAAGATTAAATCTTTATCACTAGATTTCTAAGGCCAAGAGACACTGGTAATCATTAGATTCAAGATTAGAATAATTAAATTCAAGATCAGTACAATTTTACTCCAACAGCATAGCATTCTCCTAGACCAAAGCCTGCTGCTCTATCTGAGTTTGACTAAACGATCTCTCAAGAAAATTCTCTGATGTAACTAGAATTCCTCGACAATGGAAAATGTAATCCTTTTGCAACATGTTCAGGATTACCCAGGTCCAGATTTTGATGTTAAAGACGAAGGAACAAACACATGCACACACACAATCAGCAGTTCTGTATAAAAAAAAAAATCTAGAGAGGATCATGTGATTACTCTGCAGTGAGTCATGGCCTTCTCCTTAAGAAGACACATGTGTGCCTACACATGTGCTTTGTTGAGTTCAGGCACTCTCTCCAGATTAAGATTTATACCTGGGTCTATCTAGGCCTAGTTTATATTTGTTTGTATTCTTACTAGTTTAATTCACTGCCTTACTGAAACTTGATAAGAAAATTAGATATCCACCCTGACACCAAGCACAAGAAGTTTCAGACCAAACTCGCCTTCCACATGATGCTTAGGGAAATACTTTAATTAACTTCAGGAAGCAGTGTAATTAAAAGATAAATCCCAGATTTCATATAGTATAGAACAGCACGAAAGTCATCCACAGATTTCCTCTTTTCCACATTAGCTTAATTAGAATTTCACAAGAACTCAAACCACTGTTCACTATCACGGCCTTTTGATAACACAGAACACCTTTAACTGAAATCTTTTTAACAAACTAGTCACTGCTAGAACACCAAAACTTTTCCTGCAAACATCCCTGCCTTCCTACAGTTCCATAAATACTTTGGACATTTCCAATCAAATTAATACACTGTTCACAGTTCTAAGTTAAAGCTGAGAATAATTGTTTATAAAATACAACAAAATTCCTGACCATTCTTGTAACATTTCTCAGATCATGATTATTAAACGTGGTTACAGTTTGGATTCAAAGAAGTCTTCTTTCCAGGGTTTTCATGGCCTTCCTAAGACCTCACAGCATACCTCTGTTGCTCAACATCACTGTCAATAAAATACAAGTTATTTTGCAATCTCCTAATATGGGACAGCTAATTACTACTGAGTGAACACCAGTAAAAAGCAAAGACTTTTGGGTTAACAATAGCTGATGTGGCAACAAAAGTCAGGATACTGCCTCGTTTAGTCTTGCTCCAGACCTCACAGCATATGTGATAATGTTTGATCTGTATTTCATCAGATACTGTATTTCCCAAATCATTCACCAGGGCTGTGAAGGCTTTCTAGTAGGTTCAAAGCTGTTTCTCTTAATATGTATTTACTGGACTTACATTTGAGCTTACTGGGAGAGGATTCTCTTCCCACACTCAGCGTTCCAACTGGCAGTTTTATCAAGTCTCATGGCATCGAATAGTTTTTCCTGTAGCCCCAGCTCCTGGAGCAATGGGACTTTGTGAGTTTAGTTTCATTTTCTTTAAAAAAAAAATTAAAATAACAGTAGAAGAACACTACAGTTAGTGCTTTTTCTACTTTTATACAGTCCTCTACAGGCACAAAGACAAAACCATGGTATCTTAATGAAAGCTGAGCTTTTCAGATGATAAATTACTGTGGGAACTAGGCTTCAAGATAAACAACCAAAATGAGAGAGACCCATATTGAACCTGAAGCCTTGGTAATTCTGGCTGTGCAGCATTTTGTAATTTTTGTTATCCTCTGAGCTTCAGTGCTTCTTCAATAAAATCAGGTTAATAAATTGCATTTTTAATTTTCAACTGACCTTCTACACTTGAATTTTATTTTCAGAGCTTAGTTACAGATAAGAAGCAGTTCACATTATTATTTCTCCTGCACAGAGAATGAATAATCATATTTCATAGATTTTTTTCTATGTTTCAATATTTCTTTTGGGTCAAACCCAAAATCGTTTAGCAAGTTTTTTCTTAAGCACTTAAACTCATTCTAGTTGCCTTTTCTTCTCTTTTTCACCTTTTCAATTTGTCTCTAGAGGGTGAAGATCCCATAACTGATAGATCATTTTCATAGTGGGAGACAGAAGTTCAAATTCATTCTCTGCCAGATTCGTAACAGAGACTCTCAGCCCCTTTCTGCATCAGGGACCTTAAACCACCAAATTCTCTGCCTTTCTTTCACTCTCCCACCCCATAGCCAAATAAAATTTTATTAACGTTCCTTTAGGGAAAATTTTTCAGGGAAACAAATGTAGAAGGATACTGAAATAAGTGCTGGTTTGGGAAAATAAAATTCCTGAACCTTTTCTTTTCCTCAGAGCTTTCAACTTTTAGCAGTTTTAGCATGGGCACTTTTAAAAATAAATATATTTTAAAATCACTTATAAAGCCACAGAATGTAGCCTTCAAACCTTTATGTTCTTCAACTGTAGACTATTTAGATATTTTTTCAGAGTGCAGTTCTCTGTGACCCATTAATACTGGACTCCATTAGCCACTGAAATAATACATTGCAAAGTGTAAGCTCTTTGCTAGAGCTGTCCTGGGGCTCACTCTTAGCAGCTCAAGCTTCATAACCTGTAGGATTAATGTCAAACAGATCTCAGTGAGGCACAAGCACTAACCAAAACCTGGAAGAGCACTAGGAATAGCTATCCCACCCATTCCAGTCCTTTGTCAACTGCTGAGTTAGACCTCCATAACTAGAACAAACATTAGGTGGTGCTTTTCCTGGGACACTACATGGAGTCAAGACATTAGCCTAAGCATACATTTTGTGTTCACTAGCTTCTTACTGTTCCCAAGAACCTTCTTATCTAATAAGAAGTCATAGACATGAAGGATTATTTTCAGGTTTAGCAAAAATTTGCAAAATTGGAGGAATAAAGGACCTTAAAGCTGCTTGGATGAATGAACTTGTACTGACCTCTGATGGCTGGGAATGTGTATGAAACCTGGTCCTGCAATTATCTGTGCTTCCTTGAGAGTTCCAGTGCTCTAATTAAAGTAATGTTGACAGGACAAGAAAACAGAGTTTTTGAGATGGAAACCGAATGGTTTATAAGGGAGTCCTGGGATTATTTTTGCTTTGCATCATCTCTTTTGAAAGCATGGTGAATATGTATACAAGCCAAGTGTTCACAAAAAAGAAGATTATTTTCAGTGGGAAGTTTTTCTAAGCTGTTTGGAAACTTCACAAGAAGGTTTTATTAAAACACTTGTCCATTTTATTTCTTCTTTATAGATGATTTTATAAGGCAAAAAACAAAAACAACATGAGCATAAAAAACTACTGTCACAATTTTCATGGCTGCTGAGTTCACAATACACTAGAGAAGACCCAATTCCCAATTTAGGTGGGAGAAGCACCTGGACTTAAATCACTGTCAGGATGGTAGGAACTGCTTTGTTATCTCTGGAATGGGCCCACCTGGCCTACCAAAAGGAGTAGTGGGGAGGGGGCAAGGGAGAAGCTGACTTCATTCTGACAAGAATTTTTCCCAAGGTTTGTTCCTGAGGCAAACTCTGAGAATTTCTAGAGCTTTACCCTTTGCCCCTCCTTTTAAGGAGTCTTATGGGCAGCAGCTTTCAGCCTCTTATGTGGAAATAGCACTCTATTAACAAACCAAACATGAGAGGAGCACTGGCCTCTTGTCCAGACTACCAGACCCTCTTGTACTTCTGGTGTCTTCGAGACCTTGTGAGAGTGCTCAACCATCAGTGAACCACTGGGAGTGGCTTACTTGAATGTTGACATGTGACCAGGTCCCTTCTGTGCTCCATCTCACCTCCACATTCAATCCCCCAAAACACACCAGCTACATCACAGAAGAAACTGTGAACCCTCTCACTTTCTCCTGGTGAGTTAAATGTGGATGTTCAGCACACATTTCCTCCTGCCAGCTGAGTTTTCATTGAAGATAGTACCAGTACTATTCAAAATTAAAAGAGGAAAAAACCCCAACCCTTGAAAATTCTTTGGTCTTAAAGTTGAGTCTGGTAAAATTCAATTTGAAAGAAAGATTCTCATTTGTTTTGGTAGGCTCTGAATCAAATTCTTGGAACTTAAAAGCACAGATGGGAACATGAAACCAGCTACAGAATTTCCACCTTGTTGTATGGCCTGACTTTTCACCATTTTATTTTGTCCTACTTTAGAGAAAAATTCACAATCTTGAAATACTGAAATATCTTGTTAATGTTAAACCTGAAAATATATCATGATAGTCTGTCAAAATAAATGGACATGAGAAAGACAAAAGTAAATAAGAAAATGCAAGCAAAATTAATTCATTGATTTTTTGGAAACATTTGCAAATATAGCTGTCAACAGTATAGTTGGGATGGAAATAGTCCTGCAAAAAATTATTTTGATGAAACTACATTTTTGCAAAGTAAATGTAAAGGCAGAAAACTTGGCACAGAAACCCTGATACTATAGACATTGCCAAAAAGCCTTTCCTGAATTAGAGAGGTTCAGTTTCTCTGCATGGAGGGGGCAAGGACGGTTTTATGTCAACTTCTTGTTGATAACACACTAAGAGACTGTTTCAGTATTTGTTTTAAATTAGAGAAGCCTCATTGCTGCACAATCTGACTGTCTATGAAGACAGGGAGTTTGAAGGTTCAACTTGCCAGACAGGATCTGAATCCTGCTGGAAAGGATTTTCAATCCTTTTGCAGTCACAGCTAGCAGGAACCTGATACTGAACAAAGCATTTTTACTCAAAAGCACCTTAGGCCTAAAGCAGTCATGGAGGAAAAACTCAGCCATTGAGGAAAGAGCCCCAGCCAAGTCTCAGCATCATCTTGACACCTATGTTCCACCTTGTTCGAGGATTTTTAGGCTGCCAGAAAAGGAGACTTTGTCAAAAGGAAGAGATTTATCAGAGGCTGTTGTAGCAAGCTGTAGTATTGCGAGCTTTAAATACAAGCAGGTGTGATTCTACGTAAGAGAGGATGGAAAAACGTGGCCATGAAAGATCATGCTCTTTTGTTACACTCCTTACATTTTTGAGTTAGCTCATATTACGCGCTATAGATTGAGTGAGAGCACAGCACAGCCGTTGGGGAAGCCTAAAATTGACAGAAGTACTCATTTTCAGGTGAAGAAGCTGAATTTGTGAATGATTCAAGACATAATTCCTTTTGCCAGAGAACTGTTGAAAAGTGGTGCCCTGGTGGCACCTGCAGACCTGCTGCTGCACAGACAGCAAGCTCTGGTGGCGAGGAAGCCTTCAACTATAGCCTGCTCTCACACAGATTCACATCAACACCCCCAAATAAACCCATTTAATTTCTTACTGGGTTTGGATTGTGCCAGTTGGATGCTGGGTTAATGCTAAGCATTGGGATTTAAGACTAGAAAGTCAAGTGCATATCTTCAATTACTGGAGTGTCCTTGAACTGAGAATTATGTGTACAATTAAAAAAAAAATTACTAAATGTCTTGGGTCAAATAATTGCTTGATCGAATTACTTTAACAGCAAACTGAGTAGAAAGTACAATTCACAATTCATTTTCTGGGACAATCACAAAAATAGCCGGAAAAGTGGCCAATTTTTAAAAATTTGATTATGTTTGAGAGCATTATGCTAAATCCAAATTCTGCTTACTTGAATTTTGGTTTCTGAACTGCCATTGTTAGCACAGATGTTATCTGAATGCTATTGCAGGAGTGGCTCTCATCAAATCTATACCTAAAACTTCTTGAAAGAAGAAACTAAATTTTGTTTTATCATTAAGTAGAGGAAGTAAAACTAAATTCACACTTAGTAGAAGATTTTTCAGATTGCTGGGGCAGCAGGCTTTTCTAATCTCTTCTGGAAAATACTGGACACTCATGAACTTCTTTTATCTCTTTAGTAAGCAGCAAAATCTTGCTGGTAATATATTTTCTAAAATTATAAAAGAGTATTTGAGCACAAACATTTCATGCATTTTTTTAACCTCAAAGTTATTACCAACTTTTGCAATATCATAAAGTGAGACTACGTGCAAGAAAGTATTTAAATAACCCAGTATAACTTATTTAGGAGTATAGTCAAGAAATTCTGGGTGCAGAGTAATGAAGGAAATGCTATTTTTTTTGACACTGATATACAGAGTTTTTTTTCCGTTGTACAGTGAAATGAAGAAGTTGAGTGGCACAGGACTATTCCTGTCAAAATCCTGACCTATTAATTCACGTTTAACAGAGAAGAGAAACAATGAAATAAGAATGATGGGAAACAGAGTTTGTCTATTTAAGTGCAGGAAACCAGCAAATCTCAGGCTGCCACTCTGAGGTGGAAGGATAAATTGCGCAGGGATACCAAATACTGGTTCCTAAGTTAACCACATCTGCTTCAGTGGAGAGCAGGTGACAGTGACTCGGGAAGCTCGCAGATGGACGAGCACTTCAAAAGTGCCTGAGTCCGAGCGGGTACATCTGGGAAGGAGAACGGCAGAATGCCACACGAGTGAATCAAATTGAAATATGCAAGTAACAACCAGGAAAGGAAGGAACATTGCTTGCCTATGGCAAGAGATAAATTAGTTCCAAGATACAAAGTCTACCATCAGCATTGGGATTTCCATACTAGCATAACTTAGGAATGCTGTAGCTAAAACAATTCACTCCTTGCTTAAGACGCTGTGTTTAGCTGGGGTAATTAGCGCACACAAGGTTGTAGGAGGGGGTTATTGATAAAGAAGAAAAAGAAAAAGAAGGGAAAAGAAGGGAAAAAAAGAAGAGAAAAAAAGAAGGGAAAAGAAGAGAAAAAAAGAAGGGAAAAAAAGNCGAGAAAAAAAGAAGGGAAAAAAAGAGAAAAAAAAAAGGGAAAAGAAGGGAAAAAAAGAGAAAAAAAAAAGGGAAAAGAAGGGAAAAAAAGAGAAAAAAAAAAGGGAAAAGAAGGGAAAAAAAGAGAAAAAAAAAAGGGAAAAGAAGGGAAAAAAAGAGAAAAAAAAAAGGGAAAAGAAGGGAAAAAAAGAGAAAAAAAAAAGGGAAAAGAAGGGAAAAAAAGAGAAAAAAAAAAGGGAAAAGAAGGGAAAAAAAGAGAAAAAAAAAAGGGAAAAGAAGGGAAAAAAAGAGAAAAAAAAAAGGGAAAAGAAGGGAAAAAAAGAGAAAAAAAAAAGGGAAAAGAAGGGAAAAAAAGAGAAAAAAAAAAGGGAAAAGAAGGGAAAAAAAGAGAAAAAAAAAAGGGAAAAGAAGGGAAAAAAAGAGAAAAAAAAAAGGGAAAAGAAGGGAAAAAAAGAGAAAAAAAAAAGGGAAAAGAAGGGAAAAAAAGAGAAAAAAAAAAGGGAAAAGAAGGGAAAAAAAGAGAAAAAAAAAAGGGAAAAGAAGGGAAAAAAAGAGAAAAAAAAAAGGGAAAAGAAGGGAAAAAAAGAGAAAAAAAAAAGGGAAAAGAAGGGAAAAAAAGAGAAAAAAAAAAGGGAAAAGAAGGGAAAAAAAGAGAAAAAAAAAAGGGAAAAGAAGGGAAAAAAAGAGAAAAAAAGAAGGGAAAAGAAGGAGAGGAGAAGGAGAAGGAGAAGGGAAGAGAAAAAAAGCAATGTCAGAGTACTTCAGTTTCACTGTGAGATGCGTCAGCCTTAGGCAGATGTATAGCACTGATTTTATAAACTAAAGTGTCTTGCCTTCACTATGCTTTACCATAGGGAAACAAAGGTGTATTAGTTACCCTGAGGTAAAAAAAAGAAGGAAAGAAAAAAAAAAGGTTCTTCAGCCCCAGTGACAAGTAGTCAGTTTAATTTATTGTAAGATAAGCAGAAAGGCTGTGCCTAGGTAAGAGTACAGCACTGGCCTCACATACTTAGCCAGAGGCAAGCACCTGAAGTGTCACTTTCCCCTCCTGTACTTGTAGTGACATAATCCACACTTGTTATCTTGCTCTAACAAGCTTGTCTGTCTTGAGCAACAAAGGTAAAGCCTTCTTCTATCTTGGTTTTGGGGTCAAAGGCAAAGCTTGGAGAAGGTTATTAACAAAATCAAACATATTCAGAATTTCTGGTAAACCATTCCGCTCTATTAAAAAAATTGGTTTGTTTTTGCTCTCAAATTTCTAAGGATTTTTCTCTAGCTTTCAGTAAACATAATGTACCTATCATCATGTGTGTTGAAGCTGTTTTACTTTTCCCTTGCCTTCAACATGAACCAATACATCAATTCCCATATCCCACTCCAGATTGCTCTGAGAATGAAGTTATTTATGCAGGATAAAAGTTGTACCTTCCTCTGCTGTTGAGTCCTTCTTCCCCAGGAGCTTCTGAAAGTGAATACCCTCAAAGAGCAGCAGTCAGCAATTTCAAAACCAGGTCATTTAAAATAAAGGGAAAAGTCCAGATAGATTTAGATTAAAATGGAGGCAAAGCCATGAAATTTATATTAAATATTACATAAAATCAGAACCAGTCTAAACCTTTTTTGTTATAATTTGCTGATAAAGCAAGATAAAACCTTACCTAGCAGAAAGGCCAGCTTCTCAAATTCAGCACACAATCTGTCAGGCATCTCCCCTGATACTTTAAAACCTTTTTTCTTCCATCCTTTCGGGGGCCTTGTGCTTAGGTAAGAGGACTCCATTAGAAAGAGGGATGTGAGGAGTATTCCTATTTTAATAGTTGCATACACAGAGACTGGAATACCTTTCCAACTGAATTGTCCATTGAATTTGGACAGAGACCACAAGATTTACCTCCTGTACATATTGAGAATATTTTTAGGCATTAAGGGTATATGGTCATATCAAAGAGTAATTCTAATCTGCTGCTAAGGGCTAGAGAATTCATAATTAATAGATTTTCCCTATACAACTTTAAACACTCGGAGAGTTACAACCTGAGTGGCAGCATTCAGCTCACAGTAAGATCTGTAGGGATGTTAACAAGCAGACCTGCCCCAGCTGGCACACTTACCCTTCCAGCTCCATCAGTTCAGCATTAGCTGAACCTCATTTAAAACAGAATATTAATCTTCTGACGATAACCCGTGGAATGAATGCATCACAACCAGAAGTTGTCACAATCTAAACCAAATTATTGGAATGGGGCTTGAGGGGTGGTAAATAGCACAGGAATCCACAATACGAGACATGATCATCACATGGGATGCAGTGGTGAAATCCTCGGTGTTTACAAACGATTTGTACATCTCCACCAAAACAACCACTAGTGTCAAATGTTCACAGTGGATCTATGCTATAAAATACAGCAAACAGGTCATTAGTGCAGTTCAACCAGTAAAGCCTTCTGCCCCATTATTTGGATATCTTATGGTTCAGGCACCCTTGCCCCACCGCCTCTACCTTTTACAACCACTAGTTGTTTTCCATTCTTATTATTTCACTGATCTACAAAAGAATATGTGACAGAACTTGGAGGAAAAACCCCAAATTAATTTACACCCATGTAAAATTACATTAGAATTAACAAGTGACCATTTATTTCACTCTAATTTTTATTGAAATTCAATCTATCTGTACTCAGGAACCTATAGGGTGTGATTTTCAACAGTGGCTCAATTTTTTTCTAGCTTTTAGTCTATTTGGCCTTAGCAGGGACAAAGAAAAAAAAAAGGCAATCCAGGGACCTCTAGAAAATTGCACAGTTTATGCCAGATAAGAACACTGATAAAATTTCCATTGCAATTGCTGTGGTTTGGAGCTTAATCCTGAGAACCAGCATCCAGCTGTATTGGCTAGTGACAGCAGCAATATATGAGAGGCTCACAAAATCCCTGCCCAAACACACAGCACCCCCCTGCCGTATCAAGAGCTCTCCTTTGCGTTATTGCCACTTGAAAGAGAGATAATGTGCTCAATCATTGCACTGTGGTAACAGGAAGAGCCAGTATATCCACTATTTTGTCTCTATCTAATAAAAAGATCAGGAGACAAAGAGCAGAGTGAAGTTACCTCTTTTGTATCGGGAACTGAACCAACCTAAGCAGTCCCAGATCCAGGAAAGGTACGGAAGCAATTCAAAATAGAAGCCTGGGACAGTATCTCAGATGGGAAAGAAGATATGCTGGTCACACCCTCAGCATGAATGGCAAGGATATGTGACTAGTTTCATTTACTAAATGATAAACCTGTATCAGGAGATCTGGGACAATCAAGGACCCAATTACTGACTGTATCACTTAATGATCTGTATGACAGAAAATGTTTTTAATAAAAGCCAATAACCTAGAAAATATAATGATCCAAGATATCTAATTGGAATTTTACCCTAACCCCAACTATTTAAAGATAAATGATTGTGATCTTCACTCGTATGTTTTTTACAGTGTAGACCTGAAGGTGTCACACAAGTGCAAGGACAAGCAAGTTTCCTGTACTACACTGCCATACATTTAGGGATCAACTGTGCATTTGCTCTCCCCAGGCAGCAGATCGGTGCTGAGTCCATCCCCTTTGATAGTGCCTGGCCACACCACCCTGCAGCACAGAATGGTTACGTGGGAAAAGATGCAGAAATCCTCTGTGCAGCCAGTAACGTGCTGATGACAAAGCCCTCCCCGCATCCCCGATGTCTGCAGCACTGCCAGGACCCATTTTCACAAGCACACATTTCCTTCTCAGTGGGCTGATGCTCAGCCTGAACTTGAACTGCCCACAAACACCGTCTGCCCTCGCAGTGAGCACTGCACTCGTTGCTGCCTGTGCTGCCCTCCCTGGGGCCTGGGAACCAAGCAGGTTTCTGCACTAGCCAACAGATGGCTGTCTTTCATTTCTTTCCAGTAACAATCACATTTGCTGCAGAGAAACAACTGCCACTGTTCTCTGAATCTATTTCCCATAGGATTCTACATGATTTTGCAAAAAGAAGGAATAAGAAATTTTCTAAACCATTCCACCTTGCAAAAGGAGAAAAATTTAATTATGACTCGAGTGCTGCACTGTTTAAATATGTGACTGCTGTACAAAATTTTTTTTTTTTTTCTTATTAGGCCTCATCAGTTAGTATGCCAGACTTTGTTTTTCTACTTTTATTTAAACCTTTTCAGTCTATCTACATTCAACAGAATTAAAACAATAAATGCACATGGATATAATCATCATCCAGCATAACTAGGTAAGAGTACGTGATCGATACTACTCGGAAATCAGAAAAATGACCCAGTAGTTCTGCCTGGCTTTCAGAATCTCTTAAGTCAGCAGTTATTTATAAAGTCTAAACAGACTTGGCTGAATGGCACAAAAAATAATGAGTAATTTTATCATAAGCACTGTCAGCTCTTTCAGTTATTATTTGTGGCTTACTATTAACAACTGCATATGCGTATCTGCATGACAAATGTTTTTTGCCCTGAAGATGTTTATGAATCCTAAATACTTCACAAATAGTCAGTGAATAATTATTCATGTTGAAAAGTAATATTGCAAGTCATTATGTGTTAAATCTTTTCAGTGATTTTCTCATTTTAAGATTAAATTCTCTAATCATAGTGTAGAAACAGAAGTCTTGAGTAAGCAGACAAATCAAATGCCTGAAAAAAATTGCCAGATTCTTGAAGAACTAGTAGCAGGGTATAGTTTATTAAAAAGCCTTTGTAACTATTATTTTTTTTTCCTAAGTGGCAAAAGTTAGAAGAATTTTTGAACAACTAACACATTCATAGAAAACCTGAGGAGTTCAGGAACAGGAGAAGAGAAAAAAAAGATTAATCAGTTCAATAGTTCATCAAGAATAATTTTGAACACTTCTAGTCCATAATGGACTTAAAGATTTACAATAAATCACCATTCTCAGAGTGAAATTTTCTCTATTCCTTAGGATTTAAAATAAATTAGACTTCTTTCTGGACAACTCCATTGTTGAAAAGACTTAATAAACACAACTTGAAAGAGTATTTAGTTCAGATTAGTAGACAGAAGAGTTCAAGACAAGGTGAATCACACTTCCTACAGATATTTGCGTGGATATCAGTTCCAACTCACTTTTGCCTGCATTCACTTTTGCACTTGGATTGCACAGAGAACATGCACATCAGACATATACCAGCAAATATTTCTGCAGTGGTCACTTGAAAACATTTTATTTCTTCTTCATCATTCTTTGCCCACAGAAAACTTTGTGGAAGAATCCTGCCTTCTAAATGCTTTAGCCAAAAGCAATAATATTTTGGATTTGAAGGACATTCCTGGAACTTCGTGGAATTTGTAATCCTTTATATGCTGGGGTCAAAAAATAGCCTGTTTAGTTCTCTTAGGAAATACACATAATGCCATATGAAATGCAGACTTTAGGAAGACACCCACAAAGAGAAATGAGGACATAGAACAATATGATAGCATTTTGCCATTAAAATACTTATAGTTTTGTCCAGATTATTTGACCAAAGCCTAATCCCAGTTGGGGTTGTAATTCCATTTTTATTATTTAGGACTTTTTAAATACAAATTTACTCTTTTTCATGAAGTAGACTGTCTAGATTAAAACTATTTTTTAAGAAGCACTTTTGGTGGAAAATAACACAACCTATCCATACAGAAAAACAGATAAAAATTCACTATTCTAGGATAAAGTCTAGAATCCTGATAAAAATATTTATGGCTCAGCCATTAAGAGAACAGAAATGCTATCACATTGTGGAGGCTGGTGAGTCCCCAAGAACATGGGACAAAAAGACTCCTTTGGTGGGACAGCCTCTAAGATTGGATCCTCCCAAATTAGGGTAAGAGAAAGGGCGCCCCCAGGATGCTTTGCCTCATTATGCCAATGTACCCCAGTTCTGTTTCCCTGATTGGCCCGTTGGCATCCCTGCCCCTTCTTCCCTTACATGTCCTCCTTGCCAGAACCTTCTCCCTTCCCAGTTGCCCCATTTGCCCCAGCCTTATTGTCCCTCCCCTGGAGTTCCTCTATTGGTTCCCTGACCCTGACCCCACCTATGTACCACCCCTGCGCCCTCAGACCATTGCTCCTGTTGATCTCTCCGCCCCCATATTTAACCTGGAGCATTGAGCTTGCTCTTCTTCTTTTCTCTGGAACTCTGTGTGGGGGGCAGCAATAAACCTTTCCAGCCGAGCCCCAAACAGAGACCCTTCTCTCTTCCTCTACCATCAACCTGCCCTTAGAAGATTTGCAGCTATCCGGCGTGTGTGTGCGCGTGTGTGTGCTCTGGGGAAGTGGCCTTGCCGAGCAGCTCTGTCTCTCTCACAGTCGGAGGCGCTTCCGGAAGGTTGCGGCACCTTACCACCTCAACCCGGCTGCAACATCACATGACTGACACATCGAATAAATGATTAACTCCTCTAAACAGAAGTCAAAAGGAATTTATAGCTCAAAGTTACTCAGGTAATCATTCTAAACAAACATGCTTGGAAAAACACTTCTCAGTATGCAGTTGCTGGGTTTACAAAACTGCTACCAGATGAAAGAGAATGATGATTAAGTGATGCACAAAAGGTTTATTTTCTGTCATAATGGGAAAAAAACCTACATTTACTTACTCTGGGTAGAGTTCACATGGTATCAAATCCTCATCTTTCCTTTTCCCTCAGTCTTGGGAGTGTTCTTTTTTGACATGGTAGAGGTCAGCCATGAACATGAGGCCAGAGTCAGAGGAAGAGACAGCTAATGATTTTGCAGCATGTCTTTGTGAGGAGCCTTTCACCAGAGTCCAATCTCCCAAAGTTGCCAAAGATTGTGAGGATGATGATCAGTAGATCCACATGCTGGTGAACAAGAACAGGCAGAACATCAGGCATGTGACACTGCAGTCATGATACTCCTGAGGTCTTTTTTTGTTCCATTCACCCTGAGACTTCATCCTGCAACAATATTTGGAAACAGGAGAATGAATAAAGAACTCACATTTCTTCTGCAAATGAAGACAATCTTGCTCTTTCTGTGGTGTATTTTTTGAAAGCATATACTGCACAGCAGGTTTTTAATCTGCAGTAATCAAGGGGCAAGTATTTTGGTGTAGCACTAAAAATAAAACAATGGTCAAGGGTTTTTTTCTGGAAAAAGGTGTAGCCCACATTTATATGACAGCAGAATGTATTAAAGTGCAGTATATTTCTGAAATGAGCAACCACAGGTAAATTGTTCCTGGTCCAGTAGTTGACACAGCTCACAGTCTAAGGGAAAGTCCTTGCACAGTGGGCACTCACCAAGCAAATACCAACACTATCTCTGCTGAGAACCAATTTCTTCTCATGCTCTCAGAAACTCTTAAAATCCGAGGTCTCATTATCTTGCATACAGCAGGCCTCTTTCTTGTAGGACATTATTTATTTAAACAGAGTTTTCCCTTGCCAAGATGCTGGGAATTGTCGAGACTGCTGGGTTCTGCTGAAGCCACGCAACCTCTTCAGACACTCATTTCCACATGAGGCTGATACAGAGATTGGCAGAGTCTCAGAAGCAGGTTATCACCCATGGAGGAACAACCACAGCCAGGTCTCCCTAACATACTCCAGGGTTACCTTGGCATCTAGATGAAACTTAAAATCCCTAGCAGCTAAAAATAACTTAAGGGGTTGGCAGTGGAGAAAAGTAACATTCTGCAAGTCATCCCTGTAAGTGCGCTGGAGAGGGCACTATGGAATATTGCCAAGACCCCTATCAATATTAGCAATTTTTCATTCCAGTCTTGATGGACAGTATCAATAGCTCTTGCTAAGCGGGCTGCATTTCATATTTACACCTAATGCATTCGTAATGGAGCTATAAAATCTTTTCTTGTTCCTTTAATTTGCTTCATATCACTTTAACTAAAACTTGGGATTCTTTCCTGCAGTCTCCATCCTTTCTTTTACCAAACACCCTTCTGCTTCAGAATACTGTAACTTTTTATGTTTCTGAGTTGAAGCTAGTGAGACCTGCTGGCCTAAACATGAGCAGACTAGCTCTGCATTTCCAGTTATGGACAGGACACCTCATGCCCTGGTGAAGTCTTCAAGACAGTGCTCCTCACACCCAGAACTCTGGAGTTCCTGTAGTCACTCCCAGCCCTGCCCAGGAGTTACTTTTCCTGAGGATATTTTTCACAGTTTCTTGTGTAGGGGATGATGCACAGACTACATTCCTTGACCTCCTCATCAAGATGTAGCTGCTTCAGTAGTCCATTGTCACTGGAGCTGACTTAAAACACACAGAAGGGGCAGCTGTGCTTTGCCCTCATGATTGCATTTATCCCTATGCTTAGTTTAAGGAGTGTTGATAATATTAGGTTGCTGTAAATAGATTTTTTTCTACATGTACTTACAGCTTGGCTATTTCAGATTAACTGGCAAACCACAGGAATCCCATTCCTAGACACAAAATGGTCTTGGAAGATTCTCATGGTGCCCACAATCAGTAGGTCTTCAGCAATACCTAAATGGATGAAGACTGCATGGGTTATTTCAGAAATAGTGTAGCAGAGGGTCTGTGTGAAAGATGCGCCTTCTAATAACTGTTGTCACATGAAAGAGGTGGTTTAGAGGTGCAGGAAGATCACACAGATCTACATCCAGTTAGGTTATCCTCATGAAACACTTATCCTTTCTTAAACAGGGAAACCATTCTGGATCTCTGCTTTCATACTCTACTGGAGTGGAAAAGATTTACCCTGAAGGAACACTGGACAGCAGAAGTAACAATGCAGTTGGAGAAAACATCCTGTTTTTCTAACTAGAATAAGTACATAAAAATATCTTTAAGCAAGCCATACTTAATAGAATGATACTGATATTAAAAAATGCCAAACCAACCCTTTCACACACTTGAAAAAAAAAAAGTGAGAAAAATGGTATGGAAGGAAAAAAGAATAATTACACACGTGGCAGAAAAAATTCCAATATTGTCCCGAGGACAGAGACAATAATCATCATTTACTTCTTTTTCATTAATATTTGTTTTCTTTTCTTACAATATGCTTACTGTCTTTAAAAATTATTATGAATATCTGTCTCCATCCAGCAACTTGTTGAAAAAGTATGAACGAACATTCTCAGTTCCTGACTGAGACAGCAAACTGAGAATGAAACACACTAAAATCTATGAGGTGCTGGTTCCTATTCAGCCTAAGAATGGCAAGAGTGAAAATGATCCTCACAGAAATAAAATAAAAAATATTTCCAGAACATAGAAGTGCCACAGTCCCCATCACAACCAGGACTCTTGAGAAGAGATCTGATTAAAATTAAATCTAGAGATATCTCCAGCTAGGAACTGAGACACACTGCTGGAGAAGCTTATCCACTAAATCAATACAAAATCAGCAGTTTCTTGTCTTGTTATGGTTGACTGTGTACTCTGCTCATTCTAAAGTCAGTGACAAAGTACATATTGACTACAATGGAGCAGAGCTGACCAGACTATGGCACAACCCTTTAGGAAAAACCGCCCATATGTAATAAAACAATAAAGAATTAGGACGCTGAAAGTCGAGATTAATCTCATAACTCTTCCTTAAAGTTCCTATGTGAGTGAAAAAACCCCAAAAGTTGTGCCATTACTCTGTATCAGAGTTACCAGATTAAAACCAGAGCAAAGTAACTTTCCATTCCTTCACCTCTTGTCTTAGTCTAAAAGGAATAAAGGAGATTTATCTCCATCTCTTACCATCCTGAACACCATCCTTGTAGGAACATGGAATCGTAGAATAGTTTGGGTTGGAAGAAACCTTAAAGAACATCTAGTTCCAGTCCCCTGCCATGAGCAGGGACAGCTTCCTCTAGACCAGGTTGCTCAGAGCTCCATCCAACCTGGCCTTGACACTGGCAACCTGTTCCAGTGTCTCACCACCCTCACAGTAAAGAATTTCTTCAGTGTATCTAGCCTGTATCTTCCCTTTCCATTTGAACCTTATACTCCTTGTCCCAACACTACAGTTCCTGGTGGAGTCCCCTTCTGGCTTCTTTGTAGATCCCTTTCAGATACTCAAAGGCTGCTCTGAGGTCTCTTCTCCAGGCTGAACAGCTCCAACTTTCTCAGCCTGCCAGCAGAGCAATGAAGTGCACTGAACCCCACAGGCTCAAGCCTAAAACTGCTGAGACTGACACCAAGTAAAGGGTTGTTTGAGAACAGGGCAGCTTCTGGATATGTTGCTCTGGGAGCACTTCATCCTGTACAGTTGCACAGAACCCCCCAATTTAAACACCTATGAAGCAGAAGCAGCTGAGCTGTGACAGCAGAGAACTTTGAACAGGCTGCTGTAGTTTTCCAATAAACCCACTCCAGTATCTCCCCGCTGTGCTGTGGCACTGCCGTTTCCTTTGTTACAGGCAGGACATCGCTCATCTCTCTCTCCCCATGTACAAATGTCTTGCAAGTCAATTCTGTGGTTAATGCAAGCTGACAAAAGGAGGTTTATATACTGTGCAACAATACCCACTGCCACTCACTCGCACAGAAGATACTTCAAGGGCAGCCTGCTCCTATGTGGCACAACTACTGCTTTACCAAACAGAACAGATGGCTTGCAGTGGTAACGCTGCTTTTCGCTTTAAGTCCCTCAGCTAGGCTGTTAGCTTCTCTCTTGTGGCAGATGTGCAGATTAATCGCTATCTCAGCCTGCAGTGGTCCAGCTAATTTAAACACAGATGCACTGTGGAGAGTACAGAGCCCGGAGGAAATGGGAGGGGAAAGCTGGTGTGCTTTGAAAGAAGCGCAGCCTGCTAATATCTACAAAAACTGAACAAGAAATAGATAAAACTAAATTAGTGATCTATTAAAAATAAATTAATGACATCTGCAAATGAAACCAAATCTAAAATAATCGCTCTAATAGCAGGGTCTCTGGTGAGCATTAATGCTTAATTTTTTCTCGTATTTGATGAAGGCATCTATTAATTAAAAATATTTATACAAGGTAGAGGCTTGACAGGAATACTCTGTGCAGCAGCTGCTTCTGTTAATCAGCTACTTTAGAAGAAAATGCCTCTAGTCTATGCAACAAAGGCAAGACTGTGCTTCAATAAATCATATTTAAGGCTTGTGCTTTCTAAATATTCTCTGTGGCTAGAATTGGATGAAGTAGGCTGCTTTCTATAGATGATATAATGCGCCTTCCTTTCTATTGTTTAGTTAGCTTGTACTGAAAAGAAACCTTCATCTTATCCTCCTCCTTTTTTACCCCTCTTTTATTGCTAACATTTTATTGAATTGTTGAACATCTAAGAACAAAAGAAGATGATCTGATATGTATGAATGCATTGTACAAATGAAGAGGACAAAGCTAAACACACATTCAATAGCAGGTATGAAAATATTACCAGATATTGAGGTAGGGACAAACCAAGGCTGTGTGTCATTAATGAGGCTATTCAAAGTAATTTTGATGAAGTTATGATTCTATTGTCATCCAGAACTGAGAAGGAATCACTTACCATTTGAAAAAAGAATCGTTAATCATTATGCAGCTCTCTGGGGCACTAACTCTTTCAGGATTTTCTTCTTTGTCTCCCATCCGCCTCTTTTTTCCATTCTTTTTTTTTTTTCTCTCATCTTTTCACTGCTATGAAAACAGAGAGGATTAGAAGTTGTCCCTGACAACGTTTCACTGTAAGGTTGTTAGTTTTGTCTTTCAGCATTTATTAGTTTGAACTCTGTATGGGGCACCTGTTGGCTGATGAGAATAAATCAACAGGAAGGTCACAAATGGGTTGGTATTGTACGCTTGCCTTTTTAAGCCGGTTGGGAACTCACAGCTTTGATATACAGGAAAAAATTCTGGAAAGAGGGCAAACCAGGCTGTTCCACGCTATTTCATTATGTGAATTGTGTAGGCTCCTTGAACGAAAGTTAGGATTAAAGTTCTGTTGCTAATATTGTCATAATTAACTTGGGCTAGTGAGGGCAGGAGTCTCAGTTCCCGACAGCAGTTAAGTAACCCATAGTTCAACTCACCTACCGCAGCTATTGCTGTGTTGCATGGAGAGAAGTGAGCACTGTGAAAGGGCACCTAGATAAATAAACAGGGAAGCTGATGTATGGATGCAGCTTTCTGAAGGCTCTGATAAAAAGGCCTGGCTGTGCAGTCCATCATGCTTGCTAAGTCAAGGATGGGTGGCATAAAAGCAAGTGATGAATGTCTTAAATTGCTAAAAAGTGCATTGGGGGACAGCCTAGGACTTGGACTTAATGATTTCTTTTGCATGTGCTACTGCTATGATAAAACACTGTGGCCAGCCATATGGGAACAGAGGAACTGCTGCAAGCCCCCTCAGTTTTTAAATCCAGGGGACAGAGCTAAAGTGAACTCTGGAGTAAGGAACATTTCCTTCAGAGAAGAGAAAATAAAATGCATTTTATTTTAGTACAAAACTTGACATACATCATGGCTCGTGAGAATGTCCAGTTTCCCGTATCCTTTACAAACAACAGGTGGGCTTTACAAGGAAATCTATTTCTCAGGAACATTGCCCATTTCTTTAACACTGCAGTATATCCATAAGACCACCACCTGAGGAATGGAACACAAAATCCATTCCCACTTTGGGATGGGGAGGGAAAGGGAAGCAACACTCCCAAATGCAAAAACCTTTCTCACCTGGCAGTCAGCTCCACAGCCACTCACTGCCCCACCCCAAGAAGGTGCTCCACTTCTGTGAAAGGAGAATTCAGCACTGAGGAGGCCAGAAAGAGGGAGCAAGGGCTATTGTGCTCCAGTCCCTGTCCTAAGTCTTGCTTATACATTTTGATTAACATAGTTAAGTATCTGGGAATTCCTTCTTGTTCCAAATTGCCCAGAAAAAAATATTCCTTCTTCCTTTTTTCTGTATGACCCCCAGAATCTTGACATTTTAAAAAAATTATATTTTTTCTATTATTAGAGATACATGCTATTAATACATTCGCAATATTTTTATCTATTATTTTATCATTTATTGTGAATTAATACATTCACAATATTTTTTATCTATTATTTTTCCTTCAGTAGGAAAAAATACATTTAGATCTTTATCTCTATATTTTTAAAAATCAGATTGGGTGTTCGATTAAGTATTTTTCTCATACGATTTTTAACACCCATCCCTGCAACTTGGAGCTCCAGCCAATACCAAAGCCACAGCCCAGCCAGAATATCCTTTCATGTGCTAAGTGGCACCATTAAGAGTTGGAAGTTAAATTCATTCTTGTCAAAGCTCATGGCAAACCTTCTACTGGTTTCAGTGAATATAACAGTTTTCCAGGTTATTTCAATATCTAAAGAGACAAATGTTACAGTGCAATCTACCATAACTTTACTTAACTTCAAGGAACATTCAAATTACAGGTAATACCAGGGAGAAACACCTCTGTTTCTAACCCAGGAGGACACCTTCAAATGTTAGTAAATCAGATTCCTTTTTCCATAAACTCAGTGATTTTCCAATTCCAATTTTACAGATGCTTTATGTACTGGCAGGGCAGAAATATATATTTTGCAGCTTCAAGAGGTTATTCCAGTAATAATCAATTAAGAACTCCCAAATTTTTAGCATCTGCCCATCATTAAGATACAGCATAAATTGGCTTATTCCCCAGACACTTAATTCAACAATAAATTCTGATGATACTGACACATTGAGCAGCAAAGAAAAATAGATAATAGGAAGAAAATGAGTCATTATTCTAAGTGTTAGTGAACTGGCACTCTTAATGGTTTTTTCAGTTCCATTGATGCTTGCCATGCAACATGCAGTGCCAGCCCAGCAGCTCATGTAATTTGTCACTTTTCTGACAAAATTAATGGATCTATGAAAGTTTTCCTCCAGGTGAGAATGTGACCCAACATTTAGACATGACATTGCTTTGATAAACATGCAGTATAAAGAGGATGGTGGCATGACAGGCAAAAGCCTCGTTGTGAAGGCAGAAACAAAGACAACTGTAGTCTGTCAGCACAGGTGAAAGAAGACGGGCTGAAGAACAGAATAATAGTGATAAGTACCAGAATTTTATTTCACTACCCAGAGAAGATCTGAGGGGTTTTGCTGGCCATTTTACAATTCTTTCACTTGACTTGTTTACTGATGGAAACGTTTGCCAAGGAACTTTGGAAAAATAGTGACATATGAACAATCTGTTGTGGCATATTGTAGTGGTGGTGTTTGTGCTGCTATAGTTACTAAGCTTTTAGCATTTTTGTAATTTGCCTTGAAAAAGCTGGAATTTGGCATGAAGTTTTTGGGTGCCTCTATGTTCAAGTCAGATGGTTTCCCTATTTTTTGTTACATTTCTCTATGTGAAGAAAAGCCTGAAGATATGCTGTGTCAAGGAAAAGGAAAAAGTGTGCTCAGCTCAAGAAAGAAGCAGAAGGTGGGAAAAGACCCAAATACATTGCAAGAGTAAGAGAAACAGGTGCAATCTTCTTTTCAAGGTGAGAAGAGTATTTACAGGATACTCACAGGTCTTATGCAACTGCGAAATTAATCAGGTTGTGCAAAAAGTGCCTTGGGATTTTTAACTTTCGTTTGGTTTCTGACCTTACACTACCACTGACCTGGAAGGTAGGTTTTCACTGCCTGACAAGCCTAGACCAAAACCTCATGTGCTGGTGTCTCTCTTGAACTGCCATGTAGCTCTGCTGTGGTGGGACACAGAACTACCGTCCTGAAACATGGTGATACAAGCACAGCAAACATCTGTTAGAAACAAATCTAGAGAGAACTGAAGAACGAGGAAAGAGCAAAAAGGGAAAAACACACAAACAAAATTGTTGTTGAGTAATCAAACAATAAGCAGGAGAAAATATAATATAAAAGTTGGTCATGAGGGAAGCTAGGAAGTTATGAGTGTGGTCAAAATACTGGTGTATGTTACTCCATTTGGGAACATTTCCCATCATGTCCTAGGGCTCTGTATATGGGTAGTTCCCATTACTGAGTGTAATTGAATCCATTATGCTGAGTGCATATGAAATACTAATTTTCTGTCAGAAGAACTTTCTGCCTCCCCCTCTCCAAACCACAGCCCACACAGAAAATCCTATGCTCCTGCCAGGCATCATCCTAAACACAGGGAAAATCTTACCTGACACATGTTAGATTAATAAGGCATTTAGCGAGTGTTATGGAAGTCTTCACTGCTCAAACGTCGTGTCTTATCACAGTTCTGCAACAATTTTCTTGACACTTTGAACTTTCCAGAGGTCTTTTTGAGGGAGAAGGAGGCTGAAAGAAGAGTGTTACAGTGCTGTTGATGAGCCTGTTAACAATCATGCCTGTTCTGTATATCTTGGGGAAGACAATATATGGATAATTCTGTTTGCTTTTAGCATTTTGCCTTTCATAGTAGTTTAGCAGGTGGATGCACAGAAAAATTGATTACAGCAATTTTGAAATTAGTCAAAAATAACTGAAAAATTATACAGTGTACGTTTAACCAGCGGAATTGATTAACTAAAGAAAATACAGCAAGAGGTTTGGTGTGATTAAGTGGGATTAGGCATGCACATGTATCATGAGATATAACCTATCAACATTTATATTGAAAGAATAACATCCTTTATTACATTACCTGAAATATATATCCATATCTATAGATAGATTATGTGAGATATCAATGCGTGTATTAGAAACAATTATGCACCCAAAGAACAATGGCTAGCCCAAGGCTCACTGAAGGTTATTAGAAAGAAAATTCCCCTCTGGGAAGTTTGTTCCACGATATATCTTCTAATTTACTCTTCAGGAGCTCACAGCAGCCACGGTTGCACACTGGATACCTACTTATGGCCCTCCAGCACTATCCTGCAACATGGCTACTCTGTTCTGATGTTCTCCCCATCAGTCCCTGTCCTGCTGTCTCATCCCATGAAACACAAATTACCCATAAAAATGATAATTCTCTTATTAGTTTTAAAGGTCAAATCAAATGATGTGGAAAATATGCAGTGGTGTGACATAAAATTTGCATAATTGCCACAAAAACACTGCATTAAAGCTGTGTGAAAAAATAATAAATAAAATAAATCAAGCTTTTCACTGAGGAAAAGCGACTCAGCCAGATTTGTGGTGAGAGTAAGGGGGGCTGCACCACCAACATACAAACACCAGCAACCCAACAATCCCCACCACGTTCAGGTCTGAATTCACTCACCTCTTTTCCTTACCCCTTTCCACCAGATACACACATACACACAGAGAAGGGGAAAATGAGAGATATTTCCCACCAATCCTGAACTTTAAACTGATTTGTTTCTAGATGTGGAATGTCATTTCTAAAGTCTTTATACAGCACGCTACCCTTGAGTGAAGGGGGGACACAAAGATGACACTGCCAGTCCCACCTGATGTCCTGTGATGATACGGGAGCTGACAAGGTGTGAACAGAGTCAGTGCTGGGGCCCTGCCAGGCCCTGCCAGCCCCTTTGCAGAATTTGAAAAATCTGAGCTGCTTAAAATAAAATTTTTGATTTTTTCTAATGCCCTGATACTGCTTGATTACTTAAACTGATTAATGTAGTGCCTGGGCTTGGCATGTGATTTTAGAGATAGTTTACACAGGAATTAGACAACTCAAAAAATTGGTAATAGGTTTGACATCTGCCCATTTTTCTGAAAGCTTAGGGTGCATCCCTCTGCTCTGCCTGCCTAGCACACCAATCATTACATCAGGCTTTCTGCTTGGTACATCAGGCAGCTGACACAATAATACTTATTTCTGAGATTAAGACAGCAAATTGTCCCTTTTTGTGTCAATGAAGTATTAACCCCAGCTATATACTTGGTTACTATGATTCAGTTTATTAGTATATCTTCTTGTGTTCTTATAGCTGAATTTACATGTACTGTGTTAACTACAGATACATTTATTCCCCATCTTTTAAAAAATTAAATATTACAAAGACAGTCTTACTCTCCTTTGATTTATGGAGGTTGATCTTACCTTAAAATAATTAAGATGACAATAGGTGTCTACACATTAGAAAAATGGGGTATGATGTTGAGGAAAAGGTGGGTTTATTACATTATGTCTATATTTTGGATTTATAACTCAGTTCATTTCATATCATATGTATTTATCATCTGGATTCTTAATAGAACTTTTTAATCAGCAGAAGTAAGAGAGATCACTTATTCATTTGACATATTACAGATTAATAAAAATGCAATGAATGAGCATCCAGAAACCTTGCTGCTTCTGAAGAGGAAACCTCTGTTATGAAATAGAAGAGCTAAAATTCTTTTAGCCATCAACGAGCATTCATCTAATTCATCGCATATATTAAAGGAATCCCCACAAGGTATCTATTCAAGGTCAAGTTATTTTACATTTCCATAATATTAAAAAGAGGGGAAAAAAGTAATACAATGACACACGGAAAGAGGGCATCAGGTAATTAGATATGGAACATTTGTGATCTGGGCATTCAGAAAGCATTAAATTAATTTTAGAAGTGAGCAGTACTGCTCACTTCTTTTTCCATATCAGATTAACAGCAGCCTCATATTATGGCTGAGTTGAATGATACAAGCGTCATCATGAAAGTTAGTTGGCAAATGGCAATCAGAAACAACACAGGTGGAAAAAATTCAGGCAATACTGATCAATCACTACAAAATCCTTACAGTTCTGAAATATTGCCAGAAATTCATAGATATAATAGTTGAGTGAATTTCCTTTTCTTCCTATGCCTTCATAACATTACATATACGTTAATGTGTATTAAAACTATTCAAGCTTAGCAAATAAACAGCCAAGTACTGCATATTCAAATGCCTAATTTTTACTACTTCATCCCTCCTCAACCTCAGACTTTTGTTTCTCCTGCCTGTGTGCTCTCCTTTGTCTCTGATAGCAGATTTGAAGGGTGAGAGATGCCACCCTTGTTACTATAATTCCCAGCACAACCAGGCCTGCAGTTGTTACAATAATAATAATAAAGCACAATCTGAAGGGACACCTCAAGCAAGGGAAATATTCTTTGGCACAACACAGTCAGATCTCTAGTGCCATCTGGGCAAACTTTCCTGCACTGACCATGAACGCCCCCTGATGCATTTTTGGAGGGCCCATGCTGGGCATAAGGAACTCGGCACTTCTCCCAGCTCATGTGTCTCCCTGCTTTCCTTGGCTGACACCACTCACAGTGCTCACGTCGTGATGAAACTATCCTATTAACATATGAGTTGAGACCAGATATTATTTTGCAAGTACTAGATTGAAATATGTCCATTTTCTTGAATTTGAGAAGAATAATATTTGTAATTATTAACTTACTATTAATAGTAGGCTTCTCAGACACTTACAGACTTCTACCCACAGATAGCAGGTATAAATATGTGTTATAATGAGAAATGGCATAAAGCAGCTTTATTATGAGTCTTGATCACAGTATACTTCATTAATTGTGATAATTATCACATCTCATGCAGTTCCAGCCCAGCCAAGGAATGGGATATGAGGACAACAGGTCTCCCCATGGCTGGTCCTGGGGGACAGAGCTACATCCAAAAATTGCCAAGACTGATCCTGTCACCTTACAGTCAAGCTTTTAGGGAACTGTTCCTGGGTTCCATAACCTGATTTTCCCCACTATTGTGGGGGTGACAAAGAGCAGTAGAAGGCATGTTATAAGGTCAGTGTTGACCTTTTATTTCTACTGTGATGATGACTGAAGTGACACATACAACTGTTTTATTCACATTGACTGTTTTTGTTCTCTGGTATATGCTGTTTATCCAGGACTGTAGGGTTTGAGGGGCAGACATTGTCTTCCTGTGCTGTGCCAAACAACACAGCTCTAATCCTTGCTGGGGATTATTAGATACTTCTGCAAAAATAAAAATAACACACACTTCTGGACAACAGAAGAAGAGATTGAAAATTGCAAGGTCCAACTTGAGATTCGTGAATGTAACATGATACAGGTGCAGAGCATCAGAGCAGTAAATTGCTGAGGGGTCCCGGCTGGGAGTTCTCATTCACAGCCCTGCAGTGCAGGTAGCTGCACCAGCCCACTTGAATGCCATACAAATTTCATGCTTATTGTCACTTTCTCTTTTGTGTTTTTGAGACAAATAGTGTGGCAAGTTACAAACTGGATAGAGAAGACACGCTTAAGTAAAAGTTGTGGCTTAAGACAGTTGGATATAGTTACATTTCTACCAAATCTCAAGATCAGGCAAGATTTATTTTTCACTTGTAGCTTAGTTCAGTATGGCAGCACACAAACTCTGTAATCTGTCTATCATATAATATCTCCAGACTGGATTTAGATGAGTGGAAGAGACATTTCTGAGAAATGTCAGATGAGAAAACAAACTGAAGAAGACAGCAGACCGATGTTGCAAAATGGGAAGATTACGTACACACAGCTTATACAACGTTCCTGATTGCTGCCCTCAGATCAGAACAAGATTTTACCTGAAAGGCTAATATTGAGCAAAGAAAGAAAAAAAAAAAGTTGTAGACTCCTTTTACAGCAATTTGCTCAAAGGCTAAGAATCAGTTTTCCACATTGAACTAACCACCATTGGCTGATCACAATACCAGTGTTTTCTCAGTAAGAAAAGAAAACAGTGGTGGTATAAGCCTGTCAATTTAAAAAAAAATATTAGAAGTGTAATGTGGACCCATAATCTGTCTTTCTTAAGGTAGTATTTTGAAGTTTTTTTTTCTCCTTTATTGTACACCTTGCTTTATGCATTATAGAAGCTACCAAGAGGGGAACCTGGTAATCTCCCTCCAAGGCTGATGGGCCAGAGGAACTGCAGTTGTCCACATCAAACTAAATTATGATCTCTACCTGCTGAAACCCCCTTTCCTGCATGACTGCAGGCACCCACTTAGTTTCCAACATGATGAGCTCTTGGGTTCATCTGCCATAAGCTTTTACAGTGGGAATGATTGGGATATCTGGAATTATGGTCTGCTATATCCATAGGGTAAGTCTTCCCACTCTGAGACAGCAGGAGTAAGGAGCTCATGCTGGGATTTGAGGTTGTGACAGGTGGTAATTACCTTTGGCTCTAGATTTGATCTGGATGAGTAAAGAAGATTTTTTATGAGAAATGTCAGATGAGAAAACACACTGCAAATGTAGAAGAGAAACTCAGATACTTTTATCTGACCACTGAAACGTTCCTAAATGAACATTTCAATGTGCACATAATGAATTTAGGTTTGAGGAAGAGCCTGGATCTGTATAGCCATGGACTCTCCTGAAAAGCAGCAACCAAGTGCTCATAAATGCAAATTCCCTACTCAGCCACCCTCACTGCTGACACTCAGTGTCATCATTTGGAGGCAGTGGGTGTAATACTGGTGTTACTTGAAATGGTGTCAATGGCACAACAGCAGTGATTTGTCTACCTAAGGCTGGTCTTGACAGTAGCTGCTGAGACACCAGAGTCAAGCCAAGAAAAAATAATTGTGGATTATTCTGACAGCCAGTCTGTCAGCAAATTATTGCCCAACCTACAACTACATGTGGCTCATTTCCAAAAAGGAGTAAGACTCCAAACAGATCATAACCAAATGTATTCCAGCGCAAGAAGAGCCAATTTACTGACCCTTCACCCTCTGCAGAAGACACATGATGCAAAATTACTTATGCTCAACCAGACTGACAGCAGAGAGGAGGAGCTTCAGATCTGGCATAAACTGCAGCTCCTCTCATAGGTTTCAACTGCTTGCCTAGAAGATGTCAACGTAATGAGTTGTGAAGTGAGCTCTGTGAGATGTTCATCTTCTGATGACAATGTTGTATTTAATTTTTTTATGTGACTAAACCTCGTGGTGGTTTGGAAATGTTATATATTTTCTTCTTTTTATTTAAAAGGGAACCAAAGAAAAAGATCACAAACTAAGCCAGTGAATGGAATGGAGCCCTGTAAAGAACACTCACAGCCATATTTCAAGGGCTGTTGTCTAGATTTTTGTAAGAGGTTTGGAAGCGTTTCCCTCAAATAAGCTCTGTGTGAACAAAGGTACAAATGAATAGAGAAGGCAGACCAAATGACACCATGCTGATTTGGTGGGGTTTCATCACGTACTCACTTGGGTTAACATGGAAGACTGTTCTGAGCCTTCTGTCACTTTGTTTTATAAGCAAGTTGCAGCAGGACTTCTGTCAGCAGAAATTAAATGTACCAATTGAGGGCAGTATATCATCTGCACAAGAACTCACTTAGAAATGAAGCGTGTGTTTGTTCAGTAACATTTTTTTCAGCCAACTAACTTTTCTTCCTCATCAGAATTTTTTTTCCAGCAGATTTTTCCAGCCTGTTACAGAATGGATGTTATGACACACAAAAAAAATCCAGTCTGTTCTTGTCTGTACAGAACAGAATATTGTTCTCTGGCTTAGCCTTTCGGTGATCAGCAAACAGAGGAGCAAATTACTGCTGCAGGAGATCTGAAGCAATTTATGCAATATTTTCCTCGTGAAAACCTACTGTTATTTCTCAGCAACCACAATAGAAAAATATATATTGAACACCTTATTGCTTTTTAGCATTCATAGAATTTGTGACGAACATGCTAGGAGTTGTTGAATGCAGAAGCCAGATAGAGGCAAGGCTGCTGCACTGCATGTTCCCAGGTTTAGTGAGTAGTGAGGCTGTGTCTATTCCTAACAGATACCCGTAAAACACAGGTATAGAGCAAATAGATGTGTACACACATGGCCAGCTGCATGGCTCACTGCAGAGAGGAACGCTAAGCACTCACACAGACAGCAACAGCCTCCTCTTGTCATCTCTCTGGTTGAACAGGATAAAAGTCTGTTAGGGGACAATATACATACACACGTGTATATAAACACATATATCTACACACACTAAGTAACTGGTCTCAGACAGTCTATCCAACAGCCTGCCCTCAATCCTTGCTCTCCCCAGCTGCAGCACCTCAGGTCCAGCAGCTCCACTGCAGCTGCTGGTCCACAAACACACTTCCATGCACACTGAATGTCCCTCCAGTGGCAGGTCTCAAGCACTCAGCCTATTCAGTATCTTGCCCTGGATCCTTCCACCTCCATCTGCCTCACACAGAGGCACACACATGCAGATGGATCCCACTCATACAACCTCCCACCCCCAGATTTACACATCTTATGGCTTCCCAACCCATGGGCTGCTGGAACCCTACCACAGCCAACTTGCAGACCCTCTGGTCTCACTGATGTCTGGCCCACACTCACAGTTTCCGTGATACCCAGCTCACAGACCTCTTATCCTACTCACTGGTAGTCCAGTTTTACACTCACTAGCAATTTTACACGGATGTACACACAGTTGCTCCTTTTGCTGGCACCACAGGCAGATGAGCTCCTGTTCTGTGGTCCAACTCCACTTGCTGGTCCTGAGATCCCCTTGCACACACGTGTGCACTCAGAACAGAGAGCCCCTCACCCAGCAAGACCTGTAGAAATTGTAGATTACTGAGAATACAGAACAAACTGCAGTGATCAGTAGAGCCGTAACTTTTGTCCCCTATTTCTCCAGGCTTGTTCCTTCCCAAAGCACCTTGATCCCTCTCCTTTCCTTTGTCTCCTCCCCTAAGTAAATAATTTCAACAGGAGATTCAAGACTACCCAGAGTTCCATTTTTCCTGTAGAATGAGGCATTCCTCGGAGGCACAGTGAATTAAGAAGTTATATTGTACTGCAGAAACACAAATAGATGTAGAGCTCAGCAATACATTTGCTATGCAACCAATTTAATCTGCAAGTTAATACAAAATGTTTCTGTTCTGCATTCTGATTTTGCTGTTACATGCTAGTGCTTTCTGGCTGTAAGCTTTACACAGAACTACAAAGGTATCTGAAATCAGTATATTTCTATACTTCCTATATGATATTTTAAAAAAAGAAACAAGAATCATTTTGCCACACTCTACCTTATAAGGTATAGAACATATATTTTTTTACACATATGAAAACAAAAGTACTTACAAATACAAGTGAAACTCAAAGACCTTTGGATCATTTGAAGGGGACAGTTTATGAGGTGCTAAAGGTGAGGTAACCCTGTATGCCCATTTTGTGGTTGATTGTACGGAAAAGGTTAATTTCGAACCCGGATCCTGTAGCTTCCATGCAGAGCTCTTCCTTCCCAACCACTTTCTCATGATTTGCTGCAAATGAACAAGCTGGCATAAAAATGGCTCACTCAAGATGTGAGGCAACAGCTCAACAGCTGAAACACGTCAAAGCAACAACTTTACTGCTTAAATGGCCAAAGATCTTGCTATCAGTGTGGTAATAAAATCAACAGGGCAGTTTGATAAGGAGCCTCTATCCCTGACTAATGGGAACAGAAACTCTCTGATGACCCCTAAAGGGAATCTTGCTCTCTGCAGCACTGACGTGAAGGAAATCTTCAGCAGTTGAAAAGCTCAGAAGGAAGGGAAAAACCCAAACCAAACCCCACCATAATAACCTAGAAATCCATGAACTTCCTAGCCCTGGGGTAGAAGGAGACTGTCATATTTAAAAGGGCCAAGTGTCCTGCACAGACCAGACAGTCCCACACTATGGGCCACCACAGGACAGGAATTAACAGAGCAGATGCTTCCTTCTTTCTTACTTCCATGGTTTTTAAAATATATATGCCAGCCTGCACACACCTCTTTGGGAAGTCCTTAGTTTCTGTGGATTTCTGAGTCAGTCCTCTAACTTTGTCAGTTGGGATCTATGTACCAGTTTGAAATAAACCTCACAATTGTCCTTACATGTTTTACTTCCTCCCCATCCCCAACATAAGATTTTCTCAGAGTGCACAAATTGGATCCCTTTTGGATATACTAGACTGGAAGTTGATGCTCAAGAAAGGGCCCAATACACTGCAGGGAACAGCAGTGGCTGGTTCAGAGTCATGCTACCACCAGTAAGACACAACCCACCTCCAGTGCAACAAACCCTTTGAGGGAGCAAACTCAGCACCACCTGTTTCACTCTGCGCATCCCAGCTCTGCTTGGATCCCTCACTACTTAGTGTGGATTTAGTATAGCCAGCAGCCACAAGGCTGCTCTGTAAAGAGAAATGAACGGAAAACAGAGAGGCACAGCATGGACAAGGCTGAATTATTCCTTTGCACTTCCAGGTGTTGAGAGAACGCAAAGTGAGCAAGCCACACAAATCCCAGCATTACTGGGTAGCAAACACCTGCAGTTCTAGAGCAGTGGTTCTCTTATGCAGGGACAGTGGAGACCTGAGCTCTGTCCACACCAACATGTGCTTTCTCGTGCACTGATTTACCACCCATCACAGCAAGCTCTGCACTTGCACTGCAGAATTTTTTGAATACCACTAGCATCAAGCTTTTTTCTGACCTTATACTTTTCATATAACTATAAAAAATAGTTATGCTACTCTTTTTCATAGTAGCTATTGTATTATGCTCCAAAACACAGGCACAATCAACCTGGACAATTGAGACTGCTACATGGGCATTACCACTGCATAGAACACAAAAGCAAACATCAAGGAAATAGATAATGTCTACTGTGTTTTAGACAGGGCTGCCTAAACCAGAAGTGACATCTAGGACAGAGAAGGAATACACAGCATTTTCTAAAAAGAACTGTGTAACAGTGTTGACACAAGAAAGAGACACAAGTGAAGACTAAAGACCAAAATAACATTTTTAAAGGTCTGACCAGGTACTGTTGACAATGAAGTAAATCAGTGGAGATTCACCCTGCTTAAAAGTGCAGACATGGACCCCAAACTTGGCATTAAAAATGCATTAGCATTATTCTGATATTTTTGCCTAGCCAATGTCTGAGAGCACAGATGAGAAAGAGGCAGCACGTACACTAAATACCAAAGGGGAAACTGGGAAGGTAGTAGAAAGGCAGGGTTAGGAAAGGCAGTGTGTGGCAGACCAGGCTGCAAACACCTTTTTCTTCCTTATAGGAAATAAACTTTCTCTGGATCCAGGGGAACAACTGGCTGTTTAATTACGTGAGACAAAGATTTACCATCTAGAACACAGAGTAGGCTCAGTATTATTCAGCCAGACTGACTTGCAGTTCTGGCTGTAATTTGGGCATCTGTTGAAATGCTCTTTTGTATTATAACATGCAATTCAAATGCTCTACCCTTGGACAAGTTGTGACTGTGATGGACTTGGCACCCAGTTTGGACACCAAGAGTCATGGATAAGCACAGGAATGACTGGCCTGTTTTTCACAGCTACAGAGCACCAGTATTCTAAGAGCTCAGGGGATTAAGTGTTAAAGTTTTGGTTCAGTCTGTTGTAAAGAAAACAGATGCATATTTGTATTCAGCTGAACATCTCAAAAGTTTGAGATGGCTTAGTACGATTATAATTTGCACCCGTATCTTCTTTGAAGACAAGAGATGAATCATCTGCAAAATTAGCTGCAGATGGAGGCTCAGGTCTTGGGAGGCTTGAAAGATTCCAGGCTGTTTGGAAAGGTTTCAATTTGTATCCATAGCCAGTTCTAAATGAAAGATTAACCAAACCACCTAATACACATTGCAATAGACTGTGAGGATCTCCTTTGTCTGTTCCCTGGAGGAAATTTCTGGCTTAATAAAAGGCTGCTAAAAAGAAAAATAATATTTCTTTTCATATATTTTACCCACACTGTAAAAATCTCTTTATTGTTTTCCTGCACTGCTGCTGTGTGCCTGCCATAATTGAACAGCTGAATGCAAAAAGAAATATTATAAAATCTGAACACAAACATAATGGGTATTGAAAAAAATCCCTGGCAACAGGCAGAAGTTAAACAAATAAACACGAAAATTATCTTGCCTAGACATAGCATTTCTATTAAAAGAGTCAAAGAGATGAAATGCCTCTGTGTTTGAAAGCGAGACATTTCTAGATATACTCGTATATATTCAACTCTAGCTGGTTGTACATTTTTTGTTACAAAAACTTTTGTGATTTTGGAGCACAGAGATCTACATCTGCTGTGTCCTGATAGAAATCATTGCTACTCAAACCCGTCACAAAGGTCTGGAGAAGAAGACACGGAGTGAACTAAACTGGGAGCTGGTGTTTCTGCTGACCAGCATGAACACTCAAACATGATCTTGCAAGAAACAGTTTAATAGGTAAATTAACAGTTTAATTAATTAGGTTAATGCTTCAGATTGCACAAGGGAATTAAGCCTACATGGTACAGTGCTTAGAAGAGTGACTAAGGGGTTGAGATGTAGAGCCATCAAAAGCAAAGAGACAGTTGGTAGAGATGTTTTGTTTTAAAATCTGCTCATATCAAACAATATTAAGAAAGCTTTATGTCTTTTTGTCTTCCCTTTTAGTTATTTAGACAGAACAACAAATTAACTGGTTTTGACAACAGTGTGGAGGATAAGCGGATGAGGAACGAGCTGTAAATCATGCAGGGATTTTAATTTAAAAAACAGATGTTAAAAACCAGAGAAAAGCAATCACTGATTGGAATTTCCAAACTATTAAAGAATGGCAAAGTTAAAAATGTAATTAGCACACAAACCTATATCTTCCAACAATTTAGACAGAAATAATAGCATTAAATCTGGAATTTTGCAAGTGCTGCTAAGATATCTGTACCCATTGTTGTAACTCCAACCTCTGGTGCACAATATTAGTAGCTTTTACTCTTGCCACATCTGTGAGGGTGGCTGTCAGCTTCCTATTGTTTCTGTTAAATAATTTATGTATTTCTTTCATATATAGAGAAAATAATATAATATAAAACATATATACATATATACACATACATCTGTGCACAAAATGTATATATAGATATGGAGTGCATACATTATTTTCTTTCCACCCTCCAGGCCACAGCAAACATGTACTTTGCTGGCTTTACAAGCATGACATCCCTGAATGAAAAATTGAAATGAAAGAGATTAAATTGTATGTGATTATAGTATCAGTCCTAACCATGTCAGGGCTCTAGGCAGTTAATTGTATGAATCTTCTGGAATATTCAAATATGCCCTTTTCAAAAAATACTGGGGAATAATGCTAATTAAAAATATTTTTTGGGCAGTAAAACATTTCAGTACTTCTTAATTGGCACATACATTTCGCACAACAGTCCACTTGACACAGCACATGTTTTGTGAGTAAAAGATTCTCCTTACCTCAGTTTTTCAGCAGTTTCTCTGTTATTTTGGGATCCTTTAGCTGATATTGTGAAATTTATTTCTGAAAAGAGAGATGGCAGATAGTATGGAAACTAATTAATCAAGCCCCATGGATGTCTGTCAACATGTGCATATCTTAACCTACTTGTCTACATAAAAATGACTTTTCCCGTCATGGCTGGGCTACTGTGTCCAACACAGATCATGTGGAAGTAAGCTCCCTTGCTGGATCATTTAATGAGAACTGAAAATCTACACTAGGATATCTTCTGCTAAACTGGAAAGTCCATTCATACCAGTCACATTTGTTTAAATTCCTAACTTTTGTTTAAATTCCTATTAGAGAGCAAAAGGCTCCATAATACTGTCCCTACCCCAAGAAAGTTGTAAAAGAGTAAATGCATATCCAAGGGAACTATTCAAGCAAGGGTAGATAAAGCTAATAAACAGCAAACACAAGGAGAGTTGTGCTGGAATGCTAATGCCAGTTCAGGGGGAACCACCTTTTTAATAGTACCAGCACGAGTATCTGTGTTCATGCATTTCTCATAAGTTGAATGGGAATTGGAATAATCTTGAATCCTGCTGTGACACCACAGGGCAGAATTTCTCATACCTCTTTGGGAAACTCTGCATTAGTGAGAGTCCTTCCCCTTTCTCAAAGGCACAGTTCTCATTCCCCTCAGAAGCACCACTGATTTTCTCCTACGCAGGATATCCACTACCTGAGAGAAATATTAACATAAATAAATACTTAATAAAACTCTACAATATGCACCTGAGGGCTCTGGTCCACACAGCAGTCAGTCTAGAGGGAAAATTTTATGGTCCAAGTTAGGAAAGAAATCAAGAAGTGTCCCAAAGTCTTGCTGATGGCTTTTACAAATGAATGGCTCCAGTATAAGATGCTTTATTTTGATCAGTACACTGATAAATAAATAACAGTTGCCACGAAACCACCTCAGAACAGCCAGTCTCTTAAGTAAGAAGCACCCAAGCCACATTTTGTGCTTAGTCAGGCTTCTGTTTGACACTGAATTTCAGTAAGTCTGTGCATTCTTAATACATCAAAATGAAAGTCTTATCCTTCCTGCCTTATGAAAATCAATATATAAGTGTATTAGACTGTCTATCAGACAATAATTGGTGCTGCCTTCTGGAAGCATTGTGCTGGCTATTATGGAAAACTACAGAACTCCAACTCAGCAAGACACCTACAGTGGGTTTTGCTTAATAGTGCTTGGTTAGTGTCCAAGAAACTATTGCTTAGTGTCTACTCCAAATCCACATCCAAGGTGATTGCAGATTGAGATCCAAAAACTAGGAATGAAATCTTTGAAAATGCTGGCCAGCTAGAACAGGAAAGACTTATTAGTGGTAGCCTCTAATCATTTTGAGCTGTTACACATTTTTTCTGACAGGGGTTAGTTAGGATTGTTCCCTTCCTTTCCAGAATGCAGGATTTTCAGTGGGGTTTATTAGAGAGGAAATATGCACTGTACTTGGGGTAAAAAACAGCACTCAAGGTGGATCTAATGCAACAGGTTAAGTGACATAGTGTCATTACAGCCTCACAGAACAGATGGAGGTGACAGAGTTTACCTTATCCTGGGTGAGCTGAAAGTGGTACTATGAGTGAACAGCAGCTGATGGTGATCAGGTGCCATGTGCAATGCACATTCAAAAGGGGAAGCCAGAATAGGAAGGTGTCACAGAACTGGTGGTTCTCTTCAGCCTCTCATAATGTATTTGCTGTCGTGGTAACCAAGGGTTTACCTTACTCTTGCCATTTCCACCTCAGTCACGTCACCCAAAAGCTGTTGCTAAGCTGATGTAGGGCCACGTTGGCGCAGGACAACAAGGCACATTTCAAATGTTGCTATAATGACAAAGGTATGAGGTTTGTTTGTTGAGTAAATAACACAACTTCCCTTTAACATGGGGACCTTCAGATGTCTCTAGGAAATATTTAAGTATGTGTCAAGATTTGGAACAGTTGGGATCAGGTCTCCTTTAAGACTGCTTCACCTAAGCCCAAGCACTCATGAAGAAGCAGCCAAAAGAGTATTCCAGTCACCAAATCCACTGCTCTCCGGGGCCAGCTGTGACATGGGCTGATCACACCTATTGAAGACAGTCAGAACCAGACAAATGGATCCTTGAGGACAGAAGTAGGTCCACTGGCAGAAGGAATGAAGGTTGACTGATCCATGAAGGAAGGATGGAAGAAAGACTGTTCATGAAAACAGTCTGTTCAGGAAATTTTACTGGGAGTACATTGGTATTTGTGTCACTGGAGAGTTGAATCCATGCTGGTATCTATCTGTCTAGATTTTAACTTTATGCATGGATTATTTGAACATTGAGTGATCACTGTGTCCCATGAGAAGAACTAGGAACAAAGTGAAGGAAAAGAGTCACTCCCAGGGTGTTAGCAGTTCAGTGAACAGGAGTCATTCCTAATACCATGGCATCCTTCTTGCTCAAGCAAGGACACACCATGAATCTAATTTATTTAGACTCTACAAATGTAGGTACCTTGTGATAGCTCTGATCCAAGAGCCTTGCTGTTGATCCCAAAGATGCAGGGGGACTGGACAAGGACAGGGCTGTGTGGAAGGCCAAAATGAATGCATGTCTCTCCTCTTCCTGCCACCCCTGGTTTGCTCACTGTTCTCCACAAAACAAGGTGTTTTCTCCTTCCCTCTGCAGAAGCAGATGATACAGTGTGTCAGGAATAACAAACAATACTGCAGGATAAGTAGTAAGCCTCTAGAGAATACATAATCCTTTATAAAGAACTCTTTCAGAAATACTGTAAAATATCTATTTATTGGGGGGAGGAACAGATCATAAGCTTCCTATCAGTCAAAAACAGTCAGCATGGACAAGCTTCAATTTGCCCTGAGACATGGGGAAAAAAATTACGTTTCATTCAGGGCATCACCTATGCACAGAATGTTTTTGCCTATGCATGTTAATATGATTTCACCCCTGAGTAAATAGGATAATAGGTCTATTTCTGTACTTGTGCTTTTAAGAACCAGTTTGAAGGAGGTAGTTTTAGTCCATCCATTGAATAATAAAGTAAACCCTAAATGAGGAGGGCAAAAAAAATACCAGGAGCTTGAATTCAGAGTTGATTCTTTCAAGCTCCATAAATCTTCAGTGTCCATCAAGGTGCATGCAAGACATACCTGCATCTGAGCAGCAAAGCTTAAGGTATAAGATCAATATGTGTAATCAAAATGTGTTTCCTTTTTTTTTTTTCCCCTTTCTCAAATGATAGCTAATAGGACCTGGAAAGAATTGAGAATATGTCTGCAAAAAGCAAATAAAACTCCAGAGATCCAATCTGTTCAAATAAGAGGCTGGTTAAACGTGTTACTGTTTGGTAGCAAGCACTGGAACATTTCCAGTTCTCTGGAACTTGTGGAGAAAATTAAGAATAATCAAGAAGCTGATACTAGTATTATCTATGTACATACACACAAGGACAACAATACAGACCCTGATCCAGAACTCACTACAGACACAGGGTTGTACTGATTTAGACCAAGAAAGCAAAGAGTTTGCATTACAATTTTGCTCCTATATTTAACCCCAACTGCATCAGAAGTATCATAACATTCTGCCAAAAAGGCATAAAATTTTTGTGTCTTTCATGAATAATTCCAGCCAAGGTGGATGGAATGAGAGACATGCAATTTATCACACAGAAAGTGACAAGTTTGCACATCCAGGTCCATGAGAGTAACACAGAAGCATTCCCTCTATACACTGCCAATCTTTGGAGCCCAACACACACCTCCAGAGAGCACCATGGCAGTGCCAGGCTGTAAGCAGCTCAGTATGCTCCACTTGAGCAAAGCTTTCCAAGAGTGCAGTTCAGTACATAAACAGGTGCCAAGTTTTTGGGTTCTGATGCATGAAAAAGACCCAGTGTCTGTTAAATTTAAGAACTTGTTAGAGAGTGCCATAAAGAGCTTGATGGAAGCACAGAGTCTGGGCTGTGACAGCAACGAACAGAGATAAAATTACATTTTGCCAAAAGGATAAGCATTAGCAGATTAATGGCGACATGATAGTCTAAGTATGTTCCAACATCTATAATGTTCAACGATATTTTCTGGTGAATAATACTCCAAGAACCAGTATCCAACAATGGGGAAGAAGAGTTAAACAATAGCTTGAAAACAGACAGGTTGCCTGTGCCATGTCTTGGAACTTTCCAAGTTTGCAGAGTGCAACTAGCTGCTTAAACCAGAAGAATGTCTAGAGCAACTGCAATCTAACATTAAAAAAACATACATGTTGATTTAAAAATAAGTTTTTCCATATTTGCAAAGCTATGTTTTGAAGGTAAGACTATTAATTTATCTTTCATCTTGTCTAGTGAAAAATCTGACATTAAGTAACCTGACATGCATGAAGCAGCCTGTACTTTTGTGGGTGGCAAATCTGTTCACTGACAAACTTCTAGAAAACCTGTCACACAGCAGGCTCTGGAGGTCCCAAAAAGCAGCAGGACAATCTGCTACAGACCTGTCTGGGCCTTAGCTCTAGGTGGATAATGCACATGACCATATTGCGGGGCGTTGTTCTCTCTTGGCAAGCAGTGGCTAAGCATCTTTGGCAAATGGCAAGAAAGCAAGGAAGAAAATTAGAGGTCATGAGGAGCACCATCAAAATGGACTCATTGGCAAATGCCTGTTGCAAGACAAATAACTACAGAGAGGTAGGAGCTTCAGAAACACCTGTGTTCACCAACTGTCTTGCCAATCATTACAAACTGTCCATTTCCATGCCTGCAGTTCTGCATCAGAACACACGAAGCTTATTCTTTGATACAGTGAGCATTTGTTGCTCCTGTATTATTACTGATATGAGCTACAATATACCAAGTCAAATTGTATAACTTAACAAGGCAAAAGTGGCCTATTTTAGTTTGAAAAAAAAAAAAGGAATACAAACAGGCTTAGCCTTCCTATCAAAGTTCTCTTTTTTTCTGTGCCAATCAATTTTGGGTTGAAACTATTTAAAACCTACCTCTGGCTTACAGGCAGTTGATCAAGTCTATCAAAAACAAGGCTACTGATGATAAAATATGGCAGCAGTAAAATTGCTCTAAATTATCAAAACCATGTATTTATGAGTTTACATGAAAATTAGGAAGGTTCTCATAGTCTGAGGAACAATCAAAAGGCATCACCACAAGAAAAAGAAATACTCTGTAAATCCCAAGGTGTCTGCACAATTTTGATTTAGTATTGCAGGTTAATCCATCCTAAACTACTATCAAACAGTAATGACACCATTCGTCATTTTTTTAACTGGAAGTAATGACAAGACCTCTGGTGCTGTGTGGGGAAAGAGGGATTTGTGTTCCTCAAAAGATACAGAGATTTGGAATATGGATTCAGTCCAAATTGGAGAGGAAAATACAAAAATTATACCAAAAGTATCTAAAAGGGACATTTTAAAAAGTTGGTTTAGTTTTTCAGACATTCAGGTTATTTTGACTTGTATTTCTTTTACAATATAAAAAAGTCACAGTAGAAATGAATCTAAACCACAAAAATCCCAAATCGTTAACAAGTGGCAACATCAACAATAAATCATTTTCTCTTTCATTATTCCAAGCTTATACAGAAGAAAGTTTATCTTCTCCCCTCCTCCCCAAAGAGGCTTATTCATTCATCAGCCATTTATTTAAAAAATACTCTGCTAATTTCCATGCACATTGCAGGGAAAAATAGATGCTTTTTGTAGATTTATTTAATTCACATATACTATTTTAATTGGTCTCCCATACAATGGTCTCTCACAGGGAATCTGGATGGCTCTGGGGAATTGGCAGCAACTTTCAGAGCTTTTCTGGGTCAGCAATTCAGATGTAACCAGCGTCACTGGTGGCTGAGAATTAATGTGGAGAAAACTATTTGACAGCCTACGTGAAATAAAGTAATGATTTCAGTCCAGTTGTGATTTGACAGATTACCAGCAAAACTAATCACTGCTTTTATGGGCCTTTTTGGAAATAGACCCAGAAAATTCGCTTCTGTAAATTATCTTTTCCATTAGGACTGAAGGCAGCCTTCAGAGTCAGAAGCATGAAGCCCTTATTCACCTATTTCATGATTAATTATGAAGATTTCATGTTTTTCCCAAATTCGGTCACTTTAATATTCTGGGAACTGTTTGCCGTGCTCTACTTTAGACTAAGAAGGTTAATCTCTTTAAACTTCAACTACGGTCCCAGGGTGGGAGGAAGGGAGAGAGAAGAGAAGGAAGAAGATGCTTGTCCTGCATTATTCTTTACAGAACCTTACTGAGAGATTTTGGAGCATCTCTCTGCAGTGACAGAGAGACTGCTGTGGGCATATAACCTTTAGAAGGATAAAATTTGCCCTTATAACCTTCTCCCCCATGTCCCTGCAAACATACTGCAAGTATTAGGCTAGATTGTCAGAAAATGTGTCAGACCACTGAACTTGCATACAAACACTTTAGCACAGCAGCAAGGTCTTTATTCCTCATCAAATATTCAATCCAATAAATCCTAACTGGATGTTTTGCTTACAATTTTTGGCAAAAATAGGCAGTTATCCACCTCAAACTCCTGTTGAGGAGCACATGCTTGTTTTCTAAACTCTCATTCATTCTACCAACAAGACTTCCTCAAGGTCTGGCTTTTAAAATAATAGCACTGTTAAAAGACATAGCTCAGGTCATGCTTCATTTTTTTTCCTCACAGAAAAGTTAGAAAGCAAACTTTCATCTACAGTGAAATACTGTTCTCACAGACCACAAGGTCCTGCAGTCTTCAGGGAATGGATGCACTGATTCAACTAAAATGAATGTATAAAACTAGGATGAACAGAAGATGCATATGTTCTTCAAATTCTTATATAACCTTTCCCATTGTCTTATTAATTCCTACTGAAAAAAACCCCCAACCAACCCCAAAAAACCACCAAAGAGTTTCGTTTCTTCCCAGTTACTTTGTCTGGCTCTCAGTGGTCTACAAACATAGGGATATTTGGGTTGCTTTTCTAGTGAGGTTTGTAATGAATTGCCTCTGGTAACAAACTAATGAGGTTGTCAGAAGCTACAACAAAACAGTTCTGCAATTTATATGAGCAGTATAGGATCTATTCAAAATATATAAAAAGGTACACAAAATCCAGGTTTCCTCAGCGCTGTACAGAGAAGAAAAGGCACAAACATCTTTGTTTGGTGTCATGCAAGTAAAAAGGATAAAAAGGCAGAATGAGAAATGAAAAATTTCCCAGGAGAAAGAAAAAAAATTGCAGAAAGAAACGTAATGACCCTTTTTGTCCATGGCAGTGGAACTGGGAAGCAATACAGAGCTAAAGCCCAGTTAGTAAACACTTGTCTGGTTTTAAAAGCAAAAGTTTTCTGCTTCCTTATCATAACTTATTCAATAGTTTTTTGTGCCAGGAAAGAGAAATCATCTATGCCTAAAAAGATTTCTTCTCTGCTTCACATACTTTGGAGATCTGGAGTGAAGAAGTTCAAATTCCATTTACAATTTATGACACCCATGAGAAGTTTAGAAATTCAAACTCACTATAAATAGTGAAAACTATACTTCTGTTACTTCACACTTAAGGGCAGAGGATGCTGGGCTACCTTCTGTGCAACAGTGACAGCTGATTTTCTACCTTTTTTCCCTCTTGCTAGTCAATGGTCAATTTGCAGTTAGCTTTATTACCTTATGAAAGTCTCGGTGGTTGGAAACAGCTGTTTGAAATCCATGGCAGTCCCCAGTCCCACAGAAGAATTTAAATAGGTAAACTGCTGTGCAGTAATCCAGAAATTAGTAGGTATAATACATCATCTTCTACTATAGCTGTCAGTTCTGGAGAGTCTTGGTTCAGTGCCAATATGCAGTCAGGCTGTACAGGAGGCTGCACACCACAGAGCCTCCTGACAGCACAGCTCTGGAAACCTGGACAATGGTCCCCAGGCTTCGAGGATCTGCCTGAGCACTGAAAAAAAGCAGCAGAAAAAGAGCAATTGCTCTGACAAGGGGTCATTCTAATTACCAGGAACAAAGTAGTGTAGAGGAAGATAATTCCCAGTAACAGGAACTGTTTTTATATTCATATCCAGGATGCAGTAAGATCATGAGCCAGTGAAAATTATCATGGATCAGTTAAGGGTACAGTTATTTAAGTGAACAGAGTACCCAAACTTGTTTTGTTAACCTAGTGAACAACATACATGCCTTGTCACTCTGTCATGGAAGCATATGTGATAGCAGAATAATTCTGTGCCAAAGTATACATACACACAGTTCTCAATCCACACTTATCCTGAAGTGTGGGAGAACTTCTGGTCAAGTGTGTGTCAGTTCTGGCTTACTGAAGCTATCTACTTGCTCCTGAGAGATTAGATGTGAGGCACGCAGGTGACAGAGGGTACAGAGTTATCCACAGTGTACCTAGGGAACCCTAGAGGAGCATATGGCAAAGTAGTCTATGACCAAAGGGTCAGGTCAAATCGAGTTCTGGAAGCAGGTTGGAAGCAGCCCAAGGAAGAGAAGGCAGGGCTGCGACAACACTTGGCCTAGACTCCTCAGCAGTGTGATTTGCGAGTGGAGACAGCTTATCTTAAGCCTGAGGTACTCATTCCTGTCCCATCCATTCTCCAAGCTCCCTGCTGCTGCCGAGCTCAGCTGCTGCAGCTCATAGCTCCTTTCCCAAGGCAAAGAGCACTGCTTTTCTCTCTCTCCCTATACCTGGTGATGATGCAAGCAGTTCAGCAGTTGCCACAAGATACTGAGTCAACCCAGCAAGGCAGACAGCTATGGGGTAGAATTCACAACAGCTCCCAAAGTGTCTGGAGTCCTCGCTTACAAATAGATTGTTCTAGAAACACTGCACTTGGTGGGGGACCAGAAGCACACTCTGAGTGAGAGGAATCCATAGGCTGCAAATATAGGGGAATGAGTAGTTCTTACTCCACAACTGAGGTATCCCTTGAAGCCAAGTTAGGAGCTAAGAATTCAGCTGAGGCCCCAGAAGGTTTGGAGGTATTTCCGGCATCAGACCACAGCCAGAACCAGCTTTGAGGAAAAGCAGCCCAGACAGTTGCTGGTGTAGCTTTCCAGGGTGACCCTAAGACACAGCTCAGGTCACCCAGCACTCAGCTGGGAAGAGGCACTGGACCCGGAGATCTGTTGCTCCAGCTTACACAGCAAAGGTCTGCACAGCCACTAAATTCCACTTACGTGAAACCAGCAGTTCCATAGTTAACTAGCAGAGAGACAGGGAGTGGAAAGGATAACATATCTCTAGCTCTGTGAGCTTCCAGCGTGCTGTAGCCAAACATAAACTTTGCAGAAGAAATGCTACTCTCAAGGAGAGGCAGAGCTAGCATGGAAGGAATAGGTCCATGTTCCCACACATTGAAAGACAAAGCCCATAGGAATAACAGGAATTGGAGTTATTGGATAATTTAAATAATTATGCAATTGCCAGACAGTTTTTCTGCAATCTCTGCCAAATACCCATTTTCTGGCTAGAGGAAGCATTAGGCTGAATTTTGTAGAGAGTGCAGAGCACAGGGAAGATGGAATAAAAGATAAAAGAAATTAAGAGTTTGGTTATCAGCCCATAAGGCTGAAGAAATTATGTACTTATCTGTTGCTTTTCACAGTGTACAGGTGCACAAGGTCAAATTCTGATTGCTCTCTCATTGAAGCAAAGTATCCTTAGCAAAGTGCTAAGGAGTGCATCAGTCTTTATGTACACATGTAATATTTGAACACTCAGGTCGACCTCACATCCACGTGCTCATGTACCTCTTTCAGAGCACTAAGATACACAGGGTGTGAGTTACCATGACACACCTGTTGCATGACATCTGCTTTGCTACACGGGACATTGGGGACTTACTGCTCTTGTCAAGAAAAGGCATCAAAACAGTGGAGAGCGACATTTAGTCAGCAGCAATTTAATGGATAATTGAGCTAGTCAGCTAATTTGACTTATATTTCTTAATGCTATCAAGTTTTAGCCTGTACTTTAAAGAACCCGTCTGTGCTGTCTTTCTGCCACCAAATCTGTGTTCTTTCCAAGAAGTGGGAAACAGGTTGCTGAAATATCTTGGCCATCACTATGGAGAGTATCATGTTCATAGAAGAAGCTTTCAGGTGGCAGCTGGAAAAGTTCAATGCCCGACAGTTTTATGTCCCAGCAGCAGTGACTTCTTAACCCAAAAGATGAAGCAGTGACTGCTTCCAGGAACAGAGCTAGTTCTTACATATTGATTTTAATCACTGCTACCACTCATGTCTTACCTTGAAGCTAACAGAGGCCATTTTGGTGAAGTATTTTTCTATTTGTTTCTATTTGTTGAACTATGTTTCTATTTGTTTGTTGTATTGTTTTGCAAGTTATTGAATTATTTATTGTAAAAATAAGGAGTGCTATATAAGTAAGCTTTTGAGATTACAGGTATGTCAAATGTTCATTTTTATGCTTACATGCATGACAAGCTCTTGACTTTTTTCTTGGCAACAAGATAAAAGTTGACTTTACCTTGAGACAGGGGCCAAAACCAACCTCTAGCTGGCTGCTGTAACTGCTATGCTGAAAATCAGTGTGTATTTAACTTGCAATTAAAAAAATCCTGGCCAAAACCTGTTTCCTATAATGACTGTGACAGCAGCGAGGTGAAGAAACTCAGTTTCAGCCCTTGACTTGAAAGCTTGTTACGAGTGCCACAGGAAAAATGGGTTCAGCTTTACTGTATTTGGTTATGCTCATGGTCAAGCACAACCTGATCTTCTAAGGACTCTTTGTAAATGTAAGAAAGCGGTGAGCACTTCCAGAGGAGATTTTGTCCTATAATAGGGTGGAGGGCATCCCTCTCTGGGAGTGTTACCTCTCTTTGTACATCAGTTTAACCTAGTTCCTGACTTTAGGCTTGCTAAATCTAAGTAAAATGAATACCACACTATGTTTTCATACTCCTCATATAGACCATACTTTGCTGGAAAATTAACAGCCACAATCACTTGACATAATGAGACAACCTCAGATCATGGTCAAAACTGCTAAATATCTCAGTCCTAAAATATATGTTTAAGGAAATTTCTTATGGGCCAGCAGCTTGAGAGAATTTTAAATAAACACTCAGTGAGGTATTGATTCTTGGAGGTATAAATTAAAAACATCCTTGTAAAATGCTTGGGGGTTTTTTGTTTGGTTAGTTGGTTTGGTGTTGTTTGGCTGATTTGGTTTTTTTAAATCGTCCATCCAATCCTCTGTAAGCTGCTTAAAATTTCTCCTAATCTAAAGTGCATCCAAGCTTCAGCTGATTATCCTTGTTGCTCTTTGTTTAAAGGAAATATTACTCAAAGTGTGAATAATTTCAGTGTAGCTAAAACAATTTGGGGTAGCAACACTTACCCAGCAAAGAGTTTGCAGTTAATTCTTCAGGAAAAAATTCATTTAACACAACTAAAGGCATTGCACAGATGAAGCATGGACACATTCTAGGGACAGATGTTCCCTGTACTGCAGAGCATCCTAGGAGACTGTTGTTAGCTAAGGATAACAGGCATCATTTTTACTGTTTCAGGAGAAAGCAATGAATACTTTACGTGTAGGCGCTTTGGAAATGTGCCTGAGTGACACACAAGAAGACCAACTCAAGTCCCAGCAGAAAGGGAAAATTAAATGTGAACAGATGGGCTAATTCAGCATTTTCAAGAAGTGAAATTCAAACGTGAAAAAAACCTAGCCAGCTACAGATGACAAGGCCTGTCTCAGTTCAATCTTCAAGCTATAATAGCAGACTCTTGATTTTTATTTTTTTTCCTCTGTCAAATTAATCATCCTCAGGAAGCTGGCATTTCAGTGGGTTTGAAGCAGTCAAATAACCTTCCCACTCCTGGGGATTCAGTTTCAAATCAAAATTCAATGTACCACTCACTAGACTTGTTGCTTCCAGTCTATTCAAGAAAAACCAAGCCCATCTGCACAGTTTGCTATTTATGTGTGCCAACATCATCTGTTTGAAAAAGGTCAGGGTAGAAGAAAAAAGTTTTCATAGGTCAGCCTGTGAGTGCCATACCAGGGGTACACACAGATATAGAAACAACTCATATCAACATTACCAGCTTCAAGTATAAGTTGTTGATCCACTACTACTTTTCTGAGCACTACATGTGGATAAGCTATTAAAAATGTTTAACTGGAAACAAAGAAAAGGAGAAAAAACACCCACTAAGCTAAATCTCACTTGCCAAAGTCCCCAACCATAGAAACCTCAGTTACTTGTAACCTAGCAGTGGCATAGTGAACCATATAAGGTGGGTTGTGGCTCTGGATAACAGTAAGAATATGGAAAAAATATGTGATTTCTTTGATTTTTTTTTTTAGTGGGATAATGGTTTGGATTTTCTTACGATGGGAAGAAAAAAAAGAGTTCTGGGGAATCTAAAGCACTTCTATTTCTACTTGAGTAAGTAGAGTAAGAAAGTAAAAAAATAGTAATTAAAAAAACCCCTTTCCAGTGCTCTGATTTGTAGTATTTTGAAAGTTCTTATAATTTAAAATCTCAGTAGCTGTGTTTTAGATAACAAATTGGCTTAGTCACTCTCAAATAGATAGCAATTCTCCTGTTAAATTTTTAGTTCTCTTAAAAATGCAAAGCACTGAATTTTGAGACAGAACAATTTTTTCTTCCAGCTTTTAGTAGTATAACTAAACTAAAATCTACAGGTATTTCTACAAAAAGCTTTTTTTGAGGAAAATCAGGTGGACAACGCAGGAAAGTAAGAGGCAGAGGTAGCAACATTTTAAGGTTGTGACAGAACTCATAATGAAACTTAGATTTCTTCGATGGAATTCTCTGAATTCCATCAAACACCTTAGAGCTTACTATCATTTTAGAAAGAAAAATTAATTCTTAAAGCGTTGTTATTATATTTCATCTGGAGTTTATAATCTATTTGTATGGTCCCTGCTTCCATTATGGATTATTAACACAAATCTGAAAAGGAAAAAGATGCATATTTGTTTATCCACAGTGTAGCTGTTCATTATTTACATCTCTTTCCAAGGATAGATTTGGTTCTGTGCTTATTCCTTTGGTTTGGATTGCTTATGGAATCAACATAGATTGTTTCCCTCACAACTGCTGAAACACTAACTCCGAGCTGCTGGAATAATACAGAGATGAGCAAGGTATCCGTGGACAGGCTGAGAGTGACTCAGTCCCTGGAAAGAAAATTGTTCAAGAACCCTCTTCTGTAGACTGTGGTCTGCAATGACCAGTGTCAGAGGCAATTAGGGATCCCATTTACTTTCCTCATTCCAGCTCTATGTTTATCTAGTAGCTATTGGAAGAAATTTTTAATTGACCTTAAACAGGAATCTGTGATAAATGACCTAGGTGGGAGACTGATCTGTGCTCTGAGTTCCATCATTCAACACTTGCGTGCAAGATTATCATAGTTAAGAAAAAGAAAGTGAACTGGTTTTGAAGATAAAGAGAACAGAGTACCTGGTGAGCTGCTCTGCTGAATTCTTGTTATCCTACTTGGTATATAGACTAGATAAATGTCACTAAAATGTCATTCTTTCACAGTGATTTTCCATGATATACTAAGGAGTGAAGCTGAACTCTTTCCAGGAAAATAAGTATATCGTTATATCAAGGGATGAGAAAATAAATCTGGGAACCATTGGCAACACTGCAGACATATAACTAAACTGTTGAGCATAACATAAATACATGAAATTAAAAAATGTGAGGCAGAACAGCAATAAAAGGGAACATGCTGATAAAAACCAAGATTTACCTTGGTTTCTATATTATATGCAAAATATATAAGAGAATCAGAACTATAGTGTAGCAAAAATGTAATTACCTTTATTGTGAAGTGCATCCCAATCTAGCAACTGCATTGTAGGGCTTGCCAATAACATTTAGATTGAATCACTGACAGTGAGACATTAGCTAATGACTAAATCAAAGTATTATAAATGGGGAAAATGCCACAGTAATAGCTCATAAATTTGGTCAAATATCTTTAGTCAAAGAGCTTCGTATGATCACACTGTGGCTCTACCCAGCTCAAGTCCTCAGTATCAGAGTAACAAAATTAGTCTTAGACAGTTGCCAATTTATCTGCATGAATAAAATCACAACCCACCATCATCCACGAGTTTTCAGCACCTTGAAAATTTGGAAATATAGGAAAAAGTTAAAAGTCTCAAAAGTAAAAAAAGCAACACCAACCCCATAACACTATACATCTGACTGTCATTTAAGATATTTTACAGTTATACTGGTTTTCAGGCAAGCAACACAAAGGGAATCAAAGCACAGGTATTTGCTGTTTAGATGAGCAGTCTTTAAAGTCCTCTCACTCTGGTTTTCCCATTGCAAGCTTTCTTACGTTGCTGGAATCTGATACAGCACTTATCCAACAGGGTCAAGCTCCTTCCTCAGGCAGCCTTTACAGCACAGAAGGTTTCACTAGAGCAGGGAGAGAATTTCCTCCAGAGAAGCTTCAAATTGGCTTCAGTCAGGTTATTACAACTTAGCAAAAACACAGACTTTTGGAGTTCCAGTTCTCTGTAAGCAAAGGAGGGGATAAGCCCTGCAAAAATATTCTCTGGTTCTGCTCCTTTCCTTAACAAAATACTGTTTCCTCAGCCTTTGATCATTATGGTGACAATTTGATAATTCTCCCCCACATCTGCCCTCAGCTGTTCACAGGTTCCTATAAGGAACATGGCTGAGTAGACTAAAAGAACATAGGACAGTTAACTGACTCCCTTCAAGCATTAAATTAATCGCTAAAGAGAGGAGACACCAAGTGAGATGGACTGGCTAAAATAAATTTTGACTTAGCTTTCAAAACCAAGAGCACTTATGCTTTCAGTAACCTTTCGGTACTGTTGATTCAAGTCGGCTTATCTTAGATCCCTCTTTTTCACTAATCACATAAGAAAACTGCTTCTGCTGACAAGAGTTCTGTTTATCTTTAATAAAATATTAGTAAGTGCAAAATTAAAAAGTGGAAAAGCAGGAAGAGTATGCCCTTCCTTTGTTGCAGTCCTGCAGTAATTGTATTTGCTTATGTTAATTTTGATTATGTAGCAATGAGCGTAGCTGCAAGATAAATTTGCTTTGCAAGCCAGCCAGTAAATACAGATCTAGAGTAAGGGCAGGACCATGTCTGTCCACAGGTAAAATGGGCTCAGGTATTCTGTTCAGACAGGTGGCCTTAGCTTTTGCTAAACTTCAGTTCTGCAAATAACACATTATTTAAGATGGGTCATCACTCAGATTTAAAGATGGTGCATTTTTGTTGTGATGTGCGTGTTTCTTTAGAAGCAGCAGTAGGGGGGAAAAAAACCCAAGTAAGAAAATGATGCCTACACAGGTATTTCTCTTCCACAAATTGAAAAGGAAGCAGTTGCCTGTTTTTCTGATACTGCTCATTAGTCTTCTGTCCCGTATATTATGAATTAAAAACCTCTGGAAGATTAAGGAAGGAGCCAGAAGATCCAGTCTGTGCAGTTGCACAGAGATAACCTACACTAGAGCTGTTACTGACTAAGGCTTAGGTGAGCCTTTAGCGCCATTGATGCTGTAAACAGAAAGACAATTAGCCTAAACTCAAAGTCCTTCTACATTAGTGTAAAAGGTATCTAGCTGGGACAAAGGAAAGCTGAGTTGTAATTCTGGATCTCACTGTGAAGTGTCATGAATATGGTTGTCACCTCCATGGTGCAGTGATTACAGAATTAATCACAGTTAATTGTTAATCCTGAATTATTTTCCAGTATTGATCCGATAAGCCTACATGAAATGTTTGGGCTTCAATGAGCAGGTGGGTAGAGTTTTGTCATTAGGAATTATTTGATTTGTCCAAAAATATTTTAGCTTACTGAGCATGGAAGGGCAGAAGAAATCCGATTTACCTAACACAAAGGAAAAACTCTTACAGTGATAAGTAAAAGTAAAATTTGCAAAATTAGATCTAAATGGAGCACTTCATTACAATTCTAAACTCCTTACTTAGTAAGAAAATCTTCGAAAAAGCTAGTTGGTCTAAAATAAACTCATACGTTATTTTGAAAACAAAAAATAAAGCATAGGCTATTTAGACTATTTATATACTTTTTATTTTTGCTTCCTCTCCTAAAATAGAGACCTGTTCAATAACAATTACATTTGCCAAAAGCACTGCTGTCACCAGATAGGCCCTTTAAGAAGTTCTGATCAAAAATACCCCTGATCATGAATTGGCTTTGTTCTAGTCACTGCCACCTCTCACTGGGCTGTGCAGAAACTCCTGCTCCCTGGAACACGCCAGCCACATTCCCTCAGCTATTTATGCTTTCATTAAGAACATATCACTACAGATATATTTTCAACTGTTCTACTAGCAAAGTAGTTAAAGAAAAATCAGTAGATCTATAAAACCCAAGGGAGTTAAAATTGCTAAGCTCACAAATAGTAGATTACACTCCCTAAAATCACAATCAAACATCACTGTGCTCCTGATTTCAAACAGTCCTATTCCAGCTGTGCTCATTACTCACTATTCATCGCTTCCTTTTTTTGAAGATTTTTAGGGACTGAAATTCTTACACTGGTATTTATAACATCCACAAGGAATACTAAGGAGAACAGTTCCCTAGCACTGGGTCCTAAGCACTGTTAGGCCAAAATCCACGTGGACGAAGCATTTCTTCGTACACATTATTCTGTTGATACATTATTGAAGATAACCACACAAAAAAATGAGGTTCCAATCACTGAGCATCACTCCTTCATACCCTAGATTTTGATCAATAATTTTCTGTATTGCTTCTAAAGTAGACTTCACCACCTATCCACAGCTGAACTGTAACAACTACTGCCTGAGTCCTTTGGCTCAGACTCATGAGGAAAACTCACAAATCAAGCTAGGTGTCTAAAAAACCCTTTAAAAAGCACAGTAAGACTTCAACACCTAAAAATGGATTAAAAAGTCAGCACACTGGGGGAGGAAGAGCTTTCTGGTAGCTGCCTAAGCCATCTAATAAACTGCAAAAGGAGTGACTGTTTACAATTCAATGACAGACTCCCTGCACCCCAAGCCTGCTTAGGGTTAGCCCCAACCCCAGCCTATACTTAGATATAGCCTGAAGAAGACACCTGTGTTGGACTGACCCACAGATCCTTTTTGGACTTAAATGCTCCTGCCAACCCTTTCTCTCTTTTACGCAGCATTTACTGTGCTGCACTCAGATTTTGAGAGAACAATGCTGTGTTTACTCCTACTCCTTCCATCTCCACATCTGCAGGTGATTCTGACCACTTGGTTATGACCTGAAGTGGGGCATGCCCTTGGGAACCAAGAAGTGTAAGTTTGATTCTCCTTCAGCTGAAGAGGTTATTAATCCAGGTCTCTTAACTCATGCTCACCAAGCGTGCTGCTCTGATATTACACGTGACATGGGTGACCTGCCCTTACCCCAACAGCCTTTCCTCTCCTTATGGAAATCAGCATTCCACCATTTGGGGTAGAGGGACAACAAACTTTGTGACTATCAAACTAGTTAGAATGCAAGATGTTTAACTTGGACACGCTGCCTGCGGATTTTTAAAGGCTTCAAAGTTAGTTACAAACCACAGCAGGAGATCATATTTTTACCTAAAGTACACTATCATAACCAGTGCACTTATTTTTTATCACCTTAATCCTTTAAAACAAACAAACAAAACAAAACCAAATTGCAGACCTACAAAATCTTATTTCTGACTCTCAGCTGGACTTGAAATTATCTTACAGAAAATTAGACTGATGGATACTAGCCATTAGTCCTTCTCAGCACAGAAAGTACTTCTCTTATACTGTCATGAAAAATTAACCATATTCTTTGAAAAAAGGAAGGACTTGAATAACAACCTGCTGTCAATCAGTCATGGGCATTCAGGAACAGCCATGTGCTTGAACTCTGTTAATTGGGTATTTTTCCCCAGTATGTGCATTGACAGATCTTCACTGGGTAATTTATTATTGGAAAATGATGGCTGTAATAGCAGCCCTTCACTTCTATTTTTGGATTGTCTGATCCAGGACAGTGTTAATTATGACAAAATCAGCTATACAAAAAAACTCATGACAAAAAAGTTGGATGTGATAGAACAAGCAACAGATGTGACAAATGTGAGGTAACTGCATCAGGGATCAGCTCTTGAAGCATCTTCATATGCTATCATAACACGTGGAAAAGAGCAGAGGGGTTAAACTAATAGCATACAAGAGCTTGCTCCTCAATGTTTCTTCTTGTTTTGAAGATGAATTTTGTTGACTGCTTTCAGGTAGATGTTATAACCAGTCACAGCCTACACAATGAAAGGTTGTGTGGCAGCAGAAATTTTGACAAAAATTTAGGGACCGCCATCCAATTAGGATCATCCAAGTTGCAGTTCAGACTTCTGTGAAAGGTTTTCAGAAGGAATTTACTTGCTCATTCACCAGGATTTCTGTGAGCCTGGGTATTGTTTATTTATCAGACAATATGAGCGAAGAGTCTGTGATTCACCACAAAACAGGCAGTCTTTGCCCTTGGAGAAATTTAAAAAGTAGCAGGATGATCAAGCTTCTGCCAGGAATAAGAGACATGTTTAATTCTGTTTCTGGGCAGAGGATGCATCAAATGACCTTCTGAGGCCCTAGTAATCATATTTCCTATGGCAAAAGTGACCATTCTCTGACCTGGCCAGTAGACAAAGAAGATTCATGCTTTGCCTTCTCAATTCTCCTTCACGCAGTGCAGGCTGCTGTTTAGATACATATACTTGGAAAAACTGACCCTGTAGAGAGAGTCTGCCATCTAGAGAGAGCTCCAGTTAGGGAGGAGGAAGTATTACCTTCTCCATTTTGTAGACTGCCTGTTAGATTGGAAGAAGAGAAGCCTTAGGGAAGAAAAAGTTTAAGCTCTTATTCACATCTGAAGCCTTGCTACCCTCTTGACCCTACCTGCCTGAAGGTAGGCACTGGCTTAACTGCATTCTTGAATCAGGAACTGACAGAACAAATGACTCATTTAACTCAAGGGAAATCTGTGGTACAGCCAGAATTGGAAACCATGTACACAAGTTGTTGGACTGTGAATCAGTGACAAATTTATCCTTTGCCTCTCTGTAGTGGTGCAAGAGAGAAACACTTTGATGTTTATCTGATTTAACACAAGCCATGCTAAATACTGTACCTAAAATGGAACATATAAATGGTGGATTGGGAAGAGGAGGCAGAGAAAAAGGCTGGGAGGGAGAAGAATTAGGGATGACATTTTATGTCTTTTAAAAGTCTGACCTTTTGGAAATATCACTGTGTACATTTTAAATATTAATAAAGGCAGTAGCTGTTAGGAGGCACAGGGCTGTTGTCAGGGGGTGACCTTTTATTGAAGTAAAAGAAAATTGACAGTTTTATTAGCCATAGACTACTGCAAACAGAAGCTACAGGAAAAAAGCAAGCAAGAAAGCTGTCATTGTAATTAGCTACATTCTGTAAATTAATCTGAGGATGTGTCTGTGTCTCAATATTGCTGCAGGTCCCTCTGTATCTTAGCCCAGACTTACCAAACAGCTTAAGAGTTAAAAATAATAGCATTTCCCATTTCACTCCTTTAATGATATGTTGTTCCCACAGAAAACAACCATGACACTGGGATCCTCGTGACTCTGTGACCATCACTTCTGTGTGCCAATACATTCACCCCCCATAGCTGAGCAAGGCCAGGCAAGGACTCTTTTCAAGCATCACCACCAGACAGACTACATCAAGGATCAGACAGCTATTACTTCAGACCTAATTTTGCTTCTCAAGACTAATTCATGAAAAGATCCTTCTTCAAATTACTTAGACTTACTCAGACTAGAATTTTGATTCTCCATGGCTAGGAAAGGATCAATCACTCTACTGCTTCATCGCAAACCATTTGGTGTTTTTATTAGAAGTAAGCTGAATTAACTTACTGTCTTCATTTTTCTCATGGTAATCTCAGGGGTTCAGCTGAGTGTAATCCAAGGCCAGCTGATACAGCACAGCTGTGTAACCTTGACTCAGACTTCTGAGAAAATTGCTAAGTTGTGCGAATGAGCTGTGGAAAACAAAGAGTAGTCTTCTCCAAGATAAGAAAGGTAAAATTGTAGGCAAAGGTAAGAGTGTTCAGGGAGGAGAGTTAGAAGCTCAAGGACTTGACAGGAAAAAACCCTCACCAGCATGAAAATGTTTAAAGCCCTGCAGGGAAAAAACCCACATCCAAAAGAGACTTGGAAGTTGAGGATACATCATCAAGAATCTCTGTTCCAAAGAGGAACAGAGGTCATTCCTTCCTCACCTGACTGATGGCTGCCTCGCTACTTTCTTTTATCCAGGCAAGGGCAACAAGTTTCAGAAGAGTTAATTCAGACTCTTCAACTCCTAATGGGAATGAGGGATCAGAGAAGGAAAACAAAGAAAGGACAGCCTTTGCTTGTCCTTCAGATATCCTTTAGTGACAAACAAGATGCTACATAACATTTTTGCACTTCACTACCATTTACTTAATGTGACAAGATAAAGCCTTTCATATGTTTCAGCTCTGTTCAGTGTTTTTTTTGTTGTTACTTATAGTGCACAGCACAAAAAACCCCTGGTTTATAAACTATGTCTCATGTAGTCACAGAGGGCAAAATCTGCCCTCCTTTATGTCTCATTCTGCATAAGGTATTTCAGTGTATAGGATTTAGAGTTGATGTGCACCCCATAAAGCCAGCTGAACCAGTTCTTGAGCACAGACTTTCCACTAAGGCTGGTGGGAATGAGGAGAACGTGGAAATAGTGAGCAGCTTGGGATTCACTCCTGGGGGAAACAAGTCAGCTTGTCACCAAGCCCCAGCACAGAAAGGACATTGATCTGTTGGAGTGAGTCCAAAGCAGGTCACCAACTTGATTGGAGTAATGAAGCACCTCTACTATGAGGAAAGGCTGAGAGAACTGGGATTATTCATCCTGGAAAAGAGAAGGCTCGGGGTGACCTAACTGCACACTTCCAGTACCTGAAGGGAATCTACAAGATGCAGAGGGAAAGTTTACAAGGGCCTGGAATGATAAGACAAGGGATGATGGCTTTAAACCGGCAGAGGGCAGGTTTAATTAAGATATTAGGAAAAAATTCTTCCTTATGGAGGTGGTGAGGCCCTGGCACAGACTGCCCAGAGAAGCTGTGACTGTCCCACCCCTGGAGGTGTTCAAGGCCAGGCTGGAGGGAACTCTGAGCAACCTTGTCTAGTGGAAGGTGTCCCTGCTAGAGGCAGAGGGGTTGGAATTAGATGATCTTTAAGGTCCCTTCCAACCCGAACCATTCTATGATCCTATGGCAATTCATCTCTTTTTTTTACTCCCAAAACAGCCAAGGACAAGCACACTCACCACAAAGCAGCTTTCCTGGTGTAAGCCATGGGTGCTGGCTAATCTGTAGATCCAGGATTTTCCTACTGCTCAAATACACTGCATACATGCATACAAAAGGATAACTTCAGAAAATAATTTTTTTTTTTAATAGAGGTAGAATTTCTTTTCCATTCTCTTTCTTTTGGAGGCATGTTCTTTAGCTGATAAAACACAGGCTACATTTGTTTGCAAAAACAGGCAGGATGGGAAAAGGTAAGCCTAAACCAAATATTTATTCTGAATGACAGAATTTAATCAGCTAATTCACATAGAGACATCAATGTGAGCTGGAGAACAAGCTAAAAATATGGTCAGGAAGTCATGGGTAAATCAAATAGGAGAGAAAAGACTGTGAAGTAATTGTAAGGAGATTTACAAGTCTATTGCCTAGAAAAATATTCCAGGTAAGCTGCTGTTCTTTAAACTACAACAAGGTACTTTAGACACAAAGAACGATAACAGTAACACAGAAACGCCGTGAAAGCATTTACCCTCTTACTGTTTAGGTCTATTTGGAGGTGCCAAATTTCTCCTTCCTCTTTTCTCTTTGTTTTGACAGAGTTTAAGATGCCTTGAGGGCATTTTTGTATTACAGTGTTATGGAACACCCAGGAAAGAGAGACAAGTCACTCCATTGAGACTGAGGGCACAACTAGTCCATCCCAAGGAAAGCAGACCTGGCACCTAGCACTGAAATGCAGCTGTTTAACAGCACAAGGAAGGTCACACATCCCTCTGGGACAAAAACTTCAGCTAAAGCAGAACTAATGAATGTGAAGCTTTCTGATATCAATGGAAACCATTCCCTTTGACTTTAGATTGTAGACATACCATCCCTTTCTCCTCACACCCCCACCAATATCCACACCTGAGTTATCCAAAACCTGAAGGTCATGACAGCATTTACATATTTAAGAGAAAACAAATATGTATTATAAAAAAGACTAATTGCCAGCTAAAGTTAATATGTCATTTTGTGGTGGTATCACTAAACTTCTGCTGAATGAAAGCTTTGTCCTCTCTCAAGGCAGAACAGTAAATATTTTTAAAGTTACCAAGTTTGCAAAGCTCCAGTGTAAATGACAGAGTTATTTAGTGATGTAAGGGAAAAACAGAGCAAAGAGGAAACTGCTACAGTACATTTTGCAAAAACAGGAATGAAAGTCTTCACAAAAACCAAGTTGTTAGAGCAAGTTTCCTTGATTAACTTATGGGACCTTGAAGACACTGAGTACTCTAGGAAACAGCCTTTTGCAGAAGGGATTAAACTTTGAAATGATTGAAATGTAGCTGTTCTGAATCAACAAAATCCACACAGTATGTCTATAACCAAGACACTTTACCTTTAGCTATGGACAGGAAGTCTTCTGAGCACCTTCCATCCCAATCCATATATTTATACTGAAGTAACAATAGAAAAACACAGAATAATGCTCTGATACTGCATTTTCCTTTGGTATCAGGAAAATTATTCAGTTTTGTGGTTTCCTGTTAGAGAGATGCAGGGAATGACCAGAGGACATAAGTGTAATGGGTAAATCAATTTTTCTCCTTTCCTTTTGAGAAATATTTTGCTTCTCCCCAACCCCTGGCATTTATAGCTGTCTTGAAGTTGAAAAGCTGGTTTCTGCTGAACCATGGCCTAAGGTAAATCCTCAGTGCACATGAAAAGTGTGTTACTCTCCAGGGAAATGGCTAGAGATTTCAGCTTTTTGTCCAGAGATCTGAAGAGATGAAACATCAAATAGATATGAAACATTCAGATGCAGCAAAGAGTAAGAAACCCTTATACTGAGTCTACGAGTAGCACCTTTTTAATGCACTCTTATCTACAAAATCACTTCCTGTAAATCTATTCATGCCTGTGCAGAGACCCTGCATTAGTCCTATAAACCACTAAACACTCATTACTTAGATGATCCAAAGTCAGAATATTTTACATCTGTGATGCTCAGCAGCTGGTATAAATCAGAATTACAATTTCAAAGGGGAAGTCCAGACCAAAGCACTTTTTTTTTTTGCAAACAAATGTAGCCTGTGTTTTATCAGCTAAAGAACATATCTCCAAAAGAAAACTATCCATCAAAAAACTATACCTGGGATATCCAAGTAGTGTGACAGAAAAATATGCACATGCCTAATGATACACAACAGAAGACCACAATTATCTGCTGAAACAAGATGTTCTTTTGGAAGAAGTAATGACTGGTACATATTCACACATCTATTTGGGTTTGCAGCTCAGCACACCAAAAGGCAAAATATGGCAAAGATCTGGGTGGGTTTTTTTTCTTCCCCTGGTTCTGAGGTATTCCTTACAGTACAAAAAAGAAGACTTATTTTCTTAAAAACTAGTATTAAAATAGATTTACACCATAAAGATAATTTCTTCATGCTGCTTTTTCAGCTAAAATATTATCTGGTCTCAGCGGAAGTGTTAATATTTGAATTATCCTTTTTTTTCCTTTTGAAATGCAAGGAAGTTACATGATACCAAACAACTGTCACAGGGGACAGAAGAAAGCAGTCCAGATAAACAGGAAGAGAGTAGAAAGCCTAGAGATGTGAGAAAGGGAAGGATAAGTATTTTTAGTTATTTTTAAAGAAATCACATCTTTAATATTTACAGAGCATGTTACATCTGGAGGGATGTGCAGGTGTTTTGGCACATTCTGGAGATACCAGAAATATCCAGGGCAACATTTTGAAGTCAACATCGGCGTTTTAATCAAGTCTGTTCTGTCTTTGCACATACAGTTCCTGAGGGTGTTTCCTGCCTCTACCAGAACATGGCGCAAGCAGCTTGTGCTTGCACCAGGGAAATGAGTGGGAAAAGGCATTTTAAGCATATGGTAAGCTGGGCTGGCTCCATGACAAATAAACTGTATGTTATCAGCTAAAGGCAAGGATGAAGAAGAAACAGAGAGAAGATGCTCAGGTCTGTTGGCTCAAAAAGTTATGGCCAGCTGTTAACACTCAAAGTTTGTTTTTTTTCTTTAACATTAAGTTTTCTGCAATTCTGTGTTGAGTAAATAAAACCCTTAAATCCCTAGTGATTTCAGTATAGTGCCTTTCATGCTAATGAAAATTCCCAGTTCTGGTCAGAAACCACATTAACAGTTTCTTCTCCCCTAAAACATCAGTCTCCACTGAGGTTAACAGGCTTGGCAATACCCAGCAGAACCACCACAGATCTCAATTTGTCTTTCAGCAGTAGACTAGATTCCTTTCATTTTCTATAGTCATTTTCTGCAGCACCACCATGTACAAAGACTATTGCTTAAATCACAGTTTGCTTTGATTCAGTGGAAGAGAGAAAGTCCAGTGGCTTGAGCTACAGATTTTCTATATGACTGAGGCAATGGAGTCTGGGGCCCTCATTTTTCTTGATTTTTCTTTGAGATAAAAACAGGCATACGCCAGCTAGGTCTGTAATTCTTTAATGCTCTTTTTATATGCAATAGAGAGCAGGCTGAACTGTCTTAAGGTAGTGGTTCCCTCCCCCAACAATTCTGAAAACTGACTGATAACTTTAAAGTCAAATGAGCAGCTGACATTTCAGCTCTGAGGGTATAATAGTACTTCCCTAACTCTGAGAATATTACTTTAGAGATCACAACACATCCAGACCTGTGCTCTAGGAATGTTGATAATTGTGAAACTGGCCTTATAAACATCATTCAGGATCATTAAGATCTACCTGAAAGTTTGTGCTTAATTGCAGGTATGCTAGTTTAGAAAACTTTTGAGTGGGACCACCCTGGAAAAATGTAGCTCCTTCTGACTGAAAGCTGTTAGACAAATGCACTAGCTTTACCCATGTAGTGATTTAAATCTCTGCAGAGATAGAATCCTCATTTAAAGACTTTTTGCAACCAGTCTCTTAAGGTGTCTTGTCAGCTCCAATTCCAAATATCCCAGTTGTGGGTTTGTTTATTTGTCAATATGGATAGCTCAACTGGATAGCGTGCAAAGGAGAGTCAGGAAAACAACCAGAGACCTAGAAAACATGAGCTACAGATCTGGACTTGATGACTCAAAAAAAAAGGTAGCACTTTCAAAGCACTCCTAGGACAGGAGTTCAGACTGGTGGATCAAAGAGGGAAGACACTTGAATTATAACAGAGAAGATTCCTGTCCAAAGTCCAAGATGCACATTTCTCCTACCATCTAATTCAAAAACATCTTCTTCTTCTTCCTCCTTATTCTTCCACTATTCAAATGCTATAAAAGTACATAGATCTTTCATTATTTTAGCTTTTGTATTTTACTGAAACTACTTTTATTGTGTCATGGATGTAGTTTCAGAGAGATAGTTACAAAATCAAACCTTCATGTTCAGTAAGCATACCGAGAAATTAAATTTTCCTAGAGAGCAAGAAGCAATTTCCAACCAAGTTTCAAGGAGTGTGCTATAACGGGATGCTTTTGCAAAGGTAGTTTGGAGGTTCTCATAATTTTTCTTTATTCAAGAAAAGATTAAACAAGACAGAAAAATTAAAATCACATCTAAAGTCTGTTTCAAGTATTCAAAGGTTAGTAGACAGTGTTTTCTGCATGGACATTTCTCTTTGGGAGCCTAAGATGCTGTTTGTCATTCAGTTTTTTCTCTATACATCTGCTTTCCTACACCACCCTCAACAAGTGCTTGCACAGGGCAACATATGCACAAATCACGTGTTTGTGTAACCACGTGCGATCCCTGATTGCCAGCTACACCTCAGGGCAGAAGCAGCTGCCTGAGACTTTTTCATCCCATCCACACCGAGTACCTCCAAAAGGAAGACATGTCACAAGCACTGGTTGCAAGTTCGACTGTCAACTATTGGCAAGTAGCTGGTCTTCAAGGAAGAGGCCCTTCTCTGAAGCCAGTCCCAAGCCATTGCTTAATGTGGTATATTCAGACTTTACCCAAAGCTGCAAATTCCAGCAGCCATTCAAATTTAATCTGTTTGCTAAAAAGACAAAGAAATGGGGAGTAGGAAAAACCAGACACCAGTAAGGCTTTTTACTTCTTTTCCAGAGCTCCTTGATGGTTTTTTCAAAGCAGTGTGTCCAGAAACTGATTAAAAACAAGCTGCAAGTTTATGGAGAGTCATTTGTATAAAGATGTAACAAGGGGAAAATCAGAATTAAGCAAGTTCATTTTTTCCTGCTGGGTAAAAAGGCTGGAGGGCAGCACTCAGCCACCCTGTGCAATCCCAAAGGCACAAAGCTTCAAACCAGCTAACTCCTGTGTATGATGGTCACCTAGTGAATTAAGAACTGTCTAGAGGCTTCATGTATAAACCTGAAATCCGCTGTTATAAGAAACAGTGTTTCACTTCAGTATAAATAAAACATACATCTGGATTTCTGCTGAACTCTTTGTTCACACTCCCACACTATGATTGTTCCCAAGCAGTTTTCTTTCCCCAGGAGGTGTAAGAAAGTAGTTTAGCTAAGCCAAACAACACAGTTTATTGTATAAAAAGACTTACTGACTGTCTCTCTGCCCAAATGCTTTATCTTTGGGCTTCTAGAACAGAGGGAATAGGGCACAATTTAGAGAAATCCCAAGGACAGGACTGCATCTATGGAGTGCTGATATACTGACAAAGCCCAGGCATAGGAAATGGATGTTTGGTTCCCAATTCAATAATAGAGTTGTCAATTTGTTAATATGTGGCCAGATGGTGCATTCCAGACAGCTGCAAATATGAGTGGGTGCAGAACAAACTGAAACCTGTGCTAGTGCAGAGCTGCTCTACTGTAAACAACACCTACTGAAAGGTATGGGAACATGGATTTGGATTTTTTGGCCGATGGACGTCAATTGATAAAGTCTGCCTCTGCCATTATGTGACACATGGGTATTCCCTCCCCTTCCAGAGCCCTGTGTCACCCTTTACAAAACAACGAAAATACCTTTGCAAACTTTTTGGCCTCTTTGGGCAGTAAACATCATAAATATGTTCTGCAATTAGTCACAATCTAATTGCACCTATCCATTAGGTTCCAGTTTTGGTTGCACCACCACAAACAGTAATATAGTAATTATTAACACTTCTGCCAAAACAGATTTCTGGAGCCTTTATTTACACGAGTGCTGTAGTTCCCAAAATTCTCTAAGCCTCCTCTCTGACAGCATACTGCATTTGGAAATCATGAGTGGGAGTTTAAAATAGGTTCAGCACACAGCTCACACTGTTCCCATCTCTGACATCCATATGTGGTTTGGACAATCTGGAGCTTTCTTTGAAAGGCCTCGCTCTGTCTATTTTTCAAAATGAAGTTCTTGCATTTGCTGCTATTAGGCTCTGCAAGTTGCATAGCTTTAAGATGTCACTAACATGATATACAATGATGTTTATAAACAGTCTGATGGCTAAATAGACACATAGAAGACCAAATATTTGCCACACAAGCAATCAAACAAATTGATAAATATGAAGAAAATTATTATAGAACCGTAACTGTTCTATTATTAACCAGCAATCTGCATATCTTCCTCCAATTAATGCCTAGAAAGAAGATTCGAGTCAGTTGAAACTTAATTACTGGCATAACACTTTGTTGATTAGAAATGCAGTAACAGTCATTGCTTCTACTCCATTTGTACAAGGCCCATAATAATAAGCCAAGGGATGTCAGTCACTGCTTTCCTGCCAGAAGTTTCTGCTGTAGCAATAGCTTCTGGTGTAAATGCACTCCTCCAGCCATGTCACTCAGCTCAGTAATTGCCTTGCCACTCACATAAAGAAAACAATTTCCGGCTTTGATGGGATTTTGCCGGCGATGTGAAACTGCTCCTGCAATCTCTGCGGCTAGGTGTTAGGTGGGTTACTTTGGTGGATCATAACATGAAACTAATCTTTAAGGAAGCAGGTGGAAAGTGAGAGAGACTTATATGCTGATAGGTGCTAGGAAAATTCTGCTGTTCGAGTGAGTAACAAAAGGGAAGTGTTTGATGAGGTGGAACTGAGACAAGAAGAAGGCAGAAGCAAAGGGAAGAAAGTTGCATTGCTATTTCATACCATCAAGAACATCTCTCAGTTCAGCACATTTTTCAGAAGCTCTTATAAAATCATATATACTTATTTCATATGGCATAGCTGGCCAGCAGTGGAATTTCAGCTTGCTTCATGTTTGGTCCTCCCCATGAACTGCACCCTTATCACCATCATTTCATCATTCCCAGCCTGGAGCAGCAGATGCAAAGAGTTTTCCTCTCAGTATGTGACACGCAGCATTTTTCTCCCTTCACAACCTCATTCCCAGTGTTCAACATTCTATTCTGCTTCTCACCCAGGGTGATCCCAGAGTCCAGCTTCAGATTTCCCTGGGGCACCTGAGGCCCTTCCCAAGCTCCTCATGCACTCACATGACTCTGCAAGAACCCAGCTTGACATAGTAGAAGGACATGTGCAAAAAAACCTCTAGGATGGTAACCAACAACTCACCTTTTCTGCTTCCTATCACAGCCAGCACTTGCAGCAAAGATGTTCTTGTCCCCCTGCCCCCTTACCACCCAGGTGGATTTATACACAGCTTTTCATGGACAGGTATAAGAAACATGGAATTTTTCTCTCTCTCATGATGATTCAAAACTTTATCAGAAATACAATTTGTGGGTAGCAAGTTGAGGATGGAGTAATTGGTAAGATTTACAGAAATGTGCATATAGAACAGGAACTCATTTCAAGTCTCCTTTTGGATGGAAAGCCATATCAAGAAGAGGACAAGGAGGTGTAAAATCAAAGGAAAAACATAACCATCCCACAGTATCAGCCATCTCTAGTGTTATAATCAAATCTTTCCTTGCAGGCATAAAGGACAGAACGAAACAGCCAAGCTGTCCATGAATAGATACAATAGCTTTGCTTCTACATTTGCAAAGGAGCCGGAGTGAGGTATTATGTACAATTCATGCAAACTATTATAATTTACACATTTTTCCACCAGAAAAATAAAGGACAACTTGTTGAAGCCCCAGAACTTGAGGACACCAAAAATACCAAGCAGTAGCCAAGGGTCTGACCCACAGACACACATTCCAACAGCAGACTTGTCATAACATCTGGTAGGAAAAACCTAACGAGCAAACCCATCTATTTCAGTTACTCCCAATGAAGGTTTGGGTTTATTTCATAACTACTGCTTTAGTATTCAATATTGCTATCCCAAGATCCTATGACAGGACTGGAATTAACTGCCTTCAGTATGCTTTCTATTTCTGAGCACGCTCCTGAGAGAGATGAATCATGAAGATCTTAAATGCACCAGGCTCCTCATCTCTTCACAGCATTGTCTATATCTTAACCACAGCACACACCTTTAGCGAGTGGAAGTATATTAAGCTAATGGAAAAAAGCCTTTTCATTCTTAGTCCAAATGATTCTTTAGCAGTATGTTTCATCATAGCAATATTAAGATACTTTCAAAACTGCTCTTGCAGTTCAAAAAGGTAAAAAGGCCCATTTGTTTCAGGGTGACATCAAATCTAATCTTTTGATTGACTATAGCACTTTTTCTTACAGGAAAAACTGGACGCACACAAACCATGGATTTAGGGAAACTAAAGCTCACTGGTTCTCCCTCTACTCCAAAAGAAAGCATAACAATTCTTACCTTCAGAAAAGGCATGACAGCTCCTGATGTACATCTTCAAATGCATCCAAAATCCCCAAAGCTGTCAGAATTTACAGTCTTGTGAATTACAAAATAGCAAAAAGAAGTAATATTTAAGGACTAATTTTTTTTTTTAAACAATACCGAATAAAGTTCTTAATAGCATTATTCTTTCATGTTTTTGGTATTTGGGAAAAAAACCCCAAACCCAAACAAACAAAACCAAATAAAAATATAACCCCCTTGGCAGGTAGCCTGACTTTGTATTGATTATTTCTTGTTCTTCACATATGGTGAAATGTTATTTTTAATGCTGACTACACACAGGGTATACCCAAAATAACCCAATGTTTGGCTTTTCTGTAAATGAGATCTCCAGCAGTACCCCAGAGCGGATTTGTGCCCAATTTTTGGTAGTTCATATTTCTTTAGCATAGCATTCCTAAAAACTAAGCATAAAATCTATAAGCTTAAAATACAACCTAGGCAAAACCAATTCACAAACTACATGGAACTGCTGAAGCAGAATTTAAAGTGTAATCACAAATTTAGGAGTTTCCCACACATGCTTCTTTCTTCAGAGTTTTCAATAAATCTCGTACACCCTATTCCCGTTCTCTCCAGCTTTCTATTATTTTCCTCATATTTATTTTTCCTTCCAATCAAAAGCCACTTTCCTGTTTTCTTATTTGAAAATTGAAATAAATTCTGTAGAATCATTATGCAGACAGATAAGAAACTACTGCATATTTCAAAGAGAAAGTTTCACATTCAGTACATTGAAAAGCAGAACCAAACGTACACATCACTTCTGGAAAAAGCAGAAGAGGCTTCCAAGCATATTTTTCAAGCTGTAGGGATTTGTCCAGAATCAATTTGCTCTGAATGAGCTTGTAAAAAAAACCCCAAACAACCCACAAAATAACAACCCCAATAGCTGGTAAGTAACCTCAGTACAATGTTCTGCAAGACCTGCCTTGTAACACTTTTGATTTCACTCTGCATACTCTTTATTGTGCTTGTGCCTTTCAAGTGCACAAAATAGGGCAAGCTCTACACAAAAAAATAACACATTTGGAACAAAATTACAAAACCCATATCCAAACCCTTCACGCTTCTAGCGGAAAAAGCAAACCATAGGGTCAGGCCAGGAAGAAAACAAGGACATTTAAAAGAAAAAAATTCTAACATTAGCATAGCAAAAATGGCAGCAACAAATAAAAAACAACGATTACCTCAAGGACTTCAGCTTGCCCCTCTCTAACTGTTTAACCCTTGCTCCCTCTTCTGAACTCACTTAATCTCCTCCCCTTTATGCTTTTTCCTGTTCCTGAGGTGCCAATTTGTTCATCACCTGTGTCTCCAGAGCAGGTTGGCTAATTTAGCTCTGACAGCTATTAGTCGCCAGGCAACACCTGGCCCTAGCTTTCACACAAGTGTCTGTATTTACTCATTTATCCTTTCTCTTGTTTGGGGGGAACATCATAAAGTCAGCATGCTGCAGACATGAACAGAAGGAAAAACCTCAGATAATAGAAGGGAGCACATCTCTCACACTTAATCAATATCATATTTATGAATATTCATACAAGGAAGACTTGGCCAAGATGGAGAATGGTATTTTGGAGAGAAGAAACAAATGCAGCTGCTGATTAGTTTTGTAAAGACACACATGAAAGCTGTCACAGCTGTGAGTGATTGCAAAAAATGGTGTTTCATGGGTCCCAAGAGCCATTCTTAAAGCAATGTAATACAAACCTTGGGATACCTCTGTTTGGCAGAACAAACCCGAAAAAAGACTAAGTGCGTAGCAACGTGGCTACTTGCGTGGTCGCTGTAAAAGTATCATGAAGCCAAAAGACATAAATGTTCTACAAGTAGACTCATGGGATTAATAAAACATTACATAAATGCTTCTAAATGCAATTCAGCTCACCTTCTAAAGAGAACAGGAAAAACTCAGCCCTTCAGAGACGTTCTTCACAAAGCAGAGCTGTCAAGCTTCATGTTAAAGATATCCCATTAGCTTATGCGAACATGTAACACCCACACCAAGGCTGCAGGGGGGCAGGAGATCCTAAGTGAGCAAAGAAACAGAGAGACCCTTGAAGCTTTGTTTGCGTTCAAACAAAGAAAGCAACATGAAAGCCCTTGAGTATTAAAGTTATTGGAAACACCAGGATGACAACCTACTCAGAAAGCCAGCCCCATGGAGGGGGATTTTGGCTGAATTGGCTCCTTGACTTTGCTAGCTGAGAGGAAAAACCCTAAATGACAGCTAGAACAAGAGGTTGTTGTTAGAGTCACTCTAGGTTTCTTAAATGTTTGGGGATTTTTTGCTGTGCCTGTAAGTGCTTCCAAGGTTGTAATCAAGAGCTCAGTCCTTTGTTGCTATACGATCAATTTGCTTTCTTGAGTTTATACTCTTGTTTGAACTTGCCTGCTGTTGTGTGACCCTGTGGTGGCTCTGGCAAGCTGAGGTGCATAGTTTCTTCAGAGGGCAACAATACCCAGTAAAAGAAGATCCCACAAAGAGTTTTGCAGAATGTCCCATCAAGAAGACTGAGTGCTCTGAAGACTGGTTTTTGCAAGCTACAGGACACAAAAAGAAAAGTGTATTCTGATAGACACTTTTCAGTGGCCTGCAAGTAGGGGAAGAGATGGTTTATGACATGAGGGAATCCCACAGTGTCACATCTTGAAGTAAGCAGAACCCAGGACGAGTGATCTGTAAGCTTAGAAGAAAACACGACTTTCATCCAGTAGCCTCAATTTCAATGAATATTTACATATTCTCTTCAGGCTGCATTGGCAGTACTCTGTGCGTTGGTTTAAAGAGCGGCCTGATTATTAGCATTTGTACCTGATTATGTGCCAATTAATACAAGAGCTTCCACAGCATTCATGTGAAGGTTTTCCTTTACTGTTCATTTTTATCTATGACTTCAAGAAAAATCTATTGATCACCCCATATATGGTCTCTCTTTTTGTACAGTCATTTATTATGGTTATTAGACTACTACAAATCCCAGGAAACTTTGACAGATCTTAAAATTTAAATAGTGGATTATAAGAAACACTTGGCAAATTGTTTCTAGGAACCAAATATCCTGTCTCTAAACTATATGTCCCCAGAAGCACCAGTCACTTTTGTCTCATTCTCCAGTGTGCTACTCAAACTGCTCCAATCTCTCTGCCTTCCTACATGTCCACCCTGGTAGACACTAATAATCACAGAAGTACATAACTGTACTGCCTGGGAACCAAACCCAGGGACAGGTAGATCAGGGAGAGAAGGCCTAGAGCTGCCTCCAGGTCACAGAAGGTGACCAAAGGGCATCCCATGGCAGGGCAGGACATCCTGTATCCAAAACCAGGCAGCCACCATGGCCACCTCTGTGATTCAATCCAATTATGTTTTGAGGAGACACCTCCTGCACACCCCAGCATGTCCCTGCTCCAGCCTGCACTTGGAATGAAACAAGACCAAACCCTTTGGCTGTGATTTTTCAAAAGCTCCTAAAAAGCCTTGTGTTTGTAAGCTGTCTTAGCTTAGGTCAGTTTGCTGCTTTTGAAAACTCTTCTTCTTGTCTGTAGTGTTCTTTGTGTAAAACATTAATGTATAAATATTCTGAGAATTAATGCTCTCTGCCTCATAGTGACTGCATAACACAAAGAGAAATATCACCTAGAAATAACCACTGATTTACAACTGTAAACTATTTATTTTCAGCCAGCTGGCTTGTGATAGGAGCTGCTCTGTATTTAAAAGCATAGCTTTCTCCCTTGCTTGTCTCACTTTGGGTGACTTACGCATCTCTTTGCAAAGCTCTTTTACCAGTGCAGTGATTTGCAGTTCACATAAGCCACCAAGCTCCTGCATTATGACCTTATGTTATAGATAATACAATTTAAAATGCTGATTATAGAATGGTTCAATGAAAAAGGATGGAAAGTTCTGCTGGTCTGTGAGACTGTTTTCCTTCTCTTGAAGCATAAATGAGTTTATTTTGTCATCTACTACAGATCAGCCATATCCTCTGCAGCACACACACACAATGTATTTTCTGCTAATCCCATGGTTATTAATCTCTCTTGTGATAGAAGCCATGGCTCAGAACACAAGCAGAGAAAAACAAGGGTTGAACTTAATACAGTAGTGCAAGATGTGTGTTTTTAGAGGCAACACACCCATGGCTGGCTGTTTCCAAATGCGGCATTAGTCAATGAAGTATAGAAAACAGCCTGACTACACCATTCAAAAATAATAACCTTTTTGCAATATGCACTGTCTCTACAAGTGAATATATTGGTGTTATTAATAATAGCCTCATATTAATGCAAAGCTGTTCTGTCACCTGCCACTGAACAATGGCTGCATGTATGACTCCATTGGTTATTACATTACAAGGATGCCTGGAGCCTTATGCTGACATTAAGTGAAGCAAGTATGGGATTTAACTAAGTGAAAAAAAAAATTTAAATCATACCTTTAATTTAATATATGCATGTTCTTCACTGTGGCAATTACCCACAAGTCCACAAAGAACAGGCTGGACTTCAGGCTATCAGACAGTTTATTCAGGATTTTTCTTATGGATGATAGCACTTCATGGTTTCCAAAACAAGCTTGTTCATTACATTGCTTGCTGGTAACTGGATTTCTGCAACATGCCCCTTTCAAGTATTTCTGGGTGGGTCTTTGAACCATGAAAAATACCAGAAAACTGACACAAGAGGGATTTCAGCATCACAGATAGAGCAAATATGCAAAAAGTGCATTTTGTTCTGACACTGCCTGCAGTCCTTTAATCAAGGAAAACATTTGCTCAGCCAGGGATGAATGAAAGGGAGCTGAAGGGGGAAAAAAAGACCTGTTCAGAATTATTAACCCGATTTTCCATCTTAATTTTTAACACAAAGTAAAACCAAACAATCATCACCTCATATAAATCTGTGGAGTCAGTTATTCTCACTTAAGTAGGGTTGCAGAAGTTTACGCTACCAGAAATTTATGCCTGTTGCATTTATCTGAATTTGTAGCCTTCCAGAAGTCTGTTCCAGATTTCTGAATAGGCTGTGCACCCTGGTGTGCTGAGGGCATCCAAATGCCCAAGTTGGATCATCCTCAGCAATTAGCAAATAGACCCTTTGTCAGCATAGGCCAAGCCTCAGTTTCAGGTCACCGTGTTTCTGACACATGAGACATCTGAAATGTTGAGCTCAAGTGCAAAGCTTATAGATTTAAGATTCCAATGGCCCTTTGTTTGCTTGTTTATGTCTCAAAACATTAAGCAGTAAGGAATTTGGCTCCTTACTCTGTCATTCTCATCATGTCATTCTGAGTTTCTTCAGGTCAAGACAGATCCTTTCCAAGGGTCATGCCTTCAGTTTATCTTACTTTATTGCTCAGTATGCTGAGAAGATAAGGGAATGGGGCACCAACATCATCAGAAACACCACATTTGTTAAGCATATTTGCCACCACAATCACATTGCCATTGGTTTTTCCTGTGCAGTTGTGTAGAACTCATAAAACTGTTCTTAAATATTGACTCATTTTATTTGCCTACTTATCAGCTTGGTTCATTTTATTCTAAAACAATCAATAATGTATTTACCTGGCAAAACATTTCCTCAAATATTTTATAAGCAGCCAGTACAAGATCAGTGTTGAAAAGTTTGTTTTCTTCATTACAGCTCTAAGTTATGGTTTGTTCATTCAGAAAACACACAAAAAGGGTTGGTCTTATCTAGCAAGTAAGGTTGTAAAAGGCTGTGCTTTTTGAAATTGTAGCTGGAAGTTGTAATGGCTTAGGAGTGTTCCACTGAAATACACTTATGCTGGAAAGAAATTCTTGGAATGAAAAGCTTTGCTCTTTCAAAAACATTTGGATTTCATTTAGGAAGTGAAATCAAAATATTTTGCCTCAGGATAAGTAAACTGGTATTGCAATATTTGGTTTGTGAGGCAGAGTCAAAATATTAGCAACATTATAGTGATAACATGCAACTCTGACAAAGCACCTCAGCCTGAAGAGGAACTTCCCACAGGTCACTGCAGTGATTCAGAAACATAAGCCAGGATAAAATGTTCCAGTGTGGCTCTGCAAAAAGGAATCAATTTTTATGTGAAAAACTTTAAATTACCTCACTTCAGGTTAAAGTCCTGAAAGATGATATTTGGACATTCCCATTTGAAATGTTTCTTTGAACTTTGGTTCTAGATTTAAGTTTAACTTTTGTGATGTTTTAATGTGGATTTATTATCAATGCTATTATTTATTTTATAATCTTCCACAGTAAAATAATTTTTTTGTGTGATTTCTGGTATCTGAATATGTTTATCATAATCCAATAAACCAAACTACCTTAAATACAAAGTAAGCTGATTTGTCTGTCCCAAATACATATTCACATGGCTTTAACAAGCCTGAAGGGATAAAGGGCAATGTTTTGTTTTTAGAGGGGAAAAAAAAAAGTCTGCCCATTGTTTTACCTGGCAAGAGTCTTCCGTTTCTAAATAACATTGTATACTGAAAAAGCTTCATAGCCTACTCTTTACTTCCATTTCTTGAAGGATACGTGACCACAAAACGTGCTGCTCCCACTGCCGTGCCCTCATGGAGGTGAGAGGGGTTGTTCCACCAGTGCTTTGAACTTCCCTTTTGGCAGATAAAAAGATCCTGCTAATAAAAATAACATATTCAAAGACAGGGTTAAGGCCTCTGCTTAGGCTGTGTGAGAAGTTTTTATTGAGCACGTCAGCACTATGAACCCAGGGAAAGCAAGTAGAGGGACTAACACCGATCACTCCCAGTCTACCACACCAAACACCTCAGTTAAAGCTGCTGCCATTACCGGGGATCTCTTAGTTATTGAGCACTAGAAAAAGCTATAGCACACCAAAATAGCAAACACTGCTGTTTTAGCATTTGAGGGTACGACCCAGCTCGGTGGTGAAGGCTCTGGAGAGGGTGAGGCACCATGAGGTGTTGTGAGGGTACGTGGTGGCCATTCTCTTGCGGCCCTCCAGGGCATGGCAGCTCCCCCATCCCTCCCTCCACTGTCCCTGCTTCATTCCCACTGCCAGTTCCAATACTCCAGGGGCAACGGCAGGAGGCAAAATACCTCAGAGAGCTGGTAAAACCCTCCTCCTGGGCTGGGTCCGTGGCAGCCATGCTGAGGAGAGGTAGCCGGGCGGGCTGGCTGCCCTCACCTCAGGCTGAGGTGGAACACCAAGGCTGCAAAAGAGGGTGAGGAGATTGAGCCGTCTGACCAGGGGCACCCTGGAAACTGCAGTGCAACCATGCCCTGAAGAAGTGGCTTTATAAACACCCTCTTGGATCAGGAGCTTTGAAATTTAGACAATCACACGGAAAAAAATTGGAACAGAAACAGCAGCTCAGGCCCAGCATCCTAGGAAACATCTCACATTCTTCCATGGATGCCTTATCCAGTCCAAGGGTACCCCAGAGTCCTGTGCTGGGCCTGCTCACGAAGGGGAATTTATGGGATTTAATTCAAAAGAGACAAAGTTTTGATTTTAAGGGAGGTCAGTTGGGTTTCAGTTCAATCCTTTTGTATATGTTATGATCCAGAATGGAAGGTGTTGTTATTTATTTCTTCTTATTCCAGTCTGCTTCATTTCCCAAACTACAGCCATAGAAATTCCAAATAAAAGCATGGCAAATTACGATTGATAGCATCAAACATTAAAGACTGGGCAGACACATTCCACAGATTTCTTCTATAACTTTTGGGGTTTCCTTTTTAGAAATTATTTTAAAATTTTGTTTTAAATATCATTTCAACATTTCGTTTCCATCCTTCCCAATGCATCTTTCCCTATTTCTCTGCTAATAAGCTTTGCCACTCTGGTTTTGACCTTCCCCACTCCAGCATGAACAATGCTCCAAAAGGATTTCTACCTGTCTCACAATGTAGTATGGCTGATACCAGCAACAGACTCATCATTTACCCTGCACAGAAAGATGGGAAAAGTTCAGCCCCTGGGTAAGCTTTCTGGCTCCTCACTCTAATAACTAGTGCCACTAACACAATAAAATTTTATATCATTTTTATTGGATCCCTCCTAGAGAATTATAGGCAGAGCAGTGGTTTGCAGAGCAGATGTGTGAAGCTGCAGACAGAACTGCATCTGTTTCTTTTTGCCACAAATTGTTTTGTATAGATCCCTGTTGACTAGGAAATTTAACATACTGTCGCTGTACATCACATTTGTAATAAAATCATTGTTAAACAAATACATTATCCCCTTCTACTCTCCTCCCCCTTTTCTTTTTCTAATAACAAACTGACTTTATTTTCTCTGCATCTCCTTCCTTCTCAATCCTCAAAATAGATTTTTCTTTTGGCCCCAGTTTTCCTTGGAGCTGGGCCAGAAGTTTGATGCTGGCTTTTACAGCAGTCCTGAGAGTACAGGGAAGGCAGGGAAATGTCAGTAAGAATCTGCTGCTTCCCACTACATCAAAACATTTGTCACTATATTTCTTAATGAGGCTTTTTTTTTTTTTTACCCAAAATCTGCTTCCTATGAGCAGAAGAGAATTAAGTCACCGTCCAGACCCAGACAGAGAATTGAAAAGAAAAGCTGTCTCTGAGCTGCAGAAAGTTGCCTGCAGCATTTAATCTCCAGGCTGGGGTGATGCCCTGCTTTTGCTGCAGCTGTGAGTGCTTTGCAACCTCATCCTTCCCTGGGTCACTGCAGCCACTCCAGTTTTCAGGCTGTGGAATAAACCAGCACCCATTGCTGATTAACCCAGAAAACAAAGAGTACATTGCCTTTTGCAAGCAAAAACAACCTAATTTTGCTCACATTCATAGCAGAGGGAAAGTGGTATATTAACATAACACAGATCCTCCAAGGTTAACACATATCTTTGGGAAATGCATGTTTTCTGAAGGATGGGGCCACACCAGCTGCAGCTACTCTTCCTCTTAGGGTATGGCTGCACAGCAGGGTCTGTGTCTTGGAAAGCAGCAAAGCCAGACTCTGCCTGCACCATCTCTCAGAGACATGGTGCAAAACCCTACAGAACTGCTCAGGGCCGTGGTTGTATATCATTCCAAAAATCAGCATCACCTCCTGCCATTCTCACAGAGGCACTGCCATACCAAACATTTGGATAGAGAACCAAATTGGGAATGCAGCTGACGCAGACAATAATGAGGGGAAGCTGATGGGATTATGACTGAAAATCACAACAGTAATAAAAATGACAGAAGGAGTCACAAGCCCTTTAAGGGGCTCTGCCTTATTTGCATTTTCTTATGTTGCTGGAAAACTTAATGAAGTTTATCTTCCATCATTAAGATAAACCAGCTCTGTGGCACTGCTGTCAGAGCTCTGCTAATTAAAAGTCAGCCTTCAAGTATTTAGAGCTTGTCTACACTTGAAAATTAATTCGGTTTGAGGTAGCACATATATTTAAATTGCAACAGCTATATTACCTAGATTAAGATATCTATTTTGTAAGTAGAGTTCCTTTGAATTCACCTCAAATTGAAATTGAGAGAGCAGTTGCTTCTTTGCCTTATCCTGAACCAAGAGATCTGTGCATAAGGATTCAGGGATACTTCTTGCTAAATATCCCCATGGACAGACAAGACTTGGGATGGCTGATCCACAGCACTTTCCTATCTGAATTCTTTGCCCTACTTTGTGCCCCGTCAGCTGAGGTGAAGCTGCAGGCAAGAGATGATACACGGCTGCAAACAATGTGCTGAGCTAAATTGATATAGATTGTAGTTATCAAATTTGTATGGACCTGTAGTGCTTATGGAAGGTTGCTATTGCAGCACAAAGCCTAAATAAAATAACCTAAACCTGGACTAAAACCTTTCTAAAAAACCAAAAATATTTTCTTAATATTTTTATAAACAAGCAAGTTTGGAATAGAGAAAAAAGACTATGAACATTTGGGATCACTTTTCCTTATGTGCATTGCAGGAATACAATTATCAACTAATTTAAGAAATTAAAAGAAAATGAACACTAGGTAATATATATTAAAAAAAATCTACTATCATCAAGGGTGTTTTTAAAATTAAATTCCAAGAACCCACAATATCCAAGACATTTGGAAATTTCAGAGTACCTGAAGGGCACAGAACAAAGTTCTCAGTCTTCCTTCCTTTCATACCAAGCTCTCCCAGACGTGTTTAAGACTGAATGTTTTTCCAATGCTTGCTAGTGGAATAGATCCAAGACAAGGACTAGAGAGGCCATGGAGCAACATGCACAGCTTGACCCTTGTTGTCTAATCTGTATGATGTGCACAAGGTAGAAAGATGCTGTTTGAAAGGAAAGGCTGTCCCCACTCGAATATAAGTGGGAGAAAATAAATGGTATTTCAGGTATTCTTCTCCAGATTTCTTTGTAGAGCTTACAGAGCATAACATAACAGGTCCAGGTTGGTCTTTAGGCTTTTGGCAATTCCAGACAGGAAAACCAGTCAAATCGGCAGTTTTATTCAGGATCTTAATGAAGAATCGTTCATCACCTTTGTGAGGGAAATGATCATAGTGCTTCCCTCATCCATTTTAAGCAGAGATTTTGGAGAATGTTGAAGGAAAATGGTAGATGGAGAGCCATGCCTAGAAAAAAAAGTGTTTTTCATATGAAAAGGAATAATTAATTTGGCAGTCCTTGCAAAGGTCTGATCCTTCTGCTTCACCTGTCTGACCAGGTGAAAATAACATCATTTTCCCTCTTCTACATGGAAGGGAAAATTATATGCCCAGCATGAATGAACTTTCTTTGCTGTTAAATACAAAACATTGTAATCATCATCTACTTTCTACAGTATTTTAGCCCGATTCCCTGCTTGGCTGCCATCTATGTTTCGTGGGAGTCCTCCAGCATTTTCTGTTAGATGTCTGCAATGGATGCCCCCTGAGCAATTGGCTGGCAGTTCCAACAACGTCACCTTCCTATGACACAAATGGGAACCTCTGTTCTGGAGGGGACACCGGTAAAACAACAGCTGCCCTCCACCCAGTTATTATTTTCTCCCAAGTAATAAGAAATGGCCTCAAGTTGTTCCAGGGGACATTTAGATTGGATATTAGCAAAAAAATTCTTAATTGAAAGGGTTGTCAAGCACTGGAACAGGTCACGCAGGGAAGGGGCTGAGTCACCATCTTGGAGGTATTTAATAAACATGTAGATGTGGCGCTTAAGGCTGGTTTCATGGTGAGCTTGGCAGTGCTGGCTTTATGGTTGGACACTAGGATCTTAGAGGTGTTTTCCAACCTAAATGATTCTGTAATTACGGTGCAATATTCCCAAAGAGAGATACTGAATGCTAATAAACAAAGCCTTAGAAATATCCCAGGACAACTTTCATATATCCTGTTGTTTTCTTTTGTTCTGTCCCTCCCTTCATGTTCTTATGTTTTTCTCATATAAGATGTTTGTTACCCTGGATAGTCTTGAACAGACAGTGCCTGAGATCACTGTGGCACTGGCACTGCAGGACTTCTGGGCCTCTAGTGAGTGGATGGACCCCCAGAAAAGGATATCATCCTTCTCTGAAGCTAGGAAATCTGAAGTGATGGTTGTCCTTACTCAAAATAGAGCTACAAAAGTTTCCTGAGTCGTGACATTAATTGGTGGGGGGAGAGACACCGAATACTCTTGCCCAAAGGAAAATATTCCTGAGGACTCCTGCACATGCCAGTACATGTGTGTGTGCGGATACATGTGTGAACACTCACACAGAACAGGACCACACAGTTGCTTTCCAACATAACCTGAAGGATAATATAGGATGCAATTGGCAGTGGTCACCCAGCTGGGATGAGGTGTTCCTCCTGCTGGTATCCAACTGCTTGCTTGAAAATGAAACGCTTGGCAGTAGAAATGTGCCACAGCTGGAAAACATGAACGAGTCAAAGCAAATAAACAATCCCAAAATTAGGTTTAAACCAGAGAATAAAAATCAAACGTCATTTGAAAGCATACTAAAATTGGCTGGTGTCTGAGAGAGCATTTAGTAGCTCAGCACTTCTCTGCAGCACTTCAGAAATTAAAGAGAGAAACAGTCTTAGATGAAGCAATAAATAATGGACACTTTCAACACATAATTTGCATTTGAATTAACTAGGCTGGCTAAATTAATTCATCCATTATGAAAGGAGAATTTTACTGTCTATATTTTCAGGCTCCCTACTGTGCTAAGTTAAATGGGCACTGAGGCAGGGACTACTGGCTTCCTAGAAATTGCTACTAAATTAGTTTCCTCCCAATTATTATCTAGTTCACACAATTTGGATGCCTAATGCTGATAAAAACAATTGTCCCAGGGCCTTGTCTTTTCTCCACAGTTTCTATTGTGAAGGTGAACAGTTAAGGCAGCACTTTGGGATAATATAGGCCTCACTCGGGCTTTTGTCTGAAACATTTTTCCAGGCCTCCCACCTCAGAAGGGTTAAATCACATAACAAAGTTTATGTTGCATTCAATTTAAATTTAAAAGTTTGTGAGTTCGAATGATGATTTCATTCCACCATTATTTGAACTGCTTCCCTAAGAAAATTTCAGATAACCTTAAAATAGAGAGTTGATGCAATATATGACAAGAGGTTATTAATTATATAGCTTAGAGCATGAAGAACTAACTGGAGAAAGGCGTAAGCTTGGAGACTTATGGAGTAATCAATGTATTACGTTCTTCTTAATAGTGCATTAACATTGTGTTTGCAACTACAAACACAAGTTATATTTTCATGGATTTTCAAAACCATGCTCAAAAATGCCAAAAGCATTTGAAGAAAGGGGAAAGAGAAATTGTCATCTCCCCTTTGCAAGCAAACAGTGGCAGAGGAGGTAACCAACTTGTAATTCTAACCGTGTTCAGGGTAGGGTCACATCCCTCTGCCCACATCACGTCAGGAAAGATACACCACAACAAACTCCAGATCCATCCCAGGCTTCCCAAGGGACACACTGGGGGCTAAGGGAGAGGACCTGAGCAGCAAGACTTTGACAGGAGCATGGTTCACCAGCAGAACCTATTTAAATTACTGACACTTGTGCTGGTGTCTGGAGAAAACTTGTTCTGATTGGGGAACAGGAACAAGCAAGTGATGGATGGGCACCTGGCAGCACTGCCCTTTGCTAGTGAAGCTTTTAACACCTTCTCTGGAGTCAGAGACGAGAGAGGAGCTGTGTGAAGTAGCTCAATTCACACAGCCAGGTCGGGACAGGATGGATTTTGGCAGAATAGCTATACTCTCCCTGAACAGCTATGTTGCAAAGGAGAAAGTGTGCCCATACCTCACTCTTTTCCAAACTTTGTATCCCACATCCTGGTCTACCTCCTTCCTTTCCCTAGGGAAACAATGCATTCCAGCATCACTAATTCTTTTTCCTCAGTATTTTCATAATGGAAAAAAAAAAGGATAGCAGTCTTTGCTGTGCCAGAGTATTAGTCCATCAGCCCACAGAGTTTCCTCACTCCACATGGACCATAAGAGCGGTGTGAGGAGAAGGAAGAAAGAAAACAGGAAGGCAATAAATCAATGCTACACTCCTTGCAACAGCACTATGATCCACTATCTGGAGAGCTCTGACACCAGGAGCAAAGAGTTAGAAACATTTCTGCTCTTTAGATTGCCATGATGAAACAAGCTGAATGAATCAATGCTTACTAAAGGCACCCAAATATTTTCCACTCTCCTTCCTCACTGTCTATTGATTTCTTCCATGCAGAAAGCAAAACACCTTTCAGCAGAAAACTGCATTGTTACAGAGTCCAAAGGAACTGTCTCCTTCCCTGTCCGGTTACAACCCTGAGAAGATGGGACCAGGCTTTGTGCAGTCTGTCCTTGCTGCCTGTGCCACTTCAATACCAAAGAGGATACAGTGTATACGTTTTTTTCAGAGTTCCGCTTAAGAGGCAAGATATGTTGCCCTGTAAGTCACATCCTTCAAGATATAAATCCATTTACAGAAATGCTAAGGTTTCTTCCCTTGCTCTTCATTCCAGAGAAGATTAAAAAATTTACATCTAAACAGAGTGAATTTGAAGACCGTAACAGGATGGGACTTTAAATATTGATTTTCCTATTAGTGGAATGCTACAGCACAAAGCACCCACTGCATGCAGAGCAAGGTTAGACGGACATCCTCTAGAGCAGCTAACACCCTGGAACCTTACAGGATCACTTCTTAAAGCATCCACTAGACGAGGAGCACAGGAATTATCTGGGTGAATACATTTAAGCTACCTGAAATGATTGGCAAATGATTGACTCTTGCATGGGCCATCTTTAAAGCCAGAGCAAACTCTGCCTGCACTTGGGTGGAAAACGAAGGGAGCAGATTGCCACTAAAGGGAGCGTTGCCTTCCCAGCCGGAGGCTGATGCTGATAAAAGGGGTGTTTAGACACATCACAGCTACAAGTCTGAGATTTTAAATTTTTGTGAGCTGATACAAATCAAGGAGCCTTTAGGGAAGCCTTCAAGTACTGGGCAATTTAATACCAAAGATAAGAACAAATAAAAGTATCTTACAAATCATAATTATGAGGACAGGCTTTCTCCAAGATTCATTCTAATTTTCAAAGATTCAATATATAGTATATATTAAATATTATTTATGCATTCCTTGAGCCTTGTAATCGAGAGAAGAAATCCTGCATTTCCTAAGCAATTGTGAATAAGGTAGTTTTCTTCCATATCAGAAACATTTCAGAAAATTAATTCTGTATCTCCGAAAAGGTCATTTATTCAAGGATGAGTGACAGGTGCCATGAACTTACTTGTATGTCTGTTCAGCTTGACTGAACACAAAGCAAATCAATTCACTGTGGTCAAGTATAATTACCTGCCAGAGCAGGATACATCGCTTTGCATTTTTTATTAACAATGTCACAGACACACTAAATTCAACTGCAATTTTGATTAGTGAGAGGTCATACACTGCTCTTCCTTCCCAAGTGCTTCCTTCTCCTGGAGTTTATAACATGATTATTACAGTATATTAATTTTATTAGTATTGACAGTATATTAATTTTATTAGTATTTGTACTGTGATAGCAATTAGCTTCCAGTTATGAATGGAAAAATTATGAGGTCCAGTGCTAGATTAACAGGATTAAGTTTCAGCTGAAAGGGAGAAAGGCTGTGCTTCTAAGATGTGCATGTGTTTCTAGGAGCTGAGTTTCTAAGATGTGCATGTGTTTCTAGGAGCTGAAAATGCTCATAAGACTTTGGGGCCTTAGCTCATCTTTCTTTCCATTGCCTTGAAATATTTTTTAAAATATATATAAATACACACATTGTGGGTGAACTGTTTCACTAAGATCTGATCACCTGTGGTTATAAAAACCCTCAGCACTTACTCCTACACTCTAAGTGTCATTTCAAGGACCTAAAAGTTGCACTACAACAATTTATGGATTAATAAACCTTTAATTTTAAAATAAGTGTTTGTTTGCCATTCTTTCATGAAACAAGTTAAATAAAATAACATGTACTTCCCAATAAACTCTGTGCTATGCTAGGAGCTCATTAATATTATTCTAGATTTGGGTTTTCTCCCCCCTTTCTGGTGTAATGTAGTTTGGGGAATACTGGATATTTTTTAATCTCTGATAAAATGAGAACAATGAACACTTGTAAATGGGATACACATTCAATATAGAAATCAATTCAAAATATATTTACATTCCTAGATGTTTATAAAACTCTAAAGCAAAAGAGAAAGGTTATAGATTATAAAATGATTGATGGCAACAGACAAAAACTTCAGCCAAATTAGGCTCATATTGTCAGTATACACATAAGAGTCAATCACAAAGTTAAGAAGGAACTGGTCATAGCAGGAGAATTCAGAGCATCCCTGTACAGATGAATTGCCTCCTACCCTTCAGCACAACTGTGTGGTTACACAGCGATTCTTATATCATTTTTATTTTTGTATGTGATGGCACAAGTGTTCTGATATAATAAAATGAAAATTAAATTATGATTTAATAAGAAGAAAACCAATTAGAAATAAAGATAGCTCACAAAGACAGAAACATTATACAACACAGTTAACAAATTAAGAAGGTTGACCCTGTTGGAATCATTGCTAAACCTCCCCAGAAGGCAAATTTGACAGCGTGCATCAGACTGCAATTTCCCTGAGGCCCTTCCAGAGGATCAGAAACTACCACGATTCCCAAGGAGTTCTCTAATCATGCAACTTGCCTGGGTGTTATTCAGCATAAGACCCGTTTAAAGAACAGAGAATGTAATTCTGTACAACACAGAATGCCATTTGTCTTATTTTGTAAGGTTCCTGCGGAAGTCCTGGCTCTGGAGGTAGTGCAGTCAAAATCAATTCGCACCTCCATTCATCGTGCCTCGGGGATGAATGGATGCAGTCTGTGTGTCACATCCATAAGAGCTGCTTCCATTATTCTCCAATCCCCCCAAAACAAGTATAATTCAATTGATTTTCTCTATGCTTCCGAGAAGGTTACAAAGGACAAAGCTGCGCAAAATGAAAGAGAGCAGCACCCTCCTGGTAGAGCTCCAAGAGCAGCAGGAGTGGGGAGAACCTGAGGTAGTAGAGTATGCCCATACACAGGGATCTTTGGGGGCTGCAAAGAGCTGTCTTCCTAAAATCCTGGCAACTGCAATGCCAAAGGAACATGTTTTTGGTCTCGCAGTGTTTGCCCAGTTACGACAATGCTGATTTCCTTTACTTATGTGTTTTCATAATTTGACACAATGCATAGTGGATGTCTTCAGGAATCACCTTCTTATTTTGCTCACCATGAGATGCTCCTAAATTACAAAGAGCTCTTGCATGACCCCAGGATCCTCTTATTTTTACCATCTTACTGGAAACAATGAACATTTTCTATAATATAATCTTGCCATCAGAAGTAATGGGTTCACCAGAAAATATCAAGCTACGGGGAAAACACCACTTTTGATTATTTTAATTTTTTTATCCCAAGTACCCAAATTAAATGTTTCATTTTGAAGCCTGAACTTGAAAATGTCTTGTCTTGTTCTTTATTCAAAATTTAATACTACTGCTCTTTGGGGGATAAACCCCCAAAGCAAACACAACTTACTCTTCTGAATCCCGTTTTGCTTTAGATCTCAGCATTTACCACGTATGGGACAAAACACCATTTTTGTTCTGACCGACATGACAGGCTGTCATCAGAATATGAATACATCCACATGGACCTAATCGACTGTATGTGTAAGGACTACGTGTTCCCAAAAATTCTGCTTATTCAGTCACAATATAAAAATAGAAAAGAAAGAGTCGTTGCCTGCCTTTCACAGAATTTTATGTAGGCTGTTATAAAATTTCTAACACTTTTCAGACAAATAAAACATTTCATACATATAGTGAGCAACAGGAGTCAAATTCATTGACCTGGGAATGTATGGGCTGAATAATTTCATCAGAACTACAGTATGGACTTCAATAACCATTACTGTGATGGATCCTTTTAGCTCTTCAGTGCCAGCATCTACAAGGCTTAAGGGATTTCACCTCCAATATCTACAGGTAGACTTATTCTTGTATACCTTGAACTCAGTCAAAAAAGCTCAAAAAACTTTAGTTCACATCATTTTAGGTCTTATCACACCAGCTGAAGTCAACAGTGGCCTCTAATTTAGCTTCTTCCTTTAAAAGCAGGTTTATGCTGTGGCTGAAGATTTGGTCTGGTAAGCACCTATGGATTTAGTCTTTTCAAGCTTTGTGACCTAAATTAGAAGCCACAATATTCCTCATTATGCAGTGCTGGGTTTCCTCCTGCCCTTCTGAAAATGTAATTCATGCAGGAACAAAGTGCCTTAGAATTGCTAAGAAAAAAACAACCCACCAATAGCTCATCAGGCACATAGGCTGATATCCCTCTGACATTTAATTCCTGCCTCCCTGTTCTCCCTTTGTGAAATCAGCACCTTCACACTCTCCAATTCAATTAGACCTGATAGTCTCCTAGTCTGATAACTGAAGAGAGCACAAATGCTCCAGGCTCAGGACATCCCTCTCCTGCTGAGGAAAAGACCCAAAGAAGCCTATGGAGAGTGCACTGGTGTTGGAAGCCAAAACTCAGCCTCCTCATTTTCCATATTTGTTTCAAAGCTTTTCCTAATCTATATTTCTGTAAATATTTTTTTTCCAACAGAAACTCCAGCTTGGGGGTGTGTGTGAAAAGATGATATAATGTTTCACAGGTGCTAGCAAAATAATTTTACAGATGACATTGGTAAGAAACCAAATGTTTCTTTGATGTTTTGATGAGTTCCTATCTCCATATTTTTCCAGAAGTGACAGGACTCTCCTTATTTTTGTATCACCCATCTGGACTTTTAAAACACTGAGTCAAACATTTTATAATCTTTTAAAGAAAAAAAAGATAAAGATTGCCCAAGATTTCCTATAAAGGAGTTCTAGTACCAAGTCAGAGGCCACCCAAACCATGGAGAGGGGAAGAGAGAAGTGTTACAACAGGGACCCTTCCTACAGACCTCCCAAAAAAACCTGAGCTCTTCAGACAAACAACATGCAGTGAGATAAGGGCTAAATTCACAATTACTTACATATTTTATATTGAGTCATAATTAGCTGCAATATATATACTTCACTTTAAACCAGCTATGAATAGATGAGTAAGTGCCAGGGATTGCCATCTGCTCCCTAAGCCATAATTAACTGCCTGATTACGAAATACATATATATTTATCTAATTAGTTTTAATAGCCCTGCTTTAGCTGGCACTGCTCCAAAAATAAGGTGAAAAATTGTGTCCAACTGCTTGACAAAGAGAGGCTGGAGATGAGAACAGTTCTCACAGGGAGCTCCTCCAGAGGCCAGCATGGCTCCAGGGAGCCGTCAAGAAGGGTGAGAAGGGGCACACAAAACAGGGAGCTGCTGCCCACCAGGAGGTTTTACAGGACAACACCCAGGGCGTTGCTGAGCCAGCCCCTCTCTGCCTGTGCCAGAGCGGGCCACAATGCAAAGCTTGTCTTGGGTCTCGTGGTACTGTGGGTGAGGATCCAATGGTGAGAAACCAGGATGATGAGTGCACAGCACACAGCTGTGCCCCACCACGAGGGGACACTAACCAAATACCACTTCTTCAAACCACTCGAGAGCACTGATGATTTGCGCCCATATAATTCTACTGACAACACAGTCCAGAAAGACTTTTTATGGTGATTGGGATACTTTGCTAATTTATTCAGGACCAAAAAAAAAAAAAATCTCTTAATATGTATTCTTTTGCCAATTCTCTCTGCAATATAACCAGTGTTGCATCCACTGTTAACTTCTGGGCAAGCAGCATTAAGGCTTTGCTACAGGACAGATTTTGTCATAAATTCCACATTTTGATTGCAACTCCGACACTTTCTGCAGCATAAATACATTTAGGGACAGATTTTAAAAGTATTTCAGATGCCAAAGGGTACATTTGACATCGATTTCCAGGGAAGCCAGGAATTCAAATGCATTAAAATCCAGCTATTCAACCCAGCCCTACTGAATCACTCTCTGTTTCCAAGGGCTGCAGACTAGCTCAATTTTGACTTCAGACTAGGAAGCCCTATCATTATAGCAAGCATGGGACTTCTCACAACAATCTACCCAGGGAAAGTCTCCACAGAAGGAACAGAAAAGGTGGCCTGCAGCTTCTCCATCTCTCTTTACACACTTCGTGATTTTGCAGGAGCTATCTCTCAGGTTCCGTCCTGCACACCAACAGCTCACAACACTTACATCTCCTCTGGATGTCTGGTATCTCTCTATTTTAAAGCCTGTGTTTCCTTCCTGGAAGCAGAGCGAGCCATCCATGAGTTAGGATATTAATGTGAAGTCCCCACAAGATGCACTTCCCTGTGCATATATTGACCCAGACCTTTGGTAACTGGAGTTTATTCCCACAGGGGGATACTCATACATTGGGCCAATGCTGTAGCAGCTTGCAGACTTTCCATAGCCTTCCCTTTCCACAGCTGGGATTCCTGCTCAGCTCTGCTTCCCTCCCAATACATTACAGCTGCCTGAGCACCACCACGCTGATGCCATTGGTCCCATCAACTGCTCCTGTGTCATTTATACAAGAGAAAAGTCCATCATCCCAGGCAATGATTTCACCAAATCTGTCATCAAAGCCTGGTAAATGAAGTGTGACAGATTCATTCTCACTTAATGCCTGTGGTAGTGCCAGGTGGCAGCAGTGACGCTGATGTGGCTGTCCCGCAGCAGAGCAGGTACATTAATTTAGTGACACATATGCCTGTCTCTATTCCTCAGCTTTGTCCACCACCCCAAGGGATAACTAGCCGTGGATGCCATTTCCTCCAGTCTGTAGGGTCAAAAAAAAATATCCTCAGAAGTCCCTTTAATTCAGCAGATGGGCTGAGATCCCCAGGGCCCCAGAGAGCGTGTCTTTGCATGTTGGTGAAGGTGGAAAAACTCTGTCTGCAGTTCCCTTGTGTGTCTGGGGAGCTGCAGGCCCCTTGCAAGTCTGGATGAAGTATTATTGCTCCAGCACTGTGATTACAAGTTGCACAAAGCTGCTATATTGCAAGTGATGAGTGGGAGGAGGAGGAGATCACAGCTCTTTTTTGGATGAGATGAAGGAATGTAATTTTTCAAATGGGACCAATAAGCTGAGACATCTTCCCTCAGAGCCTGTTTCTTGAACACTGCTCACAGCCTCTCTCAGCCCCATAAAAAGACAACTGATTGAATAAGAGAATACAAATTTCTGTTGTTCGAGTAAATAACCTGAAACAAGTTTAATTCTCAGCTCTCCCACAGAACCCACCAGCAGTCAGCTAAGCAAGATAGTTTTATCCCACCAGATTAAGACATTTAGCAAGTTATAAAAAAATTAATTACAGAAAATCCACACCATCACCCTAGGCCTGTGTCTCTGCTGAGAAACATGTGGAGCCCATTTCCTTCAGCTGCAAGCATCCTGTTAACCATTGTTATTGTTACTCATGAAATTAGAATCCCTTTCTGTAAGAACATTACCTAAAGCAACTTTACTGCTCTAAAGCTTTGCTTCTGCCAGTCCCTACACCTGACTTCTGATGGCCTCTCTCCAGAAAAACATTTCTGTATATCCCTCTGTATCCAGTTTGTGGCTTCCATACACAGATTCACAAGTGCACTGTCAAATCAGGGCCTATTTGTCCAATTTGTCCAATTTGTCCTCATTTGTCCAATTAACAGCATTGGGCTCCTTAATTATAAGCAAACCCAGGAAGATATTTTATGCCATTAATCGGAGAAATTTTGTATGTTCCATGACAACAATTATCAACATTTTCTTAAGAATACATATAAATATATACACACACACACATATACATCAATTGTTAAAGTCACCTTCCATTTTCAGAAACAATTTTCTGTCCCCATGATATCAGAGGTTACAATTTATAGGATCAAGGATACTGGGATCTCACTCTGCACTTGGTATTAGAGAGGGATGCTCAAGTGACACACAGTGGACCTGCCACTTCATCTTGAATAAAATGGAAGCAAATACCTCAGGATGGAAGAGGAAGGACCCCCTGTTAATTTACATTTTATCAGAGATTTCAAATATGCTGGCCACCAAAGCATGTAGGATTCACACACTTCTTGTTGCTGCCTCTACAAACAGGCAGAGCCAAAGCTGTGTGTTCCTGTGATCCCAACGGCCAAAGCTGTGCGTTCCCGTGATCCCAACAGCCAAGCCTTTGTGGGAGTGCAAAATGCTCAGGCTCCCTCTGCATGCCCTGGCATTGGGTTGCTTTGCTTTCTCTGCCAAAGTGGATGGAGTCCTCTCGTTTCCACTACTCATTTTGCCATGAGACCTGTGAGCATCCATCCACCATATGAAATGTTACCTTTGGAAAGGCCAGAAACTCCTTAAGAGTGCTGACCAACATTAAGCATTCCTATTTGCCTTTTCTGAAATAGCTCTGAGCATATACCTGCTTAATGAGAAAACCTACCCCTCCTCCACACAGACCTCAAATACCCAAGTAAATTACTTCCTCCCCAATTAGGTTTTTTGCTGGAAATCATCTCTTAAGTTTTATTTTCACTTCTCTAAACAGAAAAGACTGGAGAGGGTAGAAGCACTGACATTCACATAACCAGAATAACAACAAGCAATACATTAATTACATCAAACCCTGAGCTTTGCCATTCTCAGAAACAGCTCACTGTGATGGCAAGAGCAGACACCTTTCCCTGTCTCGCTTGCTGAAGGCACAGCACCTCTGCATCGAGAAAACACTGTTCACTGCAGCCCTGTGGTGATTTTCAATTGGCTTTCTGTGACCTCCTTAATCCAGAACCTGGCTTCTTGACAGTGGGCAATGAGAGCCTAAGTGCTCTCAGAGAGTTCTCCTAGCAAGGGTCTTTCCTAAGTCAAAAATCTGACGAAGCGTGATGCCTTTACCTGTCGACATCCCTGACACCAACCACTCTTCTCATTGATTGAGCACTTCTCTGGCAAGACTTAGGGGCCAAGACAGGGGCCAAGCAGCTCTGATCTGTGTACAAGGGGCACTGCAATAAGGCTTAGTTAAGCAGGAGATTTTAAATAAGTTTGGTGCAATATTTTATACCCTAAACCCATTAATGAGCCACAGTTTAAGCTGAGACATTCTCTGGAGCAAGACTGATGAACCAAGCCTAGTTCAGTTGCTTTAAGCTGTGTGGACACGAGGCCATCACACAGACAGCAGACTCTTGCTGGGAAACTGTGGTTATTCCTAAAACTCTGAGATAAAGGCTAAAACTAGGAATGACAGATGAAAATTAATCGCCCTTCCTCCACAATCACAAACAGTTCTCGCTTGCACAAGGGAAAGACCGGGTGAGTACAGGAGCCCAGGTTCTGCTAAAGCTCAGCTCCACACGAATTCCTTTTAGACCCTTTGAAAGTGGCTCAAGGCTCGGCAGGAGGAAGGAAAAAGTGCATTTGATGGCAGGGGCAGAGAGGCTGGTGGGAAGCCACATGGCCTACTGCTGAGCAATTCCATCAGTGCTGCCACCGCAATAAAATTGGTAGCACAGCAGCAGGAATTAGCCAAGATTTGTGTCTGTAGCAAGTGAAAAGCTTTGCCTGAATAAGAAGATTGGGTTCAATGTAAAGGGAGACCCTGTTTTGTAAAATTGCAGCTCTTAGCTTTTCCTCCCTCTTCTATTGGCCTCCCTCTACGCTGCTCTGAGCATGTGCATCCATGCTCGGCTATTATGAATCCTGTAAAACTGTTAGGAACCTATTCACACAGGAAATGGTGAAAGCACATTATCATCCTCCTCTAATTTAGGAACTTGAAGCAAAACCAAACCACAACCCAAATACACATGTCCAAATAAGAGTGTTAGGAAAAAAAAAAAATCTAGCCAAACCTAGAGGGCAAAGTTCTCACAGTAACCAGATCCACACATATCAAATTAAAAGCTATTTTACTGAAAAGTTTAGACTTTGAATTTTCATCGTCACATAAAAGAGGAAAAAAGCAGACTGTGGAGCTCAGCACTGAGTGACAGCCTAGAAGTCACTTTTATTCACATGGACAGTTACCTCCTTTCTCCAAAGGGAGGGAAAGGTTTGACAACTTCTGAAGGACAGATCATGCTGCAGATATGACCTTCCTATTCACAGTAGAAAGCAGGCCAAGACAGACGTCTCTGCCTTTGGACCCCTGAGGTTTCCTGCATAATAATGGAAATGAAGAGTTTTTACTCAAACAGGATTCTGTCCGCAGACAGCCAAAGGACTTTGCTCATTCAGTCAAAAAAGCACCATTCACCCGGGCTAGTTTGTACACTGAGTTTCTATCAAATTGCACACGCTCCTTTCAGAAAAAAAGTTATTTCAGCTATCCACCAAAAAAATATGATGCCAGCTTTCAAACAACCTCTATTTGATACATATGCTTAGGCCACTGCAACTTGCTTATTCTAAATCCTGGTTTAATGAAAAGTGCTAACTCCCAAGATACAGCTGACAAAGTGATGAGCAACACTTCCCTCCACAACAGCAACAAAGAATTTTGCCAAGTTGGGAACATCAAGGGAGGCCTTTTAATAGGAGCATTTGAACAGCATTAAAGGCCAAGGTCTTTCTCAAACACCTTCAAGTCAGGAGGTATAGGATTCACACCCTTCCTGCTCACTGTCCGTGGGTCACATGGGTAGGTTGTATATTTTAAAAGCCAGGATCCCTTTTGTTCTTAGATAATGAAATTTGTTTCTTTAGACTAGTTATTATTAAAACAAGTTCTCCATAGAATTTGAACTGGGTTGGAGACAATTTCAGGAAAGGCACAGCATTCATGTTGGGTGTAGAAAGGGCACAGGGTGTAAAGCAGCCTTCTGCACTATGTTATCTCCTCATCAAATCTATAAACCAAGGGACTGCATTTTAGAAAAGAATTGTTTGAGAAAGGGTTGCACCTCAGGAAACTCAGCTGTGTTACTCAGAAAGTTCAGGGTTGTTTGGGGTTTTTTTTCAGAGTGGATTTTGTGCAGAAATCCTGCTGTTTTGCACATAAAAGGTCACATTAGTAAAAACATACAAAAATCTCCTAACAATACCAAGCATTTAGTCTTTTACTATTTCAAAGGGGAGAGATTTCTTGTTTCTGCTGATCAGTTGTCCTCCCTATCCCAAAACTCTGCTGATCCCAGCTCATGGCTGAGCATTGCTGTAAGGGTAGCCACAGGTATCAGCACACTGCAAGACAGTGCTGGGGCTTCATTGTCCTTCCCAACACAGATAACCTGCTGCTCTCTAGTGGGAAGTTTTCCAGTCACAAGGGTTTCCCCTTGTGAAAAACTGCACTCAACAGAAGCAACCTCTGGGAAATAATTGTGGAATTTATTTTAGTGGAATCACTTTAATCTTAACATCAAAACAACCTGATGGAGTAAAAGAGCTAGAATGAATTGAAAATGCTGTGAGTTTTGCCTTTGCAAAACCTCTTCATTTTCATCTTTCTTTGCCTTCCTTCAGGGCAAAAGAGAAGGTCAACATCTATGAATTTCTTCAAGGAGAGAAGCTCTTTTCTCGGCCCTCTCTTAATGCAATCACATTGCCAGAGCTACAGGTTAAATGAGTTCAGTGACCTGTCTAATCACAAGGTATAAGTTACAGAAGAGTACTCCACACTGCATCCATAAATGCAGAACCTGATTCCTCTCTGCCACGAAGATAAGTGTTGTTTTGTGTCTCTTGCCTATGAAAAAGCTGTGTTCTCTGAGCCCCACAGAAGCACCGGCCAGTATTCCTCCCAAACCCTGTGCAAAGGTGGAGGCACTGTCAATTTGGGTCTGGAGAGGCATAACCCCAAAATGCCCCTCACCAGCTCTGTCAGCGTAGCCCAAAATTCCTGGCTTGGCCCTAGCAACAACTTGTCCAAGGTGACCACACAAGCCACTTTATCACAGTACAAAAGCGCTTCCCATGGTGTGTGTGGAACGTTGCAGGGTCAAAAGCACAAAGCAGGTAGGACATGAACATGATGCAGCCTCCAGTCCAGTGAGTTGTGGCTTACCAGGAGCCTGAAGGGCACACACCAGTACACACGCCCTGCTTCTCCCACCACTTCTGAGCACAGCATCAGGTGTGGAAGAAAGGTAGAAAAAAGGTGGGGAAAAGCAGCTATTTTGGGAAGCACCGCTTACATTTCACCTACAGTCATCCAATAGCACATGCTGTTCTGTGGGAACAGCTTTGCCAGGAGGCAGCTGAGCCAGCTCCTAAACACTGCCTTTAATTTCCAAAGGGATCCTTTTGAGCCAGGACAGCTGTACAGTTAATTCTCCTACAGAAACCATTCCAATGTACATGCACAGGATTCTGCCCTGCAGTTGGAAGTGAGGAGCTGCCTGTGATTTACCACTGTCCCTCAGAGGGCAAAGGCTGATGCAGGCAAAGAGAGCACCCAGCACATCCAATGCAGGCAAGGGACACTGAGCCCAGCCTGCAAATAGCTCCCCAACACCCCAAGGCCAGACTGCTTGAAACCTCAGTTGTAGAGGATGATATCTTAAACTGCTTCCAAAGCATCAAAATCCCACATACAGCATCTCCGGGCTTCATCCAGATAAGTCCAGCCAGGCTATGTATTTCTGCCCGTGTGCTCACAGCTGGGATTGAATCCTTATCCATGAAAGGTATTTTTGGGTCCTTGCTGGCCTTTGAGAAAGGACCATCTCACAGTGCCTCTGCAGTCAGAGTGCTGGCAGAGGCAGGCACATCTTTCTGCTCTTCTCTGGCTTGCAGTAAGGCAGATCAAGAGACTCAAAACCTTAGACTGAGGTTTTGTAATCTGTGGCTGGAAGAACTGGAGTCAAAAGCAGCCTTTCAGTTGTCAGATTAGATCTCCCTGTGATGCTGTCAAGCATTATGGCTCCTGAAGAAAGAATGGAGGTGTGGTGACATGCACAGACCCGATATGTTGGTTTTCACATAGAAATGGCAAAGACAAGACAGATTTGTTAATTCTCACGCTGTTTTTGAGAATTCAGAAGACCAGAATAAAGCCCTAGCCTTCTTTTAAAGGACAAACAATCACCTCTATAATTTCTTGCTCGAAGCTGCAGCCTTCTAGTAATGTCCACCTTGCCTCGGAGTTGCCCTGCTGGGGTGGATGTCCCATTGTGGTTTCTTTTATCAACACATCAACACCATGCACAAACAATCCCCCTGTAAACAGTCCTAAGGTTGCCAAAGCAAAGCCTTCAAAAGAAATGCAACCCCAGAATTATGATTGGCCCAAAAGGGTTTAACCTACTCAAAAGCAGTCTTCTGTAATTTTATCACTCCTCAGTGATTACACCCCAGAAAGGACATGCCACCACTTCCATCCTCTGCCCCAGCTTTCCCCAACCCCCCAGGTGCAGCAGGATTAGGAAATACCACACAGCTCCCATTCTCCCCATGTCCAGTCACTGTGGTGCTGGCCCTCTGGGCCATCCCATGTTTTTATCCTCTGTGTTCACCCTCAGCCTGCTTCCCCTCCTCACCTGGGCAAGAGGAAAGTAAATACCTCTTACAATCAGTTTACTACACAGAGGGTGCTCTCTCATTCTTATCTTGATCTTTAGAGATGCATTTGTCTGCCACCTCCAAAGAGCTCAGCCCGAGGCAGGTTTTGGGTGTGGAAAATGCCAGGTCAGACATGGAGAGCTACAAAGGGCAGTGAAGTCCAAGGCAGAGAAAGGTAACTCCCACATAAGTCAGGCAATATCAAGCTTAGCTACTTTTTACATGAAATAATAAATATTGGAAGGAAATGTGCTTGTTTGACCAAATGTTGCCAGTTTGCAGTTGATTTAAGAGCACCAAGTTGAATTTGAAAATGCTATTATGAGAAAGGTTAAAAAAATAAATACATTTAAGTAGATACAGCCTTAGAGGCTATTTTAATTTTCCCTGGGTCAGCCTGCTCACTCCTCAGAGTCAGTGTAGATCAAAAGAATAATTTATAAGCTTTAATGAGAATATTGATTTGTAAGATTCCTTGTGTTCATGTGAGCAGGGAGGGGGTGACAGGGAAAGGAGCCCTGTCTGTGGCCAGAGCCTTGTTGGAGGCTATAAACCTTCTTGGGACACAGAGAGCCATGCTGGGATGGGAAGGTGCTTGATGGAGCAGTCTCACCTCTCACAGACCCTGCTCCCAGCAAGGATAGACATCAGTGTTTCCAAACAACTCACCCTCTAATTTGTACTTATGCAAAAGAGCCGTCCCATAACACAAATCATCGAGCAATTAACATGCAACACTTCAGCACAACTCTCCGTTGCTTGTTGTTGAACTATCTTCAATGCCATTAATGAGAGCTAATTAAATCAATCAAGCCAGAGCCGTACTCAAACATGACTGCAGTTACCGAGGCGGTATCAGATAGGGAGCGCTTTCTCAGGCACTGTAAGTACCAAGATGCACATTTATCATGCTGTCCTTCCAGCATACATCTGTTCTCACTGCTGCGTGCTTCATTTATCATATGTTGTCACCGTCCCTGCCCCCAGTGCATCTAGGTGTCAATTAATTCTTCCCTGTAAGCCTCAAGTGCATCATACAGAATAATCTCTATCTTAATATCCATCCACAAGCTGTCCTTACCCGGGAGCCGCAGCACTCAGCCACGTCCCCCAAATTACGCGGCTGTGACCGTAACCCCTCTGTTTTTATATTGCAAGTTATTAAACTCTCAAACCACCTCCACATACTTGGGTAATTTTCAAGGGAAGCAATGGAGATTTGGACTCCTTTCTTCCTCTCCTCCCCCAGGCTTGACAGGATATTTGCAGTGCAATTCACTAAAATAAACTTTTCTGAGAAGAGTTTCCAGGAAAACCCCTCAAGTGGATAATTGCTCTGGACCTTCAAAATGCTTTTTATAATTGATGAACATCCAAATAACAGATTTATCTCAACGTTTGCAGTACTAGGCAGGGGCATTTCTGCTACACCAGCAGCCCATGTGCCTTCCGCTCCATTACCATGAGCGGGAAGAGGAAGGAAAGTCTTTTTCTAAACAGGAGCATCGTCTCTCATTATATTATAACATTTGGTCTCTATTTATGTTTCTGCTCTGTCTGGCTAACTCTCCTTTCTATTTACAAATCAGTTATATTAATGTGCTTTAATTTCAACACTAGTTGTTTATTTTAGAGATTAATCAGTTGGCAAAGGGAAAAACCCCCACCATAACAGAAAGCAGCACTAGCTCAGACACCATACATACATTCGTCCTTATTCAATAGCAGACTTAAAATTAGAGGGTTTTTGACTTTGCAAACATACCTTGTAGCATTTTTAATGTTTTAATTAAAAAATACTGGCTTGCAGGTCAGAGAGGGAGCAGGTAGCTAACACAGTGTTAATTTCTTGCCAGTCCTTGGCCACGGAAGTGCATCCCCTGCCCTGTCACCATGGAGAAGAGAGATGGGGCAACGTCCCTGCACATGTCTCAGACAGAAGGACATGGGGGAAACTCATGCATGGAAGCAGGATCCCTGAGAAGAGCCACATAGAGAATCTGGGTGGAATCCCATTCCAAAACAAAAACGTTTGCAAAAAGAACACCTCATGAGAGCTAACAGGAGTGAGTCACAAGCCAGAAATTTCAGCTAGGGGAAGGTGTAAATGCCCAGATGAATCTGGTTGTTTTATCCTGGCTCTGCATTCACAAAAGGAGTAATGGGCATATAAATAACCCTTGTGGCTTGATTTCTCCAAACTTGGTGCTTGGGGAGAAAAAGCAGAGCAATGCTCCAAATAAATTGCCTTACACTGGCATGAGACAGACTCTGACTGAACAGGGGATCAGTTCTTATCCCTCTGTCCAAAAAGCTTTCAGAGTCCCATCTGAACACAGCCAAAGACACACCAGGAATAATAATTTGGGTCATTATTATTAATTATTACACTGTATGTAAGCTCCCAGCAGAGATGAATGCCTGGGATCCCTTTTCACCCATCATCCAGCTGTAGAAGGACCCAGGAGATGAAATCAAGGCTTTCTGTGGCAAAAGAGATGACAGCATATCATTAGGCATCACCATACAGAAAAGCAAGCAGCATTTTCAGTCTCTGTGACCTCTTGGGGTACAAAGAATGAGAGGGTTTTTTTCTTTCCTTCCTCCATACCCAATTTCTTCTACCACTGAGCACAGAAAGTTAAAGATGCTGCAGAAGAGATAAGCACGTCCCTGCTTTAGCATTGCTACCCGCAGAACAGCAAAACCTGCCCTAGGGGAGGACATTCAGGAGAGCTGAGCATAAAGTAGAAAAGTCTTCAAGAAAAGGTGAAAACCCCAATACATCTGCAATATTTGCTTATTCTGATTTTTGCATGTTGTTGACATTCTCCTCCCAGTGCCTGAAAAAGTTAATTTTTTGCCAAACTCCCATTTTCTATGACAAGAGTCACATGGGGAACAAAGTCTCACTCCTTGTGGTGATGATCACAGAGACATGACATCCAAACCCCACATACTGCTTGTCCTGGGTTGTGGGGAT